>OX638358.1:23121156-23537322 GCA_951812935.1 Hermaeophaga mercurialis | reverse complement strand
TTCAAACTGTAACAAAAACCGGCTAACATCTATTGATTCCTCCTTTCCCGCTGTTATAAAATCTTCAATAGTTTCTTTGAAGGATAAAAACTCCTTCCACTCTTTTTCACTAAACACGATACAGTTTCCTTTGTTTGCAGATATTTTCACACACGGAGCAAAATTTAAATCATGCGACAGACTCACTGCGACATATTTCGTATTCGATTTATTCAGGTAGAACCTTTGTTCACCCAAATAGATATTTTTCACTTTTGATTCTTCTGTAAACGGCATGATGACTGCCTGACTAACTTCACCGGAGAAAGTCTTAATATTTATTAGTATGAAAAAAATGGGTGGGGATTCTATATTTCTTAACTCCATAGCACATTCAGTGTGTTAGGCCTGAATGGTATTTAGCTTTCCCATTTTATGGTACAATCACATTTAACGGATTTTTCTATAAATAATCAAAGAATATTTCTTATCAACATTTTTCAATCCGCTTTGACTATTTGTTTAATTTTCATTCAACAACCTTTTTTACTCATAAATTAAAAACCTTTTTTTGTTTTAATATGATTTATTAAGGATATCTAAACATTATTGAATAATTATTTTCACCGTAATTGGTACAGTTGCATTTTGTAAAGACTCCTTCTGACCACGGATTGCTGCAAAATGTTGTAAACTGATTCCCTGTTTTCATTAGATGTTGAACTATTTTGCATGCGTAACCTTTTCTTCTGTGTTTGCCAAATGTATATATATAATTTAATATTCTGGGAACATCATGTTGTCCTAATGGATCGAAATCACATCTTGATAATAAGGCGAACGCTGCAACTTCATCACCGATGTAGAGGATGTAACAAGATATTCTAGTTTCTTGACTCCATTGTTCAATTAAAAGATCTTTTACAGGTAAACGCAATATTTTATTTACAGCTCTTTTACCTATAAGAAATTCAATTTTTTCCATCTCGATTGTTTAGGACCGAACGACTTGTGTTAATTGTACTCTCTGTTTTATTTCGTTACCACATATACAAATGGAAAGATAAAAAAGTGAGTGGGGGTCTAATAATCACGGTATGTTCACATGAAAAGGGGCTTTTTCGCGATGTTTTAAGAAATACTCGTTCTCAATAAAATACGTGTTTCTAGGTTATCACTTCATTCGCGGTTTTGATAATTTCGTATTGTTTTTAAGTTTTCAAAATTCAACATGGCTGCGCTCGTGGGCGAGTTCATTATTACAAGAGGGGGTGACACGTGTAACAGCACGTCTGTGAAAAGTCTTATGCAATAATTTTATAAGTTGCACAAATTAGGTACCCATTTGCATAACTATGGCGCTAGATAATCCGGTTTTACAAAGGAGCATCTCACATAAAATTTTATTTACACTTTATTTAACTATATTACATTGGTAATAATAACTTGTAGTGTATCTCTAAAAAATAGGTTAAACATTTGACGTTCACGTGGCGTAAAACGTGAGGTGCGTGACGTAAAACGTGAGATGCGTGACGTAAAACGTGAGGTGCGTGACGTAAAACGTGAGGTGCGTGACGTAAAACGTGAGGTGCGTGACGTAAAACGTGAGGTGCGTGACGTAAAACGTGAGGTGCGTGACGTAAAACGTGAGGTGCGTGACGTAAAACGTGAGGTGAGTGACGTAAAACGTGAGGTGCGTGACGTAAAACGTGAGGTGCTTGACGTAAAACGTGAAAAGCGTGACGTAAAACGTGAGGTGCGTGACGTAAAACGTGAGGTGCGTGACGTAAAACGTGAGGTGCGTGACGTAGAACGTGAGGTGCGTGACGTAAAACGTGAGGTGCGTGACGTAAAACGTGAGGTGCGTGACGTAAAACGTGACGTGTGTGACGTTTTTGATGTTTTACGTGGCGTTTACGTGACCTTTTTGACTTCATCCTGTATGGTAATTAAAAATCTCTCTCTCTCTCTCTCTTTTTAAAAAATTTATAAGAATAAATGCAAAATATATATACGTACACATTTCTTACATTTTCATTTATATACAACATGTGTGTTGGTAAAGTACTTGTACTGCTTCTCTTAACAGCCCACGCAAATTCTGCGAACGTTACTCTAGAATATTTTGTATCATTTTTGCAACGGTTTGGCTACATTAATCAAAATGAAATCGTAGGTGATAGCCTTAAAAATGTGTTAGCAAATTTTCAAGAAAAATATAATCTACCTGTGGATGGAACTCTGAACGCTGCCACTATTCAATTAATTAATAAACCTAGATGTACTGTTGGTGAAAATTCATTTACAACGATATCAAGATGGCAAAATAAAACGAGTTTGCGATGGTATTTTCCTCAAGCCCGTTCGGAACATCTTTTAACAGCTCAAAAGGCTTTTGCAATATGGGAACGTGATTCCAATTTCAATTTTCAACTAGTTCAATTTCCAACACCGAAACCCGATATTACTATAACCGTCGTACCCAAAAAACATGATTTTCGAGAAAGCTGCACAGGTCACCATCGATGTCCACAAAACTTTGATGGGCCTGGGAAAATATTGGCTCACGCACATTTTCCTAGTGCTAATGAGTGTATTGAAATTCATATGGATGCTGGCGAGCAATGGTATTTTGGGGATGATGATGATAATGTTCCTGATGGTCAAGTAAGCTTTCTTATGGTGTTGGTACATGAAATCGGTCACACTCTTGGGTTAGGACATAGTGAAGTAGAGTCTGCAATTATGTTTCCATGGTATCAGCAAAAGTTAACTCCTCTAGATGAAGATGATAAGAATGCATTAGAATTCTTGTATGGTCCACGACGACGACGAACGCCGACAACAACGACAACGACAACGAGTACAATTTATCCTCCAACCACTCGAAAACACATTTCTTTTTCTTCTTCTTCTTCTTCTTCTTCTTCTTCTTCTTCTTCTTCTGTTAAGACGCCGATGACTGTTTCGCTTCAATACAAAAATTTATGTAATATTAAATCACCTGATTTCATGTTTCTTGCAACAGCTCCAACGTTTCCTAATTATCGATTGTACGTCGGATTTAATACATCTTTGTGGAAATTTGATTTAAATAGTATGCTCATACCTTCAAGTCCCGAGCCGTTAAGTAATTATCTACCCAATGAACTTAAGACTTCCTCGACCCCATTTTCTCACATTTTTCAAAATTCAGCGGGGGATTTAATAACGTTTGGTAATCGAAAATGTTATGTAGCCTCATTTCCAAATTTAAATATTCAAAATGATTATTATTTACCTGTGCCCTCAGATGCTTATATTAATGCGTTATTTCAATCAAATAGTGGTAGAACTTTTGTTTTCTATAACAACGTTTCCTATGTAGAATACAATAATGATCCTGGAGAAATAATTAGTCGTGGACGTATAACCGATCAATTTCCCGGTATACCGATGGACTTGACATCAGCGTTTAGATATATAGATGGTTTCATTTACTTTTTCAACAAAAACTTAAACGTATATTACAAATATAGTGAATATACGAAAAAAGTTGTTGAAGCTGGACAATTTAGTTGGAATCTATTTAACATACCCTGTCCCAGCGTAGGGTTAAAAGAACAATTGAAAACCCTATTGACAAAAATTATATCTTTTTATGAATAAAATGTACCTACCAAGTAAATTGAATATAATAAAAAAATAATTAAACGGTTCGTTCTTTATTATATACTCTTTCAGCACAATTTTTTTGTTTTTCTTCGAAAAATATTACACATGGTGAAATGAAATTTTTTTTGATTTTTAATAAATGATATGAAAAATTTTTGAGTTTTAATGAAACACCTTTTGCATATTTTTAGTTGTTTATTGCAACATTACATGAGGATTGAAACCTTCTTTGAATACATTTATAAAGAAATTTTAGTAACAAAATACATATAGCAGATAACGTGAGGCACGATATTGTAAATGTCTTGCTAATTTCACCATTTAATTGTCCATCCATGGCGCCACCGGCACCTGAAGAACTGGTGTTGGTTGAATTCGTCTTAAGGGGTAACAGCAACATAGTACTTTTTTCGGTATTCGTGTATTGTCCAAATTTAAATCGCCCAACTGCTTTATAACGTTTTCTTTGTCTTCGTACAGTTTAATATCTTTACGAAGTTGCTTGAGTCTTTCTTCAAATTTAAGGACTTTTTCCCAAATATGTTTGTCTTGACGACGCATGTCTTAAAGCAATAATCCCTAATCCCTCCAAGCGTTATTAATAAATATTATATAATAACCCCCTCTAGATCACGTGACATAATTATCCAATCATGATCAAGCAATTTTTTCGAAAAATTAGCATCTACGTTGCTTGTGGATAATGCCTGTTTTTTTCCTCAATTCAATTGGATTAATAACAACGAAGATAAACGCTTTGTGTCCTTATGGCCACGTTCATTGCGCATGTTTTTCTTTAAATTTAACATCTACGGCACTTATAGATAATACCTACCTTTTTCATAATTAAATTGGACCAATAATAACGAAGTTAAACGCTAATGCCTTTATGACAACGTTCATTGCGCATGCTTTTCTTTAAATTTAGCGTCTATGTCCCCTTTACATGATATCTGTCTTTTTCGTCATTCAATTGGACCAATAATAATGAAGTTAAGCGCTTTGTGCCCTTATGGCAACGTTCATTGCGCATGTTTTTTCTTTAAATTTGACATCTACGTCACTTTTACCTGATACCTGTTTTTTCCGCGATTCAATTGGACCAATAACTGCGAAGTTAAGCGCTTTGTGCCCTTTTGGCCACGTTCATTGCGCATGTTTTTTCTTTAAATTTGACATCTACGCTACTTCTAGATCATACTGGTCTTTTTCGCTATTCAATTGGACGAATAACAGCGAAGTTAAGCGCTTTGTGCCCTTATGGCAACGTTCACTGCGCATATTTTTTCTTTAAATTTGACATCCACGTCACTCATAGATAATGCCTGTTTTTTTCCTCAATTCAATTGGACCAATAACAGTGAAGTTAAGCGCTTTGTGCCCTTATGGCAACGTTCATTGCGCATGCTTTTCTTTAAATTTGCCATCTATGTCACTTATAGATAATGCCTGTTTTTTCCGCGATTCAATTGGACCAATAACGAGGAAGTTAAGCGCTTTGTGTCCTTATGGCCACGTTCATTGCGCATGTTTTTCTTTAAATTTGACATCTACGGCACTTATAGATAATACCTACCTTTTTCATAATTAAAATGGACCAATAATAACGAAGTTAAACGCTAATGCCTTTATGACAACGTTCATTGCGCATGCTTTTCTTTAAATTTAGCGTCTATGTCCCCTTTACATGATATCTGTCTTTTTCGTCATTCAATTGGACCAATAATAATGAAGTTAAGCGCTTTGTGCCCTTATGGCAACGTTCATTGCGCATGTTTTTTCTTTAAATTTGACATCTACGCTACTTCTAGATCATACTGGTCTTTTTCGCTATTCAATTGGACCAATAACAAGGAAGTTAAGCGCTAATGCCCTTATGGCAACGTTCACTGCGCATATTTTTTCTTTAAATTTGACATCCACGTCACTCATAGATAATGCCTGTTTTTTTCCTCAATTCAATTGGACCAATAACAAGGAAGTTAAGCGCTTTGTGCCCTCATGGCCACGCTCATTGCGCATGTTTTTTCTTTAATTTTGACATCCACGCTACTTATAGATAATACCTGTCTTTTTCGCTATTCAATTGGACCAATAACAGCGAAGTTAAGCGCTAATGCCCTTATGGCAACGTTCACTGCGCATGTTTTTTCTTTAAATTTAACAGCTACGTCGCTTGTAGATAATGTTTGTTTTTTCCGCGATTCAATTGGTCCTATAATTACGAAGTTAAGCGCTAATGCCTTTATGGCAACGTTCATTGCGCATGCTTTTCTTTACATTGGACATCTACGTCACATATAGATAATACCTGTCTTTTTCACCATTCAATTGGACCAATAACAACGAAGTTAAGCGCTTTGTGCCCTTATGGCAACCATCATTGCGCATGTTTTTCTTTAAATTTGACATCTACGTTACTTATAGATAATGTCTGTTTTTTTCCTCAATTCAATTGGACCAATAACAACAAAGTTAAGCGCTTTGTGCCCTTATGGCAACGTTCATTGCGCATGCTTTTCTTTACATCTAAGTCTAAACGACTTTTATACATTTCCGTAAATCAAAAATCAATTGCGTGATCAACATTTTTCAAGTACAGAAGATGAAGTTGAATTTGACATCTACGTTACTTATAGATAATGTCTGTTTTTTCCGCGATTCAATTGGACCAATAACAACAAAGTTAAGCGCTTTGTGCCCTTATGGCAACGTTCATTGCGCATGCTTTTCTTTACATTGGACATCTACGTCACTTATAGATAATACCTGTCTTTTTCACCATTCAATTGGACCAATAACAACGAAGTTAAGCGCTTTGTGCCCTTATGGCAACCATCATTGCGCATGCTTTTCTTTACATTGGACATCTACGTCACATATAGATAATACCTGTCTTTTTCACCATTCAATTGGACCAATAACAACGAAGTTAAGCGCTTTGTGCCCTTATGGCAACCATCATTGCGCATGTTTTTCTTTAAATTTGACATCTACGTTACTTATAGATAATGTCTGTTTTTTCCTCAATTCAATTGGACCAATAACAACGAAGTTAAGCGCTTTGTGCCCTTATGGCAACGTTCACAGCGCATGTTTTTTCTTTAAATTTAACAGCTACGTCGCTTGTAGATAATGCCTGTTTTTTCCTCGATTCAATTGGTCCAATAATTACGAAGTTAAGCGCTAATGCCTTTATGGCAACGTTCACTGCGCATGTTTTTTCTTTAAATTTGACATCTACGTCACTCATAGATAATGCCTGTTTTTTCCTCAATTCAATTGGACCAATAACAAGGAAGTTAAGCGCTAATGCCCTTATGGCAACGTTCATTGCGCATGCTTTTCTTTAAATTTGACATCTACGTCACTCATAGATAATGCCTGTTTTTTCCGCGATTCAATTGGACCAATAACAGTGAAGTTAAGCGCTTTGTGCCCTTATGGCAACGTTCATTGCGCATGCTTTTCTTTAAATTTGCCATCTATGTCACTTATAGATAATGCCTATTTTTTCCGCGATTCAATTGGACCAATAACGAGGAAGTTAAGCGCTTTGTGCCCTTATGGCAACGTTCATTGCGCATGCTTTTCTTTAAATTTGACATCTACGCCACTCATAGATAATACCTGTTTTTTCCGCGATTCAATTGGACCCATAACAAGGAAGTTAAGCGCTAATGCCTTTATGGCAACGTTCACTGCGCATGTTTTTTCTTTAAATTTGACATCTACGCCACTCATGGATAATGCCTGTTTTTTCCGCGATTCAATTGGTCCAATAACAGTGAAGTTAAGCGCTTTGTGCCCTTATGGCAACGGTCATTGCGCATGCTTTTCTTTAAATTTAACATCTACGTCACTCATAGATAATGCCTGTTTTTTTCGCGATTCAATTGGACCAATAACAAGGAAGTTAAGTGCTTTGTGCCCTTTCGGCAACGTTCATTGCGCATGTTTTTTCTTTAAATTTGACATCTACGTCGCTGGTAGATAATGTCTGTTTTTTCCACGATTCAATTGGACCAATAACAGCGAAGTTAAGCGCTTTGTGCCCTTATGGCAACATGTGACAGATGACAGATGACAGGTGACTTCTTCTTTTTTTTTTTGGCTGAACTGCCAACACGTTCAAGAGTATTTCTAGTGACAGGTCACAGATGAGAGGTGACAGGTGACTTCTTCTTTTTTTTAGCTGAACTGTCAACACGTTCAAGACCAGTATTTCTAGTGACAGGTGACAGATGACTTCTTCTTTTTTGGCTGAACTGCCAACACGTTCAAGACCAGTATTCTTGGACTAAAAATGGCCGCCGCCGCCGCTCTCCAACGCCATCTACTAACACTTTGTGGAACTCTAACATAATTGGACTAAACATGGCCGCCGCCGCCGCCGCCGCTCTCCAACGCCATCTACTAACACTTTGTGGAACTTTGACATACTTGGACTAAACATGGCCGCTCTCGAAATTTGAATTTACCGCGCAACACGCCGGCGCGACACCAGCGCCTCTGGTGGCAGTTTCTTGAATTGATTTAGAACCGACTTAGCTCTACTACTTATTTTTTTAAGATATTCCTATTGTGGTAAATTTGCCTGTTGGACAAAAGATGTACGATCATCCCTCATTCATAGGAATGTTAATCGAAGTAAAAGACTTATACACCTACGACTATGATAAAATTATAAATCTAAGAGAATTTCTTAATTACTTAACACAAGGAAAGGGCCAAATTACAAGTATAGGTAGATATAAAGAGTACTATTTCAGACACCCATTTTTTAAATATAATATCGATTTCTCCTTTAGGTGGCGTGGAAGGTTTAATGTATTTTAAGAGTAATGTTTCTACGGATCCAGATCCATTATACCCGGATATGGAGATAATTATTTTGGGATCAAGTCTTGCTGCAGATAAAGGCCTTATTCTCAGACAAATGTTTAATGTACCACTTGAAACTTATGAAAAAATTTGGAAAAAATTTGAAACTAATCATGCGTTTGGAGTAAGTACATTATTATCTTCTTTCTAAATTCAGTATGAAATTAAAAATTTTCATCTTCAACAGTCACGTTTCTTTCTATCCATAAACCAAATTCATGTCCCAGGTTAGAACCTGTAATCTAACTTTTATTTTAGAAAAGTTAATTCTATTAATTTAATGCAACTTCAATAATTGCTTGCGTTACAAATTTCAATACATGTGTTTGTTTCCACTTACACCACTTTTCGTTTCTTAATAAATCTATTGAAGTGAATCTTTTGATAATAAAATATATAAGATCACAAGAAAATTGCGAGCAGCAAGTAGTAGAAAGTCTCCTCCGCTCAGGTCAATTTTAATTTCTTTTAGCTTATACCTATGCTGGTACATCCAAAATCTGTAGGGTACGTGAAACTTAAGTCAAAAAATCCTTTCCGCTGGCCCAAATTCTATACTAATTTTTTTACTGATCCCGAAAACCACGATATAAAAACGTTTATCGCAGCCATTCGGGAAATACAACGGATATTGAAAACACCAACGATGAAAAAAATTGGTGCAACTTTAGTTGATGTTCCACTACCTGGTAAGTAAAATCCAACAATGTAAACATTAATTAGAAATTACTGTCTTAATTAAATAGAGAAAACAAGAATAAGATACTTTGTTAATATGTATATACATCGATTAATTTTTTTAAATCCTTTCCAAAATGGAACAAAGATATACATTTTTATAATGAACTGCTATTATTTTATGAAATATTTAGTTTATTACATACGAATATCGGTTAAATTGGAGATATTTTAAAAATTCTTACAGCAGCTTGCCTTTTCAAAATTATTTCAAATATCCTCTTTCAATAATGTGGAGCTTTGTGGAGTTTATTCTAAGCGAAATTTAGCAAGGGCAATATGTGTAATATTGTTGACACCAAGGAGGATAATTGTTATAAATTCCAGTTAACAAACTTGGAGATAAAAGTTGATATGGTATATCTTGGGACACTCCTAGAAATACGCAAGACCCATCATAACGACATGGTTCAATCGGACAATATTGTGGCTCTGGAGGTGACGGTGGTATTGTGTAGTCGAGATGACCATCTCCTCTTTTTGGCATATTACAAATTTAATGATACTTAAAATTTAAAGATGTGAATATTCTAGAAAGACGAATGTATGAACTTTTTGTTTGACTTTAACCTAACAAAAACGAGATAAATATTTCAATAAAAGTCAGCAGTATGTCAAAAAATTTTTTGTGTGGTTGTTTTTCGTCTTCACCGCTTCCGTCTTGAGCACCGTTTTCGTATTATCGTATAGTTTAAGCCTTTTTAAAATAAAATAATAGGCAAATTTAATCATTTATTCTCATAAGTTACTCGTACATTATTCAAGTAAAATAATTTTAGTTACAATATGTTTATTTCTTCTGATATTCTATTTCCGTTTTAAATGAAAAGGAATGTATTTTGTGTAATGATTATGTACGTGCTTCTTAAACACAATAATAAGGTGCATACTGCTGAGGACAAATGACATATATTGGAATATATGGTCTATATGGAAAGGGAATTACACTTGGTATAATCATTGGTAGTGGAATTGTTTTAGGTTTTTTAGGTGGACTTGGAGGTTTTGGTGGGGGTGGAGTGATGACATGTCCTCTACCTCTTCTTGCCATGTATTTTTATTGGAATTAAATATTACTAAAAATTTTGTTTAACAGATATTTGAAAGGTATTTTGTTGATTAAATTTGTGTATTTGACGTAAGATATTTAAAGCGAAGTTTCCATTACCGAGGACCTGCTTCTGCGGAATACATCCATCTCTTATTAATTTTAAAATATTTAGATAAGATAGTAAAAGATAAATATAGTCTATGGAGAGAAACATAGCAACAAGCCTTAACGATTATTTAATTTATACATTATTCGAATAACAGATTTTGCGCCTAATTTCATAAAACATCACAATAATCTCTTTTGCTTTATTTCCATAATCTGATCTCTACTAAATCACTCCTCTGATATTATTATTGCCAATCTATTGATAATATTCACTAAATAAGTAATAAAGTGACATATCATTAAAGCTGGTGACATATTAACAGGTTTATTTAAACAAGCCATTTGATGTATTATGTTATTAGGTCGGTACAAATTGGTAGATAAATCCAAGCTGTTATGTTATCAAACCAGGTTTGCTGTAAATAATTAATATTTCAGCTTTCCATTATATTTTATGTTTTATTCAAATATAGTCGGGATCAACTACGTATTCATTGCTTTAATACTAAAGATGTCGAGATGAGCTATTTTAGTTGATAAACTACATTAGAACCTTACCAATAATTTACTATTAGTTTGTGAATTACCTAAGAAATTTTGAATATACAATTAAGAATCCGCAAAATTTCAGATCTTACTTTAATAGAAAAAATATGAACTTACAAAATCTTCGTCTTTTATTTTGCAAAATTTGCGATAACTAGTTTAAAAAAAAGAAGAATAGTAAAAAACAAATTCAATGAATGACATCTCTCCAAAAGTCAAGTAACAACGAAGAATCGAACATCAGATTCTTCAACTCATTTTCAACTTATTTTATACCTCCTTTCATAGAAATTACCATCAATCAGTAAAAGATATGCCGAAGAAAGGAAGAGGTCATCCAAAACCACCAGAACCAGAACTCCCAAAAATACAGCTGTGTCCAATGATACCATGTTATTACTATGGCCCTTGCCAAGCACCATGTTACTGCAATCCTTATAAAAGATGTAGTCCTTGCTTACAACCCTGTTATCCTTTTGTATGTTACTTCTGAGACGTGGCTACGAAAGTCTTACATATGAGGTTAACATTTCATAAAATATCAATTCTGTAAGAAGTTCGAAAATGAAGAACTAAGAATAACTTTTAACTATTATTAAAAGTAAATAAAAGTATAAAACTGAATTACAAACAGTAGTAATCGATTTATAGTTATTTGGTTGTTTAAGTAAAATCAGTATAGATTTAATTAAGTTTGATCAAAATGGAAGAAGTTTCTGGTATTCCATATATCTTTATACATGAAAGTAGAAATATTTGGAACATATATAGAGTTGGTAGTTTGTTTCTACTTTTTTTTTCAGAAGTAATGAAATGTGTCAGAATATATTAAACTTGTCAGAAATTTTCATGTCATATACCAGAATTCTCTATACTAAAAAGTAAATTATCAGTATAACTTTATTCAAATTTAAAAACGATGGCATCTGATGAGGAAAATTTACCGCCAGTCTCTATCAGATATATAATTCCCTATTACCTTGGTTCACCAAGTATAATGTCTGGAATTTATCGACTAGAGAGTCCTCCATGGGAGCAACAATATTACACTATTTATGGAATTTAAATTTGTTCGTACTTCTTTAATGTTTTGAAACAATATATAAAAATAAGTTTGCAACTAATCCCTTATGAATTTTACAAAAGTGTTGGTGGAAGACATTTTGCCTTACAAATTTGCTAAAGAAAATCATCAAACTAAATATGAGGAAATAAATGTATTATACTAAATAACGGGTTTTTATATTTAGTAAATAAGTATAAATAATTAGTTCAAATCATATCAGGTAAGTGTTTAAAAATATTTTAATGTCAAATTTAAAATATTTTAATTTTAGATTCGTAAATAAGTTTATCATGTTCCCATTAAAATTCTAAAATTATTATGCATATTCATGTTATTTTCTATGAATCGCTCATGAACTTTATATAAACTTTTAGTTTCAAAATTGTATATTCATGAACAGCAGTATTATTAGATAACCCCCAACGGTTATTTTAGCAGACATCCATGAATATCCTTTTAAATTTTATTAAATTGAAAGACTACTATCCTGAAATATTTGTTACGAATTAAATATAACTGATAATAGGTTGGTCTTCAAATTAAAAGAATTTATATTTAAGATTATAGTATTAGTTTTGGTCTAATAGTTTTGCTAATTTTAATTCGGTTTCTTTCTTTCTATTATCTCTAGATGATTATATTCCTCTCTTTCAAATCTTCTTCGACTACTTTTCTCCATTTCCTCCTTGACCATAATTTTTTTTCTGTAAGGAGTTACTCATGTAATCCTCTTGACCACCCTTCCCGCATCTAATCTCTTCAGATGACTTAAACATCTTAGATTTCTGTCTTTAATTAAATTAATTACTTTAAAATTCGCTTACATATAGTAGAGTTGTTCGTGCTTCCTTTTTATCGAAATTTTGTAAGCTTTTCGCCATAAATCCTTAATACACTCTTTTCCCGTAAGGTTAGTTCCTAAGCTGCGGCTTTCGTTAATACCAAGTTTCGCATCCATTTACCAGTGTTGGTCTTGATTTTTGCTAAATTCGGAACTTTGTATTGCTCGATATAACATGATTTTAAAATTTTTCGAAATTTTTCTATTCACTTTGGCATTTCGCGTGTTTATTTCTTCTTGATCTTCACATTTGTTATGTGTCAAGACTGCTAAATACAAATAATTGTCCATTTCTTCTACCAAGCATTTCCTGAGGCTTCAAGTTCTAATATTTTTCTTCTTTTGGTTCTTCAAATCCCATGTATTTTGTATTTCTTATGTTCATTTCTAACCCCTTACCTTTCGTGAGTCTGTTCTGCATATAATTCTACTTCTCCTTTTATTAGTAATGCCAATATTTAGTACGTGGTGTCTAACAGAGCTCTTGCTCTGTAATTCTTGTTGCATGTGCTTTTTCTTTTTTCTTAATGGGGCATAATATTCTTTTATTCCACTTGCTTGATATTTCTGCCTCTTCTCATGCTTGGCATATAATATATACGAGGGTTGCTATTTATGTATAGATAAATGAATTTTATCAATAAAATATCTATTGCATTTCAAAATATTCGCCTTTAAGCTTTATACACTCTTACATGTGATTGAACTTGAATAAAATCGTTGTCCACGCAGTTTATCTTTAATTTGTGGGAACAAGAAAAAGTCATTAGGTGCCAAGTCGGGGCTGTAAGGCGGATGATCCATCAATTCGATCTTTTGTGTTTCCAAATACTCCGCTTGTTTCACTAGATGTGTGTGAGCTCGCATTGTCGTGATGTAAAATGATTCGTCGTTTTGGATTGGTTTCTCTCAATTTACCGAAAACTTCTGGCAAGCAAATGGTCGTATACCAAGCTAAATTAACGATCTTTTAATTTTCAAGTACCACAGTTGCCACATGACCGGTTTTGGTGAAGAAACACGCCACCATTTGCTTCTTAACACTTCGAGAACGAGTAACTTTTGTTGGTTTTTCTTCACATTGAAACACCCAAATTGCCGATTGTCCTTTCCTTTCTGGCTCATATGCATAAATCTACGACTCGTCACCTGTGACGATGCTGTATATGGCTTTGGATGCACCACAATTGTATTTTTTAATCATTTTATGGCACCAATCAACACGAGCCTTTTTTTTGTCTGTCAACAAATATGGAATCCAACGCACAGACAGCTTCGTAACACCCAAATGTTCTTACAAATTCTTATATATGCTGGTCATACTAATGCTTAAACATGCCTCGATTTCACGGTATGTCACATGACGATCTTCTTCAATTAGTTTTCTCATAGCATCGATGTTTTCCTGCACAACGACCGATTTTGGACGACCTTCTTTAACTTCGTCAGTGTATCAGCGATATATACTGGCTTTTGATGGTGCTTCATCGCCAAAAGTTGAATTAAGTTGAATGATGCACTGTTCTTGAATTACACCACGTCGAAAGTCATAATAAATCGTAGTTCGAAAATGTTCGCGAGTTAATTCCATTTTTCGGCCGAGATAAGATTTTCAACTTACTGTAAAAAACACAAATAGTACTCGCACGTCAAAACGTTCTCAGTAAGTAAACTGTCAAAAATGTCAAACTTTAAAATGGCAGTGACAGATTTCACCTGGCAACACTGGTGTTGCCAGTTCTCAATACATAAATAGCAACCCTCGTAGCCCTGATTTCAAAGGCTCTTCTCCATATTTCATATTCTCACTCACTAGATTTTTTCTTCATATACTTTGTTATTTTATTATTATTAGATTGATTATTTCTTCGAATTTTTCTCTTGTTGATTTTGTGAATTCTACTTTATTTTCTTCAATTACTATTTTTTTTCTTCACCGTAGAATTCTTAATTTAGTAATTCTGAGAAATATTCACGCCATCTTTCTAGTTTTT
Source organism: Hermaeophaga mercurialis (assembly GCA_951812935.1). NCBI lineage: Eukaryota > Metazoa > Arthropoda > Insecta > Coleoptera > Chrysomelidae > Hermaeophaga > Hermaeophaga mercurialis. The sequence continues at coordinate 23,522,458 of OX638358.1, read as the reverse complement.
TTTCTACGACAGTTAAATTACCTTCTTTGTCCATTGAATATACAAAGTGGACCAAAAGTCTGGAAACAAATCTAACAAGATATGCCAGCTGTTGTAATCTTATATTGGCAAGTTTCTCAATAAGATTGTCTCTGAATATTTGCGTTAGGTGTTCATTTTTCTTTCCACGTCGAAATAATGATAAAAAAATCCATTCAAAAAATCTTACAATAATATTTCCATTTACAGGTTGCGAGCAACATAAATTCGACAGTGATGATTATTGGGAATGTGCGTTAAGAACCTTAATAGGTAGCTTATGGCATCAAGTTTCCACGTGCAAAATGGGACCCAAGGAAGATCCAGAAGCTGTGGTAGACCACACAGGCAAAGTTCACGGGATACAAAGTCTTCGCGTTGCTGATACAAGCATTATTCCTTTACCTTTAACGGCGCACACAGCTGGTCCTTCTTATATGATTGGTGAAAGAATTTCGGATCTTATTAAGGATGAATGGAATTATAGAAATAATTAGTAACGGCAAATATATTTTATATTAAAATCGTTGATTCATAATAAACAAACTAAAATAGTTTGTTTTCGAATATAGTAGATACTTGATCTACAGTTACATTTTTGGAGAAGTGTTTTTAAAGATTATTTTTAAAGGCTTTAATTAATAAATACTCCAAATTATGAGCGGACGAAACAAAAAGAACAATATTAACAGATTAGTATTAAGAGAGTAGCCACTACTTCAAGAGCTACATCTCCTATTCATTATTACAGTTCTAAAAACTTACCCATCCCAATCGATGAAGCCATAGTTAACATGGCCAGTGTCATGTTTAAAGTATGCCAATCGATCGATTTGCTGTGCTAACGTTCTTGTTCCAGATGCATTGACTCTGGAGACACCGGATACTTGAGGGACCGTTGTGTCCTCACCTGAATTATTCACTGGATACTTTCCAGAAGTCCCATTTCGGTCAGCAGGAATGTCAATCTTCCTAGAAAATTATTCAAACAAAACCTTCAAGCGTGTCATTTCCCTATTATTTAGTTAAGTTCTTGTAGCTAGCTAATGGAGAAAGTCACTAGTAAAGTTCAATTAGTAACGGGATTTATATTGCTAAAGCCATTATTTAACGTTTCAATTATAAGTTGCCACTTCGAGCAAAACATGTCAAGATTTTATAATTGTCCAGGGTTGTACATTTTTATTTTATATCGCTGATTATTTGGGAGGCAAGTTTACATATTGTAGCTCAAATCTAAAATATATTAATTATTGGTACAGTGTTATTACTTTAGACGACATAAAAATGCCTTTAATGTAATATTGTATTAAAAAAATATTTAAATTTTAATAAAAAGTTGTATTAAAGTTATATACATGGTTTGCTAGAGAGTGCCTCTGAGATCCAATTTCAAAGATTGTGTTTATCACTGAAAAAATTATATCAATTCATATGATTTTTTCTTAAAATTGGTTATTAAAAAGTTTGCCTTGGGTGCAGAAATTAAGTCGGTTCTGTTTATATGTTTTTATTTTCTATACAATTTTATAAGGTTCGTTTTAGTAACCTGTTAGTCTAGAAGAAAGATATTTTCTAAGGTAAATTTTAAAATTTATGCGATAAGATTTAATTCAGTTTCAATGAAAAATACATTTGAATTGGTACTAGTATTTTAAAAAACTTATTTGAATTTTGTGCTTGTTAAGCAGTGACTTAATGTAAATGAAGCAGTCTGTGATTTAGAAATTTAATATAATATAAAAATAACAATTGTGCATTTTTCAATTACCCTCTTTAGATTTACCTCTTAAAAAAATAACCGTATATTTTTGAATTGTTTGAAGTTTAGAAAATATTTAAGCACTTACTTTTGTCCTCTGGTGGTTCCCATTGTTCTTTCCAATAATTCAGTAGCACATAATGCCAGCATTTTTAGAATTTCACCTAGTAATGTGTTTCGCGATACTGAACACACTGACAATTACTTTCAAATTTGCATTTAATCTTTTTCGTTTCGAACTAAACTTGATTGACATATATATTTTGAAAAGGATAATAGCGCAGGAGTGTCTTTATCGAGTTCTAACAATGATGTACTATAGAGATTGTTCAAATGAAAATTTTCGTTAGTACCTAGATAAAAACATGTTGGTGTGGTACCGGTAATAAAAATGTTATGTAACGTACGAGTACAACTATGACTAAAACGATGTAGTTACATATTTATATGTTTCTATCTTAACTATAAAATTATCATTTTCATAATAGAATATAAAAGTTGTTTTTCATTACTGCTTTAAATGCAAGAAAATAAGAAAAGTGACAAAATATAATCCAACCATGCTGCTATATATAGAAAGTGTATTATACAGCGTGGAACAGGTATATGGAATAAATTCCTTATTTCAATTATTGAGCATTGCATATCTATAAAAAATACCGAAACACGTTAATTTCAAGTGACAGTTATGATCCCAAAATTTTTAAATGGACAGTAGAGACTTGTGATACATCATTTGAAAGGTCTCTTTATTCTCTATTCAGATCTGTTATTGTTTTCAAATTTATTGCAGAGATTTTCATAAAAAAATTATAATTCCGTTTAGTTCTTCATAAAAAGAAAGTAAGTAAAAACCATTTAAGGGTTTTTTTTGGATATCAATTAAAAAAAGACATAAAGAGTTATCGTGGAAATGGTAGTTTTGTATAAAACGCCTTAGTAAATGGTTGATTGAATATAAATTCATGAAAGTAGTTGTCAGTGTTACACTTTTCGTTTGAATTTCGTAAACTGCAGTTAAGAAACTTGGTTTATTTAACAGAAATGCACAAAATAACAGTTATGCAGATGATTGGTTACGGAGATAACATACAAACAATGATCGAAATTGCTCGACTATTTCTAGAAAAAATTCCGAATTTGCCATCTATATCATAATAGACTGAAAACAGTTTCACGATCTTGGACGTGTGTAAGATAGGTAAACAAAAGCCCCTTGTTATACAATAACTAATGATACGAAATTAGATAGATGTAATGCTTCAGTTTGAGGAAAAACCCTATATTCCGAGTTGACAACCAACCGCAACATCGGATGTAAGCCATGCATCGATTCTTCAAATACTCGTATTAAATGAAAATAAAATGTATCCTTATAAAATGATACCAACTAACGAGCTCATAGAAGATGCTTTTAATAGCAAAAAATATGAGCAAATGATGAAAATGTTAGACAACAATATGTTTCAATTAGAACATGTTTTATTTTATTTTGTTCACTTTTACATTTCACGTTCATGTTTATCATCAAAATTGCTGCTAGTGTTCTCCAGAAAATTCTCACTTGATGAGAGAGAAGAGCATATGCAATACCCTGAAAAAATTAATTTTTAGTCAGAGATAGTTGGAAACCATGTCATTGGTCCATTTTTCATTAATGACAATTTGAACCAAAATAATTATTTAACACAGCTCTAAAATAATGTAGTGCCCACTTTGGAAAACTTATTTCCCGATTCAGGAAAACCCACAAGTTCCAGTTGTTTTTTACATTATCACAAACTGAAGAGAATTGCATTACGCCAATCAGATGATTTTACTTTTTTTAATGTTAATTTTTGCAATAAATTTGACAACAATAACATTTTTGAATAGGGAAGGAAGATCTTTCAAATAATATATCATAAGCCCCTACTTCCCTTTAAAATTTTGGGGGTTATAACTGTCGCTCAAGGGGAGTTCAATGTAGGGATGAAATTTTTTTGTAGTAGGATATCATTTTGTTATCTAAAATTGACTTATTCATAATTCACAGCATTTGGCTGTTCCACACTCTTTATACTACGACATTTCGTAATTACCGGAGCAGATTGACGGAAGATAATATGAAATAATTAGTAGATAATATTTATTTTAAAAGAAAATTTATTATTCTGCAATAAAACAATTGTACTGAAATATGCAAGGCATCAACTAAACATGAAGGAAATATTAAAATAGACATAACATTTAGAATATGGAAAAATTATGGACCTGGAATTTCGCGGTAATCTGCGCTTTCTGAAACAGGTGAGATATAATTCATTCATCTTCATTTTAAAAGTTAACTAAGAAAAAACAAGAATTTACAGCGCGCATCAAATTACCAAAGAACGTCATATAATATTAATATTAATGATAATAATAATAATAATAATAATAATAGGGTTTAGCCTTGTTAACTATTATATTATTGGATGATTTCTCTCTTTTTCATTTAGTTTTCTATCTGTTCCGGAAACCACCAGATTATCATTATTTCTTTTTGTTACTTATATTTTAATTTCTATTTATTTTGATTTTATTATCCGCTATCTTTACGGCATTAATCGAGTATTACTTTAAATTGATTGATACATCAATCTTTGTTATTTTTCGATTTCAAAAATATTTTCTTTAACTTTAATACTTAATTTTTATAATTATAAATTTCATCGTATTTTAGAAATATCATTGCTTTATTCATAAAATTTTGTGCATGTTGAAATTCCTCTTTCATTTGTCTTAAAATTTTAATAATCTCTGTTATTAATTTGCATTCTTTTGTATTGTGGTCTTTGTTTGCTACATTTTACACAATTGGGTCTCATACTACAATTTACCTGAGTATGCCCAAATCTCTGACAAATGTAGCATTGAGTTGCCCTGTTCATTCTGTGAATTTCCATTTAGCTTTTAGGTTTCCTATTTGTTTGATCTTATATATTATTTTTATAACTTCTAATGCTTGAATATTTGCCTTTTAACGGAATTACATTTTTTTTTTATTTTGGGTTCTATGTATTTTTTAGTAGTCTCTGTGTCTAAATTTGGTATGACTTTTAACACTACTATTTTTACTCTATCAGTCTTATCTGTATAGGTATAATATATACTTTATCTATATATTTCATGATTGTTTCCCTCTGATCTTTACTTTCAGAGAATATTTTAGTTTTATTTCTACTAAATTTCTTACCCCTTTTGTGAATTCTCTTTGGTCCCGTGGAGTGCATTCCATTACTACTGGTGGTTTCGTTGATGTCTTCTTAATGTTTGTTTCCTCCATTCCCACTATTTGGTCAGGTTTTCCTTTGTGTTGGATTAATGAGTCATATTGGTTTTTAATTTTAATCCCACCGTCTTCTTTATTTTTTTGGTTTTTTGGCCCTTTTACTAGGGCCAGGCTTTCTCCACTCACCTTCACTTTCGCTAGTTTTTATATCCATCATCTCTGATATTTCATCGCTCTAGATCTTTACTTGTTCTCTCTCTATTTCTGTTTCCGGTCCTTCTTTTTCTTTAATTTTCCGCTTTTCAATAGTTTTCGTTTTCCTTTTCTGCTCTTCAACGGCTTCCTTCATAATTTGAAGTTCATGTGGATTCTTGTAATACCATTCTTCTTTCTATTTTGGTTTGGCTCTCAACTTTGGTTCAGCATTAGATCTTGTATCATTTTCAATAATTCTCTCTAATGATATTTTTGTATCATTCGGTTTTTCAAAGCCTTTCTCTAAAGGTATAATTTTATATCATTTGGTTTTTCAAAATTTCCTACAAATGAAGTTTTTATTTATCTCAATCCTCGACCTTTCATCCCTTCAACTTCCTGATCCTCCTGTCTCTATACTTATACTCCTTACTTCTATGACTCGACATTTAGGATACTTTTTTCGCGCACTACTCTTGCTCAAAAAAACTTTTTTTTCCCTAAAATTGGGATTTTGGACTATTCGAAGAGTCATCTAATTCAATAGCCAAGTAACAATTAAAGAAACATTTTCATACGAGCTGATATTAAAACTGACATGGGAGTGTTATATATTATATAAACCTGAAAAGCAGAGTGTGCATCTATACAAACTTCGTTTCAGATTGCTAAGTATATAATCAAGGCACAAATCCAAGAGTCGACAAACAACCAGACGTTATCGAAATCCAAGAAGAGAGATATTCTAAGCTATTCCTTAAAGCTGATCACCAGTAAAAGTGGAAAATTAATTCGAGAAGAGTAAAAAGAACAAAAATTGTGATATGTCATGCTCGGATTTTAAATTTCAGAGAAGAATGAACGTCAAAGCAGCGAAGTCAAGTGTTAGGTAGATCTGTAGATATTGCAAACCATTCTAATTAGAGAAATAAGCTAGTTCTTGTAGAGAAATTAAGTAAAATGATTTTAATCAAAAGTAAGATCGGACAATATCGTTAACATATCTAGATTACGGTCATATTTAAAAAATTGTGAGTAATACATTAAGTGAAAAATAAATGTGTTTTGATCGCTAAAAGATAATTCAAGACATGTAAACTTCACTTATTACAGTTATTACAAAATTGTTAATATTTGTTTTAATATGAAATATTATAAAAGGTAAAGTAGTTTCTATAATATTTGAAATGACACATATGTAGAGAATATTATCATTGATGTTTTTTTGTATCTATTCATTCATTTTTGGTCGATTTTGGTAGTAAACTCAGCACGACTTACCTAATGAAACGCATGGAAAATGCGTATTTCAAAAAAACCAGAACCGGTTTAATGCCGCGTCCAGACTAAGCACACAAAAAAGAAACTTTGAGTTTTTCAACAAAATCTACAACAAAGCTGAAAATTTTTTGTCTCCGCTCTGTTTTATCTCTGGATTTTTCAACAATCACGTGTCCCGTCTCTGGTTGGAAAATATTAGTATTTCTGTTTTGGTGCTTTGCAAGTTTCTATACGTTTGTATTTTAATTTTGTTTCATGGTTCTATTTTGTTTGTTTCGTTTGGACGCGGCATAAAATGGCTCAATTGCGAGTTTCGCAACATAACTCAACCTTTTCTTTTTTGTAAAAGTAAATTCTGATGATTTTGATTAAAATAATGGTATAGCTAGTCACGAGTCCTTCCTCTTCCAGCTCTAATTCCTACTTTTGGGTATACTAAAAATGATAATTTGAAAGAATTCTTGAGGAATTGTCTTGTATTCCTCTTGAGCTGAAGTTCGAAGATCTTATTATGTATTTGGTATAGCTTGTCTTTGATGTATGCGTATTAGATAATATCATTTGTGCTCAATCAGATTCAAGACTGGTCTATATGGTGGCCAATCCAATATTTGAATTTGAACTTTATGGAGGCAATTAATCACAATTGCATTTGGTGGAGAGTTATCGTGCAATAACAAAAATATTTCGTATACAATATGGCAATAAATGGCGCAACATATAGATTAGATACAATTAAGAGTTACTAGTTATACATTAGGTCACTACCACAAGTTCAGCGATTGTTGAAGCACAATGAAATGAAATATTGTCATTAATGTTACGTATCCATACCAAATATGCAAACCTAAACTAATTAAATCTCACTTACTACTATAAATTATACAATATGTTGGCATGTCTAATACTGGTTTATTAAAAAAAAAGCTAATTACTATCACTATTTAGTTTTATAGTAAATAACTTAATTTACTACATTTTTATAAAAAAAGGTACGATTCATTAAAATCGCCATTAATATTAAATGTACGTCAAAATAATTATCATACATTATCTATTAAACGCTTTGGAAGACTGTCGAAATTCAAGATAAGTATTATTTATCTTTGCATGTTTATTATGAATAATTTCCAAAAAGTAAGAGTTGAAACAATTAATTTAATATTCATCTATGCCTATGAGTGTATATTTTTCACAAATAGTATAAACAAAAAGAAAAAAACATCCATGGAGCTGCAATTTGAAAAATTTATTTTTTTCAGGTTTGTTTGATATATGAATTTATCCCGTGAATGTTTTTGTCCTTTACCCAAAACAATTGTGTTTAAATTTTATCTTAACAAATTGCTTATGTATTTGTTGGAGAGAAACCTAGGGAACATCCGATACACATAGAGAAACAGAAATAGTTTATTTAGCACTCATACAAAAAACAGTACAAGCTTAGAAATTAAATAATATTAAAATACCCATAAACAGTACATTAGTTAAAATGAAACAAGTTGTAACACATTTGTTTTCTTTTTTATTTAATACTTAGGAACTAATTTTAAATTAAACATTTGTTTATCCTATATTTTCACGCTATGGGCATTTACTACTATATTCTGTGTTATTTTTTGTTTATTTGATGAAATGGTTGTGGCAAACACAGACAAATAATAATTTAATAAAAACATTTTAATTGACTAGAATTATTTACATTTTCATTTCTAAATACGGTAATTTTGAACAAACCTATTATACTATCGAGCTAAGTATTCTTTATATCGTATTTAAATTGTTTATAACTGTTTATAATCAATTAGTAAAATGTTTTGAAACACAGAAAGATTATATTAACATCAGAATAGATATATTCTATTATATCCGAAGTATTGTCATTTATTTATTAAATTAGGAACTTCCAAAATGTTTTTTGCAGCTGTTTAATGAGTATTATTATTAAAATAGTAGTAGTAATATATGGCAAAAGAGTCCTAAAGCTAATTTATTATATTTTTGTTTACAATGCAAGAATTGTTATAAACTATAAAAATAATTTCCCTTTTTCAAATTATATCCCAGTATTTTGATACACATCAGAAAATAGATACGAGTATATTTGATTTCATATGTATTTAGTGATTCATTGTAATGAACATAAAATTCAAAAAGTATTACACTAACACTAATAAGGAGCTGTGATAGGCAGCATGACATCAAGAACTAACTGTAGACATGCTTCGACACGGCTGTTATAGTAAATTTTTAAACACACACTCCAGTGATTCATTTTCATATGCAGAATATGGCCAACGTAAATCATTACTCTATCTCCCTAAATATAAATTTATACAACAGAATAGTTTTAGATTTCTGACGAGTTATTTTATATTATTTTCCAGTATTTTAAGAGAATTTCTCAACTTTTAGATAATATAAAATTGCTCGTCAATGAATTTAATGTATATAAGATTAAGGCGTTAATTTTGCCACACCATACATGTATATACAACTCTTTTTAACATAGCCATTTAATTAAATAATATAATAATATTCAGTCTAATTAAGGAAATAAAGGAAAGATTTTTTAGAATCCCTTTATAGTTTACGTGTGACAATTGACCACCGTTAGCAGTAATCTGTATTTAATAGTAACTAACCTCCATGTCTCCAAAAATGTTGTCATATAAAATTTTAAAACTTTGTAAACACTAAAATCCCTATTTCATTTCTATATAGTATCAAATTGATAAATTCTTTCAATGTAAACAAGACTTTTTTAAAAGTGAATGACAACTTATTCTTAATTCTAAATTCCTTTTTACCTTATGAAGAGCTATCTTTTTATTGAGTTTTTAAATTACTACAAATATTTATTTAATTTCATCTACTTGACTGTTGCCATTTGGACCCATATGTAGGGCCTCCTCCACAATTTCGGGATTAACAAATCCAGTACTCCTTCTATTTGATAATCGGTTTTTCGACCTCCTTTTCCTCTGGGTTTCACTTCGGTCTGCACTAAAAGCAAAAATTTATTTAGTAAAAAAACATTATTCAAGGTTTTCTTTATTCGCACGTATAACACATACGTCCATCAGATGTAAAAGAGTGAAAGTTTTTAGTATTATGTATTATAAACGTAAAAGTAAGGTTTTTACAGAGCAGCACCAAAATTATTTTCTTCTTTCTTTATTGATTTAAAATATTTACCTTGAGTGATTCCTTAACTTAACCGCAGGGTGATCTGCTGGGTTGTAATTATCGGGAACTCCATATTGGTTTCTACAACTCATCACAAGTGATGTTTTCTCGCTAGAAAACCTACAATATAAAAAATTATGTAAATATAATGATGTATATGTCAACTGTATCACAGAAACACCAAATTGTCATTTCACTAACTTTCGAAGAAATCCATGCCCTGCAAGAGCCACTAAAAATTGAACTAATTCTGAGACCCTTTTTCCATACAAGAAATCTTATTAATTTATTTGTAAAGCTAAAATAACACCATGTCATCTACCAAGTGTAACTTTATTTGGAAAACAGATTGTATCGTCTAAAATTTAAGATTGGCCAAGAAATTTTTGTAGTAAATTACCAGCAACAAGATTTCTTGAAGAATAATCCAATTTATAAAATTGTTTATTCGCCAGTGGGGCCTAATGAGGACTACCTTTTTACAGGTACTTCGAAGTTGGGAATAGAGTAAATTTTACTGACTAAAATGCGCCAGTAGTAACTTGTAATATTGAAATGAAACTGAATCTAACCTATCACAAATAGTATTAGTCCATATTTTAAAGAAGTCACCAGTTGCGAATTCTTAAGAGCCTACATCATAGACTCCTTATAGACCATCTAGTCCATATAAACCTACAAATATTCTAACTATAAACACGTCTTCGTTCTTCCGATTTGATTACATGAAACAAAAAGAAAAGAATACAATTTCAACAAAACTACTTTGGCAACATAGCTTTTCCACTAGAATACTGCACAGGCCCGGCTCTAATAAAAAATATATTTAATTTTTTTGGCGCACGAATTGATCGGGTATTATTTTGCGATGGGTTAAATAAAAAAACAATAAACATTTTTAAAAACGAACTTTTTTGGGTACATTTCGAGAACAATTTCTATCAATTTTTACGAAAACAATAACTTCTTTATACAACGTGCACGAGTTACTACAAAATACAGAATGTTAGTGCATTGGATTTAAACCCCAGATATAAAGCTTACACTTTTTTTAGAAATTTCAACCTGAAAAAATCTTGAGATAACATTATAAATACGAGTATATAAAACTATAAAACATTTATTACAAACGAAAAAAATATTGTTCTTTACAAAACTTTTCCTATAAAGTTTCTCGTAAAACATAACTATATACTGCAATTAAATTTTTCTTGATTGATACTATTTTTAAGAACTTATTTAGTATAACAAATAAAAATTGAATGTATCAAAATAAAAATGCGATAATATATAGCAACCTAAAAATTTATATACTTAACAACTTTAAATTGGCACTAGACATAACCAAATTAGCAATAAAAATTTGAAACGGCATTAATTAAAACTATATGTTACTTTTTAGCAATCATTACATAAAAAGCAGTTTCCTATTATTAATGACATTTAACGTTATTTTCCGAGAACTCACTCATTTGTGTGACTTTTATCATTCATGCAAGTATGCTCTATGATTACTTAAGTCTAACTCAAGTCGTTTACAGTTTCCGGTACTAAAATTTCCCGAAAACCTCTACTTGGCCGCAGTCTACGTCAGACATGAAAGCATAATCTGTCAAAATCTATGAACACTGTTGCCAGGTTATATATTTGTATATTTCTAGTGTATAGGCGTAAACTACTGACTAATTTTTTCCAGTATTTTAAATTTTGTGTTACTCCTAAATGACGTAAGGGACGTATTCCTTTTTTTTGTTTCGATAATTTTTTGTCATTTTCTTCGGTTTTAAAAAATAGTTTTACATACATGCATGAATGTATGAAACAATTTTCGAAACGAAATCACTTGTCCTACGCGCTCGTAATTTTGTCACTAAAATTAATTAATGAAATTTTATAAAAACTTGTTTTCATTGTTAATTGAAATTTGACTGGAAGAAGTTGGCAAATATTTGGTGTATTCTTTAAAGTTTGATTACCATCAACGTTAGGATTATTGATCCATTTTTGAAAATTTGCAATGCACCATTTAAGTATAATTTCTATTAGAACCGGGCCTCTGCAGTGTTCTAGTCGATGTGTATGTCACAAAAGCAATGTTGCCAAAGTAGTTTTAATTGAGATCATATTTGTTTCTCTCTCTGTTTCATGTAATCAAATCAGAAGAAAGAAGACGTGTTTATAAGTAGTGTGTTTTTAAATCTTTACATCTTTTGAAGACGCAAGAGGGTAAATGTTTAGAGTTGGAATAAGTCGTGTGATAATGTTTTGGCACTTAATGATAATAATATAGAAATTTGCGTCGTTTTTGGGGCCAAATTGAGTATTGCTATTAATGTAGGCTCGCAAGGTCCGTTTTCTTTATTTTTTCCAATATTATATTTATTTATAAAGTGAACGGCATATGTAAAGAATACATTCATTATTGGCATTATTATTAATTTTTAGGTAAAATAGCAAAATAAGGCCAAACTTTTTTAATGTAAACCTTTTTATCGTAAACATTTTAACGAAACGTGAACTACCACCTCATAGCGGTAGCAGCCCCTCAATTTTTTTTAAATTTGAAGAGGTTACTTCATATAAAAAAATGTAGTTGTCTATTTCATTGTATAGCGTCAGTAAACAAAATTATAGATACTGAGCTCAAGAAAACTCTCATTACATTATGGAAACATATTCAGTATCTACAAAAGTAACCGTTTTTGTAGGTATTGTTTATAACTGAATAATCGTCCCTTACCATTTTGAAGAAACAGTAAGAGCTCACAGTTATTGCATATGTTACAAACATTACTAATTCCACAATTACCACAAATGTTTCCAATTGATTACAAATGTGTGCAAAAATGATTTCAACAGTACGGACTAAGTCCTCGTTTTGCCAGCATCATTAAAGATTATTTTGACCATGTTTTTCCTAACAGATGGGTTGTATAGAATAGCCAAAGAAATCGTCTTACGCCTCTGGACTATTTTCTATGGGGTTATTTGAAACAAACATTTTATGTTAACAGAACTGAAAACTTACAGGATTTAAAAAATGGGATTGCATAAAACATTTGTCTTATTAGTTATGAGATGGTAAGAAGGATATCACTTTGAACATGTATTTGTAATAATTGTTGTTTTTGATCAATTGCCTGGTTCATTTTTTTATAACTATCAGCTAAATCAACGGCTGTTCCGATTTTCCTCAATTAGCTTGATTTCAATTGATAATAGCAAGAAACATGAAAACTGTTAAAAAGATCATTAAAATTACTTTTAAATAAAGTATCATAACTACCCCTTCCTAATAAAAAAAATTGATGGGGCAGTTACCCCTATGAGGGATTTCATGTTAGAGTGGTTAGGTCAAAAAATTTTACATTAAAAATAAAAATTGGTCTGTTTAATCGTTTTTCATAAAAATAAATAATAATGTCACAAATGAATTAATTTGTTACATATTCGGCCACTGTATATTATCAATAATAACTATGGAATCGAACTATCTAAAAAAAAACATTCGAATAGTTTGACATTACATTGAAATAGCCTGGAAATGACAGTTTACTTTAAATTTTAAAAGTAACTAGTTCAAAGTAAGAAATATTCTACAAATTTCATCGTTTTAGTAAAATGAATAATTTATATTTTATAATATTATTAATTTGCTATACAGTAATATCTTGGGGATTTGTTTATCCCATTAATTATGAAGAATACAAGACCGTGTCATACTACTCCAAATTTGATAACTACAACGAATACATTGTGGACTTAATAAGAAAACTAGTAATACCTATTTTGATGGGCATCCGCAATTTACGGACACATTTTCAAGAAGTGTATGCGTGCATATGGGTAAAAAATAGAAAAAGTTTTTTTTACAATATAGCAATTTGGACCGGTTTAAAGAAGGAAATCAAATGTTCCAATTATTCCATCGTTATGGTTTGTACAACGATTTCGTTAATAATTTTTCTCTTGTTCTCATTGAAGAAAAGGGAATTATTGAAGGAACATCGTGTGGATTTCAATAAAAGATTAAATCCTGTAGTTTTAGATTATTTTTATGACAACTAAATTGAAATATATATCCAAATTTTTATAATTTTTGTTTTATTTTTAAGTATATGTAAGTCTAAATAATGTAAAATAGTAAATGAGACGTTTTCAAAAACCATTCACATCTTATTTTGCTAAAAACGTATTTAAACATATTTTATGCTAAAACTTTCTACAAAAAGAAACACGATTGTTTCATAAATATTTATTTTTAAGAAACTTTGCAGAAAATTGCAACATAAGAAGTGAAATTTTGTGTTAGATCTACTAAATAGAAATACTGAACGATACGATAAACATTTAAACTAAAGAAAGCATGAAATAACACATTTTGTATTGGAAACTACTCGTATACTTTTATTTTGGTTACCAGGAATAAGATAAATTTCTATCGGTACAATTCTATATTTGCGTGGATTTTAACAAAAAAAATATGTGACATCAAAGCTATTTTAAAATTATGAAATTCTTTCTTCAGATGAAAAGTGCACGAGAAAGTTTTTACCAAAATTTTCTTTTTAAAATTTGCATTCGCCTTCAACCTACATTATTATACCTACCTAATTATAAATATTACGCTAATTTAATAATATTCAACACGCTGACTCACCTCTCATTAGTGTAAGTCACTTCAACATGGCTGTTTTCCATTTTTCGTCAAAAATATTCTATCGATAAAGTTTTGTCGAACTGAAACCGAACAACTAAGTAAAATTGTGACGAAATTTCATTATCTTTTATCAGTATTAACAAAAATTAAAAATAATCGTGTACTTTAGCTGATACCAGTATTGAATAGAGGTCTAATTGTTTGCTGTATGTCCAATTTGCAATAAGTTATTATAAATCTAAAGTGGTAATGGAATATTGTTTGTTTATATTCCGAGTAGATAAAAAGTAATTTATGTTTACATCATTTATCTATGTCACTGGCAAAGATGTTTGTTGAATGTAAAGTAATCTCTAGCATTAATTTTGGAGAAAAACCCAATACCTCGAAAGTGAATAATTTGTTTCGTAAGATCATATATACAGGGTAAGTCAGTTACAAGGCTAAAAAATGTACTTTTATTTATTACAAAACAAAAACATTAAAATGTAGAATTTTCCCAAAAAGATGAAAATAAACATAAAGGGCAAAAGAAAATAAGTATTTTTTTTATTTTTAAAAATAATTTAATTCCATTGATTACAAAATAAGCTAGAGCATATGATCACAATAAAACCAAATAAAGAATGTAGGAAAACCAATAAAGCAAACATCTTATTGATAAGATAACAAGAATAAAAATAAAATATAGACTTTTTTAAATAAATAAATGTTGAAAAGTTTACTGTGACCAATAATTTATCAATTATTTTACAAAAAAATAGATATACATGATATACCTCTAAAAAGTTTCTCTCAATATATTTTTTTATAAATTTTTATTCATAATTTTCACACACATTGAAAAAAATAACTGTGATGCTGATTGTTTGACATAGAAGTATACATAATTTTTAATGGTCATAAAATATATATGCATACTTTTGAAAATATATTAAAATCAAGATATGATTGGACAGGCAATAAGAAGACTATTAAAGGGAGTTATTTCATGACCGCAGAATCGCAGAACGCATACTTATAATTACTCCTGTGTGAACTCCAAAATACCAATTTTAAGGGAAAACACGAGAAAAAGTTGATAGTAAAGCCATGGAATCGACGAGCTATAAAGGCAAATATTTCAAACACAGATGCAGAATGAAAATAGAAAACGAATCGGAAACCGAGGGCAGATCAAGGAGTAAGATAAGGAAAGAACCTGTGAAGGAAAAGTTGAACAATAAAGAATTGATGAGTATGACTTAAGAAGAGCAACTAATTTATAGATTTATAGACTATAAGGAAAGAACCAAAGGAAGGAAAAAAGGTCCTTATTGAAGATAGACAGAGGATACAGTGGTAAATAAATTAATGAAGAAGAGGCTTATGAGGAGCGATGAAATCGAGGCAAGAGAAACCAGAACAAGTGAGAGCGAAGGAGAATGGAAAACACCAGCTAGAAGTAAGAAACCAAAGAAAACCAAAATTGATGAAACTTTCGAACTACAAATGGAAAATAAATATAAATCACTAGAGCAATGTAGCGGAAAGGCAGATAAAATTGAAAGAAAAAATGAGAGAAAAATACAGACACCACCAGTAGTGATAAAATGAACTCCTAAAGACCACAAAGAATTTGTAATTCAAGTGAGTGATGTAATAAAATTAAATAAATTCTCTATTCAGTTTAGTAGATAAATTGTAAAAAAAATTGTTGAAACAAAAGACTAAGAGAAATTTTAGTAAATCATTTGAAAGATAAAAATTTAAGTTTTACACGTACACAAATACAAATGAACCGTTTAAAAGCAATATCAAATTTAGACATTGAACATACAAAACAACAATTAGAAAATAAGACAAAAATAAGAATAGTTAACATCATACCTATGAAGACGAGCAAAGCTAAATACTTCAATTGCCAGGGAGATCACACGGCAAACTATAAAATGTGCAATTCAAGATTTGGCAAAAGAAATCAATGAAATTGTTAAAATAGACGTAATGATAAAGTTAATGAAAGAAATGAAAGAAGAACTTATAGGGAAACATTTTATGAAAAGGGTTAATATATTTCTAAAATATAGTCAAAATTAAAATTGAAATGAAAAAAGTAATGAAAGAGCAATAGCTTAATTAATTAACACTCAATAATGTATTCCTAGCTTACGCTGAAAGAAAAGTAGGGAAGGAAATAAAATATAGTAAACATAACAAAAAACAGTTAAAAATAAAATTTGGTGATTTTCGGAACGAATAAAAAGATAAATTGTAAATGAGTGAAATACTCAGTAAAATAAAGTATGAAATGACAAACTCCATTATTATTATTATTATTATTATTATTATTATTATTATTAGTATTATACTTATTATTAATAGTACAAAAGATTCTCCATGTAGCTCCTATGTGGTAAAGTGGAATAATCCAATGAAACTAAAAATCGTACCATAACAAATAAATTTATTAATTCCAAATTTTAATTAAAGTAACAGTTATGAAAAAATTTTTTTTGGTTTTTGGTTTTAACGGTGATATTGTTTCCTGTTTCATGTTTAGGTAAGTTTCATAATCTCGTTGCTTTGTTAACTTATTGTTTTACTTTACTATTGTAACTTTTGTATTATTTTTGTATTACAGACCTGATAATGATTTTCAAAGTCGAAACTTTCTTTAAAATTTGGAATTAATCAATTAATTTGTGGTGGTACGAGTTTCATTGGATTATTATAATTAAAGGTTGGCTGCCTTCAGAATTTTTCTCAAAAGTCACTAATTTATGAAATATGAATAATGTATTCCTTCTATTTGTCTCATACTGTCGTGTAATAAAACGACTGCTGCTCTTAAACGTAAATGCTTTTTTCTTTCAATATTAAAAACTCTTTACGTGAATCCTTTTCCTGATGATACCCCGGAACTAGAGATATAGTGAAAAATGTATTTTTTCCCATCTGGCTTATATTTAAATAACCCACATTTCCATGCAAACGATATTTTTCTGATTTTCTAAACCATTCCCCTTTGCAATGTACAGCCACATTATTTTAAAAAATATTGACTACGTGAAAATGTGGGCCAGTAATTCCTAATTCTAGCCTGATTTATGATAGCTCCCTAGTTCATGTAAAATTTAATAACGACTCTGCTGGTAATTTGAAAGTCCAGACGCGAAGCTTTAGAATCGAGTATCGAGAATGGGATGTGCAGGTCGGATGCGATAAATCTCAACATACAAATAAACGCATCTATTTAATCACTTTGGAAACCAATATGAATTTTATACAGAGGTATTTACATAATTTATTAATTTTGGTTCTAATCTACTTAGTTTCGCGAAAATAAAACTAAATATTTATCTATTTTTCAATATGTGATATCTTGTTTTGGCTTTAAAGTATCATTAAGCCACCCTAGCAACTAGTTTTTACAAAATTCAAATATCTTTAGTGGTTTGATTTGGATTGTTAATTTTTATTGGACACTCTGTATGGATAACCCAGTTACGAAGTTATTTTATTTGTTGTGACAGCTTCAATTTGATGTCTTTTTTTTCACAAAATCTTCATTAAACTAAATTAATTTAACGTTTTTATTATTTTTGTTTCACTTATTCTTTGTGGAAAATGTATGTTAAGTATTTTAATAAAAAATGGCGTTGTAAATTTCATATAAAATGCCTAATTAGGTGTAGCAATCTCATTTTATATAGACTTCAAAACAACCTGAGCAATATAAAATTATATCAAGAAAGATAAATAATATAAATATTATAAATCGACTATATGGCAACCAAAACCAGGATTCTAAGGATATAGACACATAGGTATAAGTAGATAAAGAAAACGGAAAAGATCGTTCTATTAGGACGATATATTTCTAAGTAGCCACAACATCAAATTAATGTCCAAGCTGGACAAGGAATGTCAGAAATAACTGAAAGTAATTTGCAGTCTTCATTTTATGGCTACAAATTTGTCCACAAAGATGTGGATCAGTAAAAGTTAGTTAGAATATTTTTAATGAATAAGAACTGCAAAAACGATTTAAATATCTATCTCTGTAACATATCAACCAAGTATATATCTTTAAAACGAAACGGACGATATTTATGAAATTTTATAAGTGAGTGTAATGGGGCAAAATGCAGCTAATGTACATTTTTTTGTTAATAATATATTCCAACAATACAAGAGACAGTACAAGAAAGAAGCCGTAACCACTACCTAAAGCTGGACAGCCATCCTAATCTACTACTACGGCCACTAACCCAAGAACCAAACAACAGAAGACTGAAACGAAGCTGGCCGATTGATTTCAAATAAAGTGCAAGAGACCTTCTCACTGGAGAAGTATCATCAGGACATTCCTAAGACCAACCTTTAGGTCTTATAGCCAACAGAATAGCTCATAGAAAATGTATTTCTGATTGCTGTTAATTGTACAATAAAAACAAAAAAATATATCCTCAACTTTTTTAATTTAAATGGGGCACCCTATATATTTTTTCAGATTTTCAAAGATGCTGTTATTTCGAATTCGTACATACTATGTTTAGTGTAAAAAATCTGTAAAAACGAGGAATACAGCACGTTAATAAACCACTTTTAAGTTTTTATACATTAGAGGAAAATACCATTTATATAAACAAATTGATATATATATATATATATATAGGAAGAAATAAATGAGTATTATCTAGTAGGTAACTGTTATTTACGGAAATAAATTGTACGAATTAGAATGGTTCATTTAAGTGGAAAAGATCGAATTGAAATATTAATGATGATCGGTTATGGTGTTCGATTCATAGAGTGGCCCGCTCGTTCTCCGGATCTAAGCCCATTAGATTATTCTTTGGGGTTATCTAAAATCACGCGTTAACATTAAACGACCAACATACTTGCAGGAATTGAGACAAAGAATTATTGATGAATGTGAACTAATACGTGGAGAAGTTTTGGAAGGAGTGACTCAAGAATTTGTTAATAGGCTGGCATATTGTCAGGAGGTGAACGGAGAACATTTTTAATATTTGAATTAATTTTGTTTAAATTATTATTCTCATTAGTCTAAAGTAAATAAATTTACTTATTCTACTACAACTAAAACTGAATTATTTCTCGTTTTTACAAATTATTTCCAATAAACCTAGTATGTACAAATTGCACCATTGCACTTACCTACAAAATTTCATAAATATATTTACTTGGTTCCATACTTTATCCCAACCCTGTATATTTCTGAGGTTCGACTATATAACGTCAGGAAAACAAATTGCTAAGTTCTCGTCGAATAACGTCCAAAAAGCGCATGAAAGCTGCAGTCGGTAAAACAAAGATAGCTAGAGGAAGATAGTGTAGGCTCATCGGGAAGAAAAGCAATCTATAAATCAAAACAGAGCTGAGAATGATAAACGCAATCACATTATCAATGCTGACGTATATGTCACTTACGTGGGGTCACGCCTGTAGGTCAATACGAGACCAAATACAAAGAAAATAGAATCTTGGTAGACAACCTAGGAAGCCACCTTCGACCCAAAAAAGACATGACATTTTAAAACGGAATTAACAACTAATCACAAAAGGGAAAAGGATGCCGAGGGTCAATTTTCCTTACCGCCAAAAGCCCAAAGGTAGCGAGGTATAATTCCCGCTCTACCAATCCCTGATGAGAGCGTCAATTCCTCAAAAACCCCAAAATTGTATCTGGAAGGGGTTAGAACCTTGCACAATCTGAGGATCTAGCACTTACCACAGAAGCACAAAAAAATCACAAAACAAACAGAATCAAAGAAAAAATATACACAAAAAAAAAAAAGCTGAGGTTACGAAGTCAATGCGCAAGAGCATTCTGGAAGCTTGGAGACTAACATTAAAGCATTTTCAGGAAATACCACAAGGGGTACTAAGACCTCGCAGGAGGAATCATGTAACACAGAGAAGACATCGATGACGATAAAAGACAACAGATTCAAACAAAACATAACACAAGCTATCCAGATAGAAAAATGATGAACAATACATCTGATGTGATGAGGCTTTAGACCACTAGGTTCTTTAGAGAAAAGTAATAGAAAAAGATTATCTAAGGATGAAGGTGTTAATATTATGTTTAGGACGATTATTAACCATTATATCAGAAGGTTATTCGTTCCAGATGGGCTAAGATGTAAGTATGTGTTTTTTGTTAGGTTCAATAGTTAGTAAACAAAAAACTCAAATAGTTTTTTATGAAATACCACCTTACGTTTTAAATATTTTTAACTCAAAATTCAACTGAAAATATAATAACATGAAAAGATCCGAGGTGCATTAGTTACAAAAATAATTGATTGATAATCTTAAGACTTTACTTTGAATAGAAAAAATTATATTATGAATTTGGTTTTCGAATAAATTTATTATGAATGTTAATGTTTGTGGTCGATGTATACAAAAGTTAACCTATTGTTTATCAAAGATTCATATTATACTAGTAAAGTAAATGTCATTATTAGTTAAAAGACTTATAAGATACTACTTACCTTATTAAATTCATCATAGTCTTATTATTATAAGAATGCTGTAATTATAAAAAGAATTTAAAAAGAAGTACAAACTTCTAAATATTTATTTTAAAATACCCTTAATCTCTGCCTAACTTTTGCTTATTAGATAAACTTGTTTGTTTGGTTGATTTAATTAATATTTCTGTATTTTAGTATTAAATAGCGGATACATGTTTGAAAAAAGTTAGCAATATAAACATTTTATTTTGGTTAATCGCATTCTCATCGCATGATTTTCATGTACTTTACCTAATTGAATCCAGAAACACTGTAGTTTTCTTTGTTCTCTAAATAGCTCTTGCGTATCCAGTCAATCACCGAAAATTAGCTTAGTTACACTTTCTTAAACAATGACAAGAAAGCACAGGAAAACTAAAAAACTCTCACTTTTCAATAATTCCCAGACAATAATAATTATGAGTCAACGAATAAAATAATGAAAGCATATAGTACGTAGTAGATTCCGTATATGTATGATCATGACTTATATCATTGGTGTTCCGAAAGGGGATACACAGATATTTCTACAAAATGGTAAATTCCGTAAATATAAGTTTATTTCTTAAAAGCAAAA
The DNA here is from genome assembly GCA_951812935.1 of Hermaeophaga mercurialis. Classification (NCBI taxonomy): domain Eukaryota; kingdom Metazoa; phylum Arthropoda; class Insecta; order Coleoptera; family Chrysomelidae; genus Hermaeophaga; species Hermaeophaga mercurialis. The sequence continues at coordinate 23,500,990 of OX638358.1, read as the reverse complement.
ATATATCTCGAACCGTGCTAATAAAACAGAAATCAATAAATCGTCTTTCTATAATTCTCTCTTCTATTTAACATATCATGACATCATTGCCCTGTTTACACAAATCCAAACCCCTTTTCCACAAACAAATAAAGAAGTTACTACGGGACAGGTGGCTCAGTGGTTAGAGTCTCGGACTGGTTCGAATCCCGGCAGGGGTTGACAATAATTTTATCTCGTACCCTGAAGGTAAGTCCCACAAGAGCATTCATTATTGGCTTCAAATTGACAATGATATTCCTAAAGTGGGGAGAAACATTAACAAAGCCTGCACAGAACGCATTTCTAATAAAGACACTCAATATAAAATTTAGTAGATTTACGATTGTCTTAGTACCTGTAGTCAAATAAAATTAATTAAAAAAAGTAAAAGATTAAATATACTTATCTCAAAATTACACGGTTTTACGAAAATTTTTATATCGTGAATTTTTAAGATAAGTAAATTTTATCTTATATATTTATAATGGATAGATTCCACAAAGTAAGTGTAGAAACAATCATTGTGATTAAAGAAGTTAGTGTTTAAGTTCCATTAATTTGTTTACTTAATTTAAGCTTCATTTTAATCGATTTTTTCAAATATTTCTAGCGAATTTCAATTCTGGAAATACATATGTTCCTTCCAAAGTTTTAGTACGCGAACCAAAGAAGGAACACTATATTTATTACCCGCAAGCCCTTTAATGTAGGTTAATAATCTATGGAAATGACGGACAACCCGTTCATTCGGGATTTGAATTGTCAAATGTTGGTGAGAAGGTTCCATATACTAGATAATTTACGGGTTTCGACCACTATGGGATTGGAGGGGTGTACACGGATATGATTTTACTGTGAGGCTAATTGTTCTAGCCAGAGATGGGACAATTATAGAGATTTAGTAGAGCACAGGGCGTTAATGTACTTTTTTTATATACGATCACAGAAAAAAATCATGACATCACCGGTTCACCGTTAGCCTTGAAAATAGAACTCTTTATAGTGACTCTAAAGCCAATTATAATGATATAAACATAATAAATATAAAAGATAAAGACTTATCTTGAATACATTTTCACACTATTCCAAACCATTTTTTTAATTATTATGTGACTCGAGTTTTGATTTTTCTTCGAGCATCATCTGACATTGGTCGTTTTTTTTTTATCAGATGATGCTCGAAGGAAGGGCGAAACTCGAGTGATATAATAATTAAAGATAAAAAGCTTTGGAATACTTGTGGATATTCTTATAATTTATCTTTTATGTTCATTACCTATAGATTCCAGAAAGTAAAGGTAAAAACAGATAAATTAATATAAAAATAAGGTAGTATAACAATTCCAATACATGTTTATTTATTATTCAACTCTCATTTCATAACCACGTAAGTACTCTATATTATTCTGTAGATCAATAGGATCCAATAAAAGGAGCCTTGGTAAAAAAATTTATACTGAGGGATACATTCGGAAGAATGACAGGAATCTCTAATTCGATCAATCGAATGTTAATTTAATAATAAAAGGAAATCAATGTGTAGCGATAAAAATAAAATTCAATTACGCAAATAGAATTATTCTAATGGAAAATAGGAGAATAATGGATTTCGTAGTGGGCATTTGTAATTATACTAAATTAAAAGACTAGACCATAAAATATAATATCTTGTTTTTTTTCTCAAGTTAACAATTTAATTCTTCAAAATATAAATATTTCAAGTGCGCCACTGGAGCATGTGACTCGCAGGTTTCTTTAATTCATTCAACACCACAATGTTAAATACAATGCTAACCATTTTAAGGTTGTGTCTATTTAAGGTGACATCATTGGTTTGCTTGAACTAGTTAGTCGCAGGTTTATTAAATTTATAATGCAATTGTGTTTTTTATGTCAAGAAGCGAATGGAAATGTAAATATTGGCGGAAGTCTTTTTAACAAGCTTGAAGCTTGCTTGAAAATCATCTTTCATTATGAGTATTCACCTGAAGACAATTCATTATACAGGAAGTCCCCCAAAACAGTGCGCACCTTAAAGGTAGGTGTAGAATGCACCATTAGCAACAAAAAACTCTTATAAAAATTTTTTCTTAAATTAACCCTTATCAAAAAGGAAGCATTTCATTACTTACTAAGGGGGAGAGGTGCTAAAGATGACACAACCAAGGTAAAAATATCATAACTATATCATAACATATAATGTTAATCTTAAAAAATCTACAAGTAACAAATATACTTCCAAATTGTCAAACGAAAGGAAATAATTTATATTTTATTAGTGTCACAGAACCCAAGAGCGTGTAGTGTACAATATTGTTAAGTATGGACAATATTAGGCAATACTTTATACATAATGCTAGCAACCTACTACTATTGCAGGAATTAAATTTAAATATTTATAATCAATAAGAACTGATTTTGAACAATAATAAAAAAACTGAAACATTTACTTAATACATATAATCCACCCTTCGACCTATTCTACTTTATTTGGTATAAAGAAATATCTGATGCGTCCAGTTAAGTACGGTCTTGGATTCACCACCGTTATGAGGTGATTTTGAAGTGAATCAAACATACAGAAATAAAATTTATGTGGTTTGCATTTGTATTTAGTGGATTTATTCAATTCATGCAAAAAAAAATCAGTAAAAATTATAAAAGATTTTCTTATAAAAATGTTTTTCAGTGTAACCCCTAAAGAGTTATCACTTCCAAAAGGACAAATAAAATATTTTTTTTTGCTTTTTTACTGTTACTGGACTGATACGATCCTTTTTTCATAATATATTAACAGTGGTGTTCCTGTTGGGTAAGGTGGAAAGTTTTGCTCCAATTTTCTACGCCACTGGATAAATTCTGAACTCTTTGATTAATTTGGTGAAAAAAATTTGTAAGCTTGATGGGAAGAACGAACATTTCTGCAGGTACCCAATAATCCTTTTAAAGAAGTTAAAGAACCATCGAAGTTACATTTTTTTAATATTTCTTGATATACAGAGTGCTAAAATTGAGCACGCTAATTGTATTAGATAGAAATTAATATGTATACATACATATCATAAGATACTTACTTACTTATTCGATACTATTCTACTTTTCAGTGCATATCTGATCATTTCTCTAAGCCCTCTTAGCATAGGAAATTGGAGATACTTAAAACGCAATATTCAGTATTAGAACCTTTACGGAATTAAAGATGTACGTATGTACATTTGTTGATAATCAAATTGAAGATTGATTGAATTTAAATAAAGCAACATATTTAACCAAGAGAACATAATACGCAGTTTACTTTGCCTAGTAAAACCGAACTAATAGAATTTAAAAAATGTGACCATCGAAATTAATACATTTTCTACATCGACGTCGTATTGAAAAAATATTTTTTTGCAATATTTCTTGTTTACTTGTAATTATTTCTGAAGCTGCTTTAATACGAGATAGTAAGTCGTCTCGATCCACTGGTACCGTTTCATAAACTAAGAAATTCATATAGCCACAGATCTCGGTGGACAGTTGTTATTTCCCCCACCTCCAATCCAATTATTACCAAATTTATTATTAAAAAATTTTCTGGCGCCTAACAAAAAATGCGCCGAAGCGCCTTCGTACTGAAACCGTAATATTCGCCTAATATCTGGAGGGATATTCTACAGCAGTTTTGGCAGAATCTTTCCAAGAAAAATGGGATAAGTTGCTCCGTTTAAGTTATCTGGAAGAAGTTAAGGGCCTATCACATAATTCTCTACTATTCTTGCCCATATATTGACAGAAAATTCAACTTGATGCCCACGGCGATGCGTTACATGAGGGTTTTCATTCGTCCAAATGTACTTGTAACTATTACGCGAATTTAAAATTGCTTCTCTGGTAAATTTTGCTTCATCGGTAAAAAGTACTAATCTTGGAAATTCTGATCATTTCTCAATTGTCTAAGAAACCATTCAGAAAACTCTACCCTCGGTTGATAATCATCAAGAGTTAATAGATACATTTCTAAGATGATAAGGATGTAACTATTGTTCATGTAGAGTTCTCAATTCTGTTAATGGACGCACATATAATAAGCGACCCATTCCTCTGATGCTTTTTGAAGGTTCAACGTTAACCAAGTTCAATATTTGTTGTTCTACTTGCGGATTTTAGGCTCTCCTTTGTACATCGGAATCCCTTCCAGTGATGATAAAGTTTCCTGTTTACTTGAAACTTCTATGTTTTCGAATGTTTTGAAATTAGGAAATCTCTTCCGCCACCGAAAATATAGTCTGTATATTTCTATTGCCAACTTTCCCATTTTTTCTTGATTCCTCATAAATTAAATACATATCTGCTAATTCTTCAATAGTAAAATTCATTTTATTAACACACAAATCAAACAATTATAGTTATATCATATTATATCATATTTTTGTTTTGTATAATGTATTTATTAGGCCTTCTTTAAAATTAAATATATTAAGATTCTTTTAAGTGTAAGGCGAAATTGATTTCCCTAGTTTAAAATGGTTTAAAGATTAAGGGAGACATCGGTCTTTGATATCTTTAAGAATACCGGCACAAAAAGTTTAGCCAAACATTCATTTGGGCCGATGATTAGAGGAAAAAGAGCAAATAAACAATTTTTTATTTATTTTTAATATTCAGGGGTATTCCGAGGGTTAAATACTACTAAAAATTTAGATTTATATCATCTTTAGCGCGCTTCATTGAAGTGCTCAGGAATTATTTAAAAACTTGGCCCTTTAAATTTTTAAAAACACTTTTGAGTACTTGTACAAATTTTATTTCACGTCTCACTTCCGTCTATTTTTTTTGAAAACTATTAATTTTGTCCCAATCTAGATATTATCCATTTTTTCCACCAAATTAAACAAGGAATGGAAAATCAAATAAGATTTCTATCAAAATGTATCATCAAAATAAGAAGTATGAGTGCAAAAACTCAGCTGCAATGTTTCGTTAAAAAGTAATTAATTTAAAAAAGTTACAGCATAAATTATGTTTATTTATTAAAATTCTCGAAAATAAAGGATTTTTGAATATCGATTCCTGATCTAGATATTCTATCTATATTTTATGAAAGAAGTCTACCATAAATGTTTTTCCTTCGAATTCTGAAACACCCTGTATAAAATTCAACCCCATAAAAAAGTTACTACATTAATGCGAACTTGAGAAAAAAGTAAAAGCTCAATTTTAAATCCGTCCTTTCAAGGGTGATATCTTTTTAGGGGTTGGCCTGATTTCTGTTTTTTTTTATAAGAAATACCTCCTTAAAATTCAAGGAATTACCTCCTATATTTTGTCGCAAAAAATTTACAAACGTCCTATACGTTTTTTTCCATTAAGCATATTCAACATATTTTTACACTTTTGAAATCGTCAAATTATTTGTTGATAATTCTACTTTTCAAACTCATTATACATACTGATTTTTTGTGAGTTCCAATTATACGTTTTTGAAAAAAAATTTAAATAATGAAAACTTGAGGTATGACGTTTTCGGATATGTCCATTGATTTAAGCCGGCTTCAGACTCTAGCGGAGTAGCAGGAAGTTAAACGAGGCACGAGGGTGCGCAGCTTTTCCTCGCTTCGCCTCGTGCTATTTTACTTTGTCATGACTAACTTCACTTCAGAGTCGGTCTCTTGTGCCTGAGTTAAAGGGCGATGAGACAAGAGTAAGAGTTACCACAAACACACTCTCGTGTTTTCTCTTTCTGGCTTTTAATAATGCTACGCACAAATAGCCGCAGCGGCAGCTGCTATCTCTTCTGTGTAAGTCATGCAATGGTACTCGCGGAGTAGACAAGAGTGTTGATGCGAGTTTCTTGTTTCTTGTCCCGAATATATTCGTCGAAGCTGCTACGCGAGATTTTGGAAACTGCATAAAATATTTAGAAAATCAGACGCTTTTTCACGATAAAAATAGTCATATTTTGTAAAACACTACTTAGGGTAAGGTAACAAAATCCTATATTGAACGAGTCCCTAAGAGTAGCTTTATTGAAATACTAACAGGAAGTAGTTGGATGTTCTAAATATTTTAAATCAATTGAGCATTTCCGAAAACGTCAACTCCCAAATAATCAGCCTGTATTATAACTAATATTTTATTGAGGTTAAGGACAGTAAGTCAAATACTTTTATTATTATAAATTAGGTTGCAAAATAAAGATACCACTCAAGTAATATTAATATTCTCTTGACAGTAAAATGTCAAGAGCAAAAGTTTCCTAACGAGACCGATAACGGACTCAATAATCATCTACTTCTCCAGTAATATTGATTTATCTACCGCATAAAAATAAAAAAAAACGCAAATTTACGTTGAGTTACATCAACACATCGAAGAAAACCAAACAAATCAAAATTACGTGGATCTTCCGACCAACCAAACACCGACCTGTGGCTTCCAAATTTCAAATCTCCCATTCCTGCAACGCGTAAAAGAAAGAAAACGGCCAGTGACGTCACTTACGGTTTGAACCTGCGAGTTGGACAGAGTTCGCTGTCGGTGATGTCATTACTGCAGCGTGGCATAGCACGATGCGAAAGTCTCGTGTCGAGTTCTTCCTTCATTCAGTCAGTTCGAAACTTGTTCTCAGTTAGTTAACACATCATGGTTATATGTATGTTCACTGCCGGCTTCTGCTTCGTCGTGTTTTTCGCTTTGGCCAATTGCGACAATGACCTCAAAGTTGATGTGTTGTATAAGCCGGAAATGTGCGATACCAAGTCCAAAAACGGAGATATGTTGACCATGCACTACACGGGGACACTTACAGATGGAACTAAATTCGATTCCAGGTAAATTTATTTTCGAATTAGACTCTCCTTAACTAAATTGTTGAAATGCAGAACTTTTCTTAGAGGTCTCGGCGGTTGCCACTAACTTCATAGAGATTAAACAAAAACGCGAAAAGTTATACTTCTATATAGGTATGCGAGGAAAATTTACATAAGAAGCTTTGTTAGTTTAAACTTAATAGGAATTGACTCAACCATGATTATTATTTAAATAGGCTAATGGCAATCTTAAAATTTATCGGAGAGTACTTTAAATTATTCCTAATTAGAATAAAAAAAACAAGAATTATATTATACTCATGTGTTGGAAAATTTAATGATTTATTTATAATCATACGTATTGACTAGATTATAGCAAAGTTAGTGACTATCAACCAAAATTCATTACTAATTTAGGTAGGCAATTCCTTAAATAATTTGGAATACTAAAATTGATCGTGTAATATTGTTATTATAATTGTGTTATCGTAATGTAATCTAACCAAGACTATTAAATTGTACTTCTTGGCTACAAAAAAAAATCTTAGGTAATAAATATATATTTATTTATATCAAATGTAATAATACTAATAATCATTAATAATCTCTGGTAATTTGTGGATCTTCTCAGGGACGTCCTAAGAATACGGCTCTCGTGGGTTAATAAAATAATGGGCCTCTCTTCATAAAAAACTATAAAAAAATCAGTTTATAACCATTACACTAAAAAAAAACATAAAACTTATACAATTAAAAAACTCTATGAACGCAAGCAATCTTTATAGTAAACAAAAAACAAAAATAACTTATAACCAAGGCTGCTGCTATAATTTCGAGATAGACCGAAACAAAAACATTTAGAATTCAAAAATTGGCTTTATTACTTTTCACGATCGAAAAATTTTATACCCATAGATATGTAAAGGTTAAATGATGATATATTTCATTTCAACTGTACAATTCTGTCTGAAGAAGCGTTTGATAATGACTCAATTGTAGTATTAACTTTTTGAAATAATATATTACTTTTATCTATGATTTCTAATATTTCGCTTCAAAATGTTGACCATAATAGCAGTTTCCAGTGAGTTGAACTCATTTAACAAACTGTCATCTTCAAGCTTGGTTGTAAACTTTTGAAAATTTTCCTAATCGGAAACCACTGCTTTTATTAAATCAACCCTGGTTGATCAACGATTGACGCTTATTTTTTTGAGAACTTTGTTTTATTTTTTGCTGCTAGCATAACTTCCAAACTTAGCAATCTTGATGTAGACGCGTCAAAGAAATTGTGTAGATTTTATAGATCTACTTATACTTAGACCACGGGAAACTATTAAATATTTCAAATGGTCAAATACCTATTACCAGTAAATTTTATTGTCTTGAAGTAATGGCGAATACTCGCTGAATCTGAGAACGTCACATCTAGAAGTAGAAATATATTTATGTATAGAAGTAACAAAATTGTATAATAAACTTTAAGTATAAGGGAAATTAGAGGATAATACTAAACCCAAAGATAAGCATATACAATCATAAGGGTAGCAAAGTACTTAATTTTAAATATTAACTAATCAAGAAATATAAAGTAAAACAAAAACTCAATTTAACTTTTTTATTGGACTTAATTGTTTGTTTACAATCTACTCAAAATATGTTTACACAGAATAAATAATAAGTAAAGTTGTTATTTGATTTATAGCATGAATTAGTGAATACATCATTGAAGATGTACCAGAAATTTGATCCAACCAACTCTTCTGTTCATAGTCTTTTTAGTCTTCTTGTAGTGGTTGATTTATTAGTTCATTTATTATAGTCAGAATTTTTGATTGTATGTTTATGATTAAATGGCTTCTGTTATAAGTGGTACTCCCAGGTCATTACAAAAAGCCTAGTTTGATAAAAACCATGTTGCCTTAGTGAATATTCGTTTTATTTTGGAGTGGACCATCTAAAAGATGCCATAAATCCAAATAGGCTTTAGAATATCTTTGTTAATGAAAACTAAACAAAATTGTAATTGATAAACGCCAAGGAGACCAGAATAATGTCGTCTAAGAGAACCTAAGAAATATATCGGATTAAACAACCTATCTAAGCAACTTAAAGTTGGTCCAAGACATAGTAGGTTTACAGGGGAACGGAAAAAATGTTTCAATTATAAGCTGAAAGGAAAACATGAAGTAGATGGAGCTGTTAAACAAAATAACTGAAAGAAAATTTGGTAAAAAATTATAAAAGTTCCGAGCGGGAGTCAAGTTCGAAAATTAACATAATAACCATATGACCTGCTAAAAGAGAACTAGTATAATGATTTGTTACATGCAATTATAATTTAATGATAAAATCTTAATATTTCATTTCCGACTTTATAACTACCGCTCTAATAAACTAATATGAGCTTTGGAGTTGAACGTAAACACACCAAACCTATTTTTTGTAACTATAGAAAGAACACTTTCTAACTGGTATTTTGAAGTTAAAAAATATTTCAATTAATTAATATAACAATTTTATGCTACTTATTAAATTATTTGTAAAATTTGCTTTTAAATGAAGCGTCGTACTTTGGAATACAAGTTTTGTATCCGGAAGAGGGCGCTAAAATAAAAACTAAAGCATAGAATAATCACATTGCTAAATTATCCAAAAAATTACCTTTTCAGTGATGTTTCATACTTAAGTACTTTCCCTATTTAAATTGTATTGGTTAATGTGATAGAGAGGAGGGGAATAACGTTAGAAGAATGTCGCGATATAAAATTTGACATGGTTTTTGTTTTTCTTAAATTTACATAAAAACTTCACATTCAAAAAACAAGGCATATGGTAAAGAGACCGCTACACATATTCGTAAAGCTGTATGTAGGCCCATATTGGAATACTGCCATCCGATATACACAAACGTTAGAAAATCCACAATGAAAAATGTAAAAGGACAGAAATGTCTACTATGAGAACTATCAGCAAAACAAGACACGCCAAAATCCTTTACATAATCCACCAAATGATCTTGTATATGAATTAACTAAAATACAACCTATATAACTCATCTGACGGAAAAATTTGCAGAGCAGGCAGGAAACATAATAAATACGGAAAGTCTATGTTGTGTAAGAGACCAAGAGAGGTTACAATAAAAAAGGAAATGACCAGGGAAAACAATATGGGAAATTCTAATGGACCTACATAGAGAAGTAAACTGATATGGAGATCATTTCTTTTTTAGGAATATTTAGAAATCTTCATTAATTTTTTTTAATTTTTTTTTAGAATATTTAGAAGATTTTCTTTATTTAAGAATATTTATAGAAATCTTGATTAATTTTTAGAAATCTTTATTAACTTTTTGTTTGATTTTTTTAAGAATATTTATAGAATCCTTTATTAACTTTTTGATTTTTTAAGAATATTTAGAAGTCTTTATTAATTTTTTTTATATTTTTAAATATGTTTAGTATATAAGTTTAAGAAAAAATAATTAAAACGTAAATAACTTAAAACATGTACAGGCTGAGGGACTCCGGTCGGTGGCCTTTTGGTTATAAACATCAATAAATTCTCTCTCTTTCTCTCTCTCTTTCTCTCTCTCTTTCTCTCTCTCTTTCTCTCTCTCTTTCTCTCCCTCTCTTTCTCTCTCTCTTTCTCTCTCTCTTTCTCTCTCTCTTTCTCTCTCTCTTTCTCTCTCTCTCTTTCTCTCTCTCTTTCTCTCTCTCTTTCTCTCTCTCTTTCTCTCTCTCTTTCTCTCTCTCTTTCTCTCTCTCTCTCTTTCTCTCTCTCTTTCTCTCTCTCTTTCTCTCTCTCTTTCTCTCTCTCTTTCTCTCTCTCCTTTTCTCTCTCTTTCTCTCTCTCTTTCTCTCTCCCTCTCTCTTTCTCTTTCTCTCTCTCTCTCTCTTTCTCTTTCTCTCTCTCTAAAGCTATTTTGATTTTCTGGTTTTGCTATGTAAAGCACTGTACAATTATACTGAATTTTCTGTCAATTTCAAGTCATAAATGAAAAATTTTTTTTTGAGTTTGTGATGTAATTTAATATTTTATAGGGACTTATAAACTTGAATTTTAATTTTTACGGTTGGCGTTGCTAAGAAATTTACTGAAATAATAGGAAAGTTTACACTAGTTTTTTTCTTTAATAATCATTTTTTTTTTGCTCATTTAAAAATACCTACCAATTTGATATAGGGATTCTTTTTAAATATCTCTACCAGTTTACCAGTACTCAGAATCGCTCATTAATTTATAGTTTTTATAATACATTTAAAGGTATCATTGAAGGTACCAAAATCCCAGAAAATGGTTTTTATTACTCAACTTTTAATTAAATGCCAAGGATATATCTTAAATATTATATATTCAGTTTGATTCATAGTTAATTTGCAGTTGGGTTAATTAATAATTGAGATTTAGAATTTGTCTATGTAGAATCTGTAACCTTTGTTTTTTTTTTCAATTATGCTTAGATTCTGATAAAATCTTGACATCCATCTTTATTTTTAACGTACTTGGTGTAATTTAATTATAAAAAGATAGTAAATGTAATAACTTGGAATCACCCTGTCTAATAGTATATTCAGTGATATAAAAAGAGAGAAAGTTCATTTCTGAACATTCTTAAAGGATTCATCTACAACCAGGGTAGAATTCTAAGCCTTCTAATGAAACTTATAGAGGGTAAAATTAAACCCGAAGTCACATAAAAGTATTTTTATAATTTTCACTAACCTTCCTGTTAGGAACATTTCTGTTAAACTTAAACGAGTGCCTTTTACGTTAACCCTGCTTCTATTAGACTAAAAGGTTTTTGTATACGTAATTCTTACTTAGTGTTAATTGTACTTACTGTTATAGGATTATAAAAACTTCGCCTTTGGAGTAAACATATGCTATTCAAAATATTTTTTTGAGTTAAGAGTAAACGTTAAAGTTACATATGATTCATAAACTTTAAAATTTTATTAACTTGATCAGAAGATTATACAAAGAACCAGAAAAGATATTTATACCTCTATGAGGATGAAATTTAAAAAAGAAAAGGCTACCAAAGTAGATGAAGACAAAACAAATCGAAAGTATTAACGTATAATAGTGATAAACGGCATATGCCTAATAATCCATTGTTAAATAAAAACGTGTTAACAATTCAATCGTATTTTGTCAACTAGAAATTATTTACAACACCTGGACTTTATTATTATTCTAAATATAGATATGTATTCTTAGAAAAAATGTTTTGTTTGAATTATGCAACCATTACAAGTGCTGATAGAAATTAAATTTAAATTACTAGGTTAGTAGGCGATAATTTTCACAAGCAAAAACACATTTTTTATTCTAGGAAAATATTGCTATTAAGTAATATTATTTATCCTTCAATTCTGTTACTACGAACTATCTCAAAATTAAGCCACCCTCTATATAAATTAAAATCCATTAAGTAGAAATTTTGCTGCTAGTATTAAGTTTTTTATAGGATAAAACATTTTTTTGTAATTTTCCTTTTTTATAAGAGGAAAAATGTATTATTACCTATGAAATTAGTAATCAAGTTTTACTGCATATAAAACTAACATTAAAATTATATTAAAATGGTATTAGACGTCTTTGCAAATTTCACTTGGTTGAAAAAGTTTTCGTTCTAATGACTTGATGGGAATTTTATTGTTGCATGGATAAGGTCAAAATGAAAAACACGAAAGTTGGTCTTAAAATACTCTAGACCTTTATAACACGATTATACCATATTTTTCATATTGATTCAGTGTGTCTAAAATTTGTCTTACGGACTTCAACATCACACTTAGTTAATGCTTCATTCATTTATTTACACAAATTGTTAGTAATTCTAGTCGTGGTAATTTTTTAACAAAATTGATGTTAATTTCTTACTTACTTATTTCTGTAAGGTGGAATTAGACACACAATCTATTTATGTACAGAGGGAAATAGGTTAACAATTTGTAGTGATCAAAAGTTGTTTAAACATGTACTGACTGTTAAAATAATATTCTAGTGAACAATTAATTCAAAAGTTCAAGTTTTTGTAGTAGTTTCAACTCAAGACTATGGGTAAATTTCAAATGAAAACAAATAGGATGAAAGTTTTAATCAAATACAATTAAGTGACACCTATTAAACATAAAAGATGTGTTATTGCTTATATTATATTTTTTCAGTGCTCTTAATTTGTTGTTTAGGATCATAACAACGTAGTTCTTTGATTAAAAAATAAATGTTAAGTACCTCTGACGATGTTTTTACTATCAATAGAAAAAGATGCCGCATTAAGAATACGTGTTCCATATCTTCAGATATGAATGACTTATGGGTAAAGTTGTAAAAATGTATCTATGTAAAATAATCTTCACGATAACAACTTGTTAAATATAGACCTTAACATTCATATGCACTAGTTGCTTGCTTTATTTGTTAGAACACTGACGTGTCTACGGTGAATGGTACATTATTACATATTATCACTATCATTTAAAGGCAACTATAATATAATATAATATAATATAATATAATAATAATGTTACTAAACTAAACACCGCGTTATCAGTTAAAATATATTTCCGATACATTTAAAACAACATGGCAGTCAAAATAGTATTTAAGTGAAATAAAATATTAAATTTTAATTTTTTTATCAACAATTTTTTAATTATTTATGTAGTACGACACTGTACTTGAAAATAAAAAACTTTTTTTGGAAACAACTATAAAACTACCTAATTTTTTGGTCGTGTTACATCTCGAAAGGATACAAAAAAACTTAATTATTTGGAGAGCTATTGAGTGACAGCGGTAGAATATAGAAACTCCAGAGAAGTTTCGAAGTTCAGACTTCGTAGAGAACTCTCAAAAAAACTAAATTGATTTAGGGCGAAGTTTTTAGTTTTTGTTGCGTCGTAAATTTTTTAAAGGATCACAAACATTTGTAGGAACTTAGGTCAGGTAACATTGGAAAATTAATTTCAAGGTAAACAAAGGTTTAATAAAAAATTCCAATAATATAATAAATCGTAAAATTAAAATGAAAAAAAATGTTTTACAAAAACATGAAAAAGTTTTATCAAGTTATTTTACTCATAATAAGTATTATTAATATTAACCAAAATGGCCCATACATGTTCTCAAGTCCTTAAAGGCGGCCCTGTAATATTTGTATACGGCTACAAGAGAGTACTCAAATTTTATATCAAATGTGTTACCGGGTGTAATAAAATAGTTAACTCAAAATCTATTTTTCGATAAAATAAACACTTTTTCATTTTTGAACAAACAAAATTAAATATTTCATCTAATCTTATAAAGGATAATTTACTACTCTAATGTTTATTAAAATATCGGTATTCTATTGCAAAAATAAAACTGGGTGGGGTGTCTTATTTAAACCTATGTATTCGTTTGTAGGTTACGTTTATTTAATAACTGTAGGAAGAGGGGGCTGATAATTTTGTAAATTAATATATGTAAGTTAAAAATCACAAAGCAGAAACAATTATAAATGTTTACATTGTACTTTATATAATCCATCTAACAATCGTTAAAAGAAATTTAATTAAAATGTTTTACACGTTTTCTCCGAATAAAAATCGGTGAAATTAACGTTGAGATTAGAAATGTAATAAAATATAACGTTTCAGTAATTCCATATACATTTACTATTAAAATGTGCTCATTAAATTCCTTAAAAAGGTTCATTTATAAAAAACTCCAGTAATTTTGAATAATTCATTATTAAACATTTTTATTAAATAAGATATGGAGGTATTTCGAATCTCGGCATATTTTGGTTTTAAAATGCCGTTGCAACATTTTTAGTTGGTATATTTTTTCCTTTTACAAATGAAGTAACTCTAGGTTTTACATCGGCAGAAAACAAACAAAAGCTAAAAATAAATATAAAAACACATTTTTATAACGTACATATAGCTGGAATACTAAGAGTAATTGGTCTATTTTTACAAATAACACCCAATTAAAATATTTATGTATCAGTTTATTTAGTTTTTCCCTGCAATAGCTAACTTTTATAATTGCTCAAAATGCAAACTTCTGTTCCAAATTAAAATACGGGAAAACTTAATGAATAATTGAAAGCATACACCATTTTAGTTTTGATAATAATGACATTTTATATTAATATCGTAGTTCGTGTAATGAATCAGAGAAGATTTTTGGTTGTTGATTTTGTGCTTTAATTTTGAAACATTTTTTGCCTGTATTATTTTTTATTAAACTATGAACTGATTGTAACTAATTTCGGACAATGTATGCAAAATTTCAAGAAGTTTCTTCCATGTATATTTCTAAAGTACCCCATTTAACTTTAGCAATGAAGCTAATGTTACAAAAAAACTTAGGATATAAAGTATACTTAAAGCGAATCTAAATGTTCTGTACCTTAATCCTAATGAACTAAGCGCACACATAAATATTAGTAAACAGTTTTAATTAGCATTTGCATTGTTAATATAAATCAACAAGTTGATTCACACCAGACCATTAAGTCAAGTTAGATCCCACCTTTTGTTGAACAAAACAATCTGCTAATTTGACTCAAGACTTCAATTATTACAGGGCTGGTTTCGCTAATTTTGTTGAACTAATATACATATATGGAGCAGTCAAACTTTTCAAAATATAGTGGATTATTTTATTATTGTTGTTATTCAATAAAATTTCCTAACACTTCCAATTTATTAAAGTATTGACAACATCGCGAATTACTAATAAAATGGCTTAACTTTACACCTAAAAAAATGGATATATCCTCCATCCTCTTTTACTCATGCATGCTTTAATCAGTAACCAAATATCAGTAACAGGCAATAAGTAACAGCTGTAACCGGCTTCGATCATAAACCAACAATAAAGCAATACCTTGCTAATATTTGTATCTGAAATAACTCAAATCTATGTATCAACGGTAGATTATTACCAAAAAATATTAAAGTAGCAACAAATTAATGCAAAAACCATTGTAATGTATAAATTATAAGTATATAAAAGTGAAAAATAGTGATTTTCTGCGTAAACGCATAATTTCTTCATTCTTCTTCTTTTTCTTATCACGCCCTCTCCTGCCGAAGGTTGGCGATCCAAATGGCCATGGTAGCTCTGGAAACTGCAGCACGAAAGAATTCTTCATTGTGGAACTTTAAAAACTCTTTGGTCGAGGAAAAAAGTTATAACAAATTTGTAACTTTATAATTATCTATATAATAAATCAACATTGAGGTACAAATCCTAGATTTTATTTATTCTCCAATGCATAAAAATTTTTTACGAACCACGACCTGAAGCTGTTCATCTTAATACATTTGAAAATCAACTATTTTCCGATTTCATCATGTTGGTTAACTTGAATCGATCATAGTGGTATACCTACAGCAAAAAAAATGAGAAAATTTTATGATTTTAATTAATAAGAGGTAGAACTCGTCATTTACAAAAACGTTTTGTCACATGTGTATTTGTATAGTTTTATAACGTTTCCATAGAAGTCCTTCAAAAAGAAAGGGAAGAAAACATTTCTTCTTTAGGTACTACACATAATTAATGAAAAACACATTGATGTCCAATTTTTGTGGCAACATCAAGACAAAATGTGGTTACAATTGAAGAGAAAGTGCATTTCGACATGAATTATTTCTTTAAATATATGGTTATCAAGAGCTGACAATCAGAATGGAACCATTCAGATTTAACTATCCCAAGTGAAGAGTTTAGTATTACCATTGAAAACAGTGCCTAATAATAGAATTATACAAGTTGACCCATCAACATCTACTCTCAGGGGATGAAGAACCTTCATGTTATGCTTGTGACACTCTGCTGACAGTTCACCATATTTTAATAGATTGTACGTTATACACGCTTGAAAGATAATATCACAATTTGCCAAATAATTTAAAATTATTAATTGGGGAAC
This sequence comes from Hermaeophaga mercurialis, assembly GCA_951812935.1. Classification (NCBI taxonomy): domain Eukaryota; kingdom Metazoa; phylum Arthropoda; class Insecta; order Coleoptera; family Chrysomelidae; genus Hermaeophaga; species Hermaeophaga mercurialis. Next base: position 23,484,235 of record OX638358.1, on the reverse strand, counting down.
ATTTTGATAACATTGGTCTGATTAATTTTCTAAATGATATACAAAAAAATAATTTCTTCTTTATAAAGGTTTTAATCACTACGCAATTTCCACTAATTTCCTGTAAGTTACTCTTCTAGTTCTCAGCAATCGTTAAGATTATTAGTTGGCCTATTCAGAACAAGTACTGGATGTGTCCTGGTTCATTCTCTTGGAAGAAGTCTCAATTTGAAGAATATAACAGAGAAGTTTTTAATACAGTTAGTAGTTGTTTCTATAAACAATTCTTTTGGAACAACTTAACAGTTTGTGAGAAAGAGAATAGTAGTTGCAACTGTAGGTGATATATTTTGATATAGTCTGTTCCGCTTCTGCAAGTACGTCCCTTTTGACAAAAATAAAATAATTTCCTAATACGTCTCCTTATACTAATACGTGAACTGAGCCAACTCAAGAAAGTTACAACAAAACTTCACCAAAGTTACGTTCGGGTTACTTTATTCCGTGTTAATTAAAGTTTTCAACATAAAGACAAAAGTTCCATGTCTGTTTCTGTTTAGAAATTACAAGGGAATCATTTAATTAATTAATATTTTTGTTCACAGACTTCATAAAATTAAGGAAGAAATTTTGCATTCTAATTAAATCTTTGTTGGGAATTCCTGTAATCCAAGCAGCGAGTAGTTTATCAAAAAGAGGAACAATGTATACATTATTATTTCTGTTCTTCCAGTTGAAGATGAAAGATAATCATTTCGTTTTGTAAAAAAAATTATGATCAGGAATTTGTATTGATTTAGTCTTTGAAGAGTATCAATAGATTTTTATCTTTAAGGTTAAATAATATTGATTCAAAATGTACATTTAAGTTACTATCCCTAAAATATCCGTTTAAAACAAATAAAAAAAGTTATACAGTTGAAAATAATTTCTAATTAATTCATTTCTGTTTAACTATCAGTCTAGAGCGCTATTCAAGATGTACAACCTATTAACTAAAGACAAACTTCTCTCTTAGCTACAGAGGAGTAACAATTCCTTGAAAATTTGATGGTTTAATCTATTCTCTATATCACTACCCGAGTTCCTGTGAAACGTTCTAAGTAAGTAGGTAGTCTGCACTAATTTCATGAAAGTAACGTAAAGCAGGTTAAAAAGATGGATGACACCTTAAAGGTATTAACCTGAAGTAATGGAAATGAAATGGACAGTGTCGTTCGTGTTCTTATTAAAGAGATCTATCTTGCCTCGGGTTTGACACAATGTAAGTTATGTAAGCCGAGTACTATTTGTTTAATGATTAATGATGAATTGAATAGAAAAATATCCCGTTTAACTCTTTCATACACTTATTAGTATTCATTCTAATATGTTATATTTTTTACTGTTATAATAAATAATTATACTAAATATAAAATATTGCATTGAATTAGCGTTAGAAAAATTTATAAATATGAATATAACATTAAGTTTTATAATAATAAATAACTAAGTTTGATTAAATACAGTTGGATTTTTACAACTTTACTCATATGTCCACTGATTAAATTCATATGAAATAAGATAAAATGTTTTAATTAAATCATTAGTTAAATTAAATAACACAACTTTAAGCCTACGAATAGGCTACTCCTCCAGCAGATTTATGTATGGGTATTTAACATAAAAGACACGTACATTTTATGTTGAAATAAAGTTTACCACTAACTTCGTTTATTATTTTATACTTACTTTTGTATACAAATACATAATTCGATTGCTAATTGTAGTCATTTTGGTCGTGTTAATTTTTCATCAAATTTATGTTATTTTCTTACTTACTTTTATTTAAATTCTCTTAAGGTGAAATTAAAAACAACGAAGAAAATAAGTTAATAATAAGTCACGACAAAAAGTTACCTAAACATGTACTTACTGTTAAAATAATATTCTAGCGTAAAATTAGTTAAAAAATGTTTTGCTAGTAGTTTTAACTCAAGACACGCAAAATAAAGGTAAATTTAGAATGAAAACAAATAGGATTAGAGCTGTAAATAGATCGAATTCGGTGATCACATTTACCAGTTTCAAACTGTCAAATATAAAAAATGCGTTATCTCTTAAATTATTGTCCTCTTTCAGTGTTTTTAATTTTAAATAAATAGGGGATCTTAACAAGTTAGTTCTTTTATTAAAAGGCAAATGTTAAGTATTTCTGACGATGTTTTTATTGTTGACACAAAAAAGATTTCGCTTAAGTATACGTGCTTTATATGCCAGATGTGATTTATGGACAAAACTGTAAAAATCCAACTGTATTTTAAATTTAATTTATTATTAGAAACAAAAATAATTAGAAAGTAACTGTTCATGCTATCAAAAAGGATAATTGTCCGTAATAGATGTAGAAAGCTCTGTGAAAAAATTCAATAGTCTGATGAAAAAAACCTTAATAGGCTGTTAAAATACTCAATGGCAGTAACATAAGAGTAAACTTGCCCTAAGTATCATTGAGAGGTTCTGTTAAATCTTACATCACTGCATATGTTTGTGCAGGGCTGTCATTAGTAAACTACTATGAAGAATTTGAACGCAAATTGTGTGATTCAAAATGTGTTTGGTGAAATTGAAAGCAGGTACTTACGAAGGAAATGAAAACCAGGACTTCCACCTCAATGTTGATATATACAATTATAATATTTACATAGGTTTTCATTTATTTTCACCTGCTTAATGTAATTATGATGCTTATAATTTACACCGGTTTAATATTGTTGCCACATTAATAGTTTTTACTAATAATTTCCATTAATACTGATTTTTTCAGTTATTTTGTTTATAAAAATTAACAAGGTGATGCTTTGTTGAAATGATTGTACTTGTTAACAACAAAAAAGTGCTAGTTATGTAGCTTAGATACGAAATACCTGTGTTTGCTAATGAAATAGCAGAATCGAAAATATGTGCATATAATGAATTCCGAGTAGTCGCTTTGCTTGCCATTACGTATGAGTAAGCATAAGAGAGATGGATGGTTAATATGTTCAATTGTCGTGTTTGTCAATAATTGGAACTATTAGGAAATTTTATTGAATAATAATAATTTTTTGTTTGAAATTCGCCGAATTTCGAAGATAATTTATAAGTGGCAAAATATATAAGACATCTATAAAACTGAGTGAAGAAAAACCTAGAACACTTAACTACTTAGAAAAAAATTGTGGATGGAGGATAATCAAAAAGACTCAAATAAATTATTCTAGCAAACGAAGATATCCACGGTGATCAGAATGAAAGGAGCATCTAATCTAATTTAATGCCTTCAAATTATAAACCACAACTTCATAATTATAAAAATCACCATGGAAGACGAAAAACACCAACTATTTCTGGGCCCAATTGTATAGAATCAAAATGCGGCAAATACAGGAAAATAACTAGTCAATTTTAGGTCCAATTCGGTTTTTACAAATAGGCGGTAGTAAAAATACTGGTATATCGAGCTAGAACCATCTCTAATGAGGAAGTCTTCGCTAAAACATTAAAAACCATCATTCGAAGAGGTTCCTTAAAAAGCCCATTAAAGAACATCAATTAAATAACTTGCAATACTGAAAATTATTAATAATAATAATACATTTACTTTATTGGTAAAATACCATATACCAAATGGCAGCTGAAGCATATTACTTTTGTTATAAAATACCTATGTTATTAGAAATCTACAATTTAAAGATATTTTATTAAATTAACTATTTGAGATAAGAAAAAACGACACAGCCACTGGGCTTGTGTATGTTATAAGTTTATAAATCTGTAAAACCGTCAGGAGTGAAATCCTTGTCGGATTAATTATGATGAAGTATCGTCCCCATATACATTTATAGGTTTTGGTTAGCGAGAAGGGTGGTGAAAAAGTTCGTACATCATTACATGCATAATTAAATTTTTAATTATAAAAATAAATGAACATGGCCTAACTTAGTGAATTATTTATGTGGAATAGGAATATTACAGTTCACAATAATAATGTAATCAAAAACTATTCCCAACATATTAATTGCCTTTAATTAGTACTAAAATAATATATATAATTATTAAAAATAATCATGAATATTTGTGATTTGGTAGGAAGTATCGAAAGCTTTCAATTTTGTTCCAATATTCTTAAAAACAAATAGTATTAATTTTTTTTTTCAAAATTGAAACATGTTTTTTTTATTTGGACGTGAATGTAATGTTTAAAATGCGAATGATTATCCAAAAGTTACTTTATAACTATTTTCTATTTAGTTGTCACCCATCCAAACAGCACAGCTGTTGTTGCGAAACAAAACATCTTATTTGGCGTTTTATAAATTCTTGTGAAGTTTAGAATGTTTCAGTGCCTTTTCCTTATGTAATATTCTATACTTTTATTATTTTATGTTTCTTTATCGATTTTTCTTATACCAACATAACTGCAATTGGTGAAACATATCAGACAGAATTAATAATTTATTCGAGACCAGAATGTTGACGCAAAAACTGGTCTGTGGGGTAGATTACTCAAATTTCGGGCTGTAGTATCATAACAATTTATTGATATAGGAATCGTGAAAATAACGCTTAACTGCAAATCGATAATTCTGATAAAGGAAAACTATTTATCTTACGTCGGTGTTATGGCTTCACTTAATGTTTAATCCCCGACCCTGTACAACGTCAAGGAAGAAACTTTATCAATAAATATTGGGAGCATGATAAGTATTAGGTTGGGTTCTTGGTTCGGTTTAAATGGTAGTGGCTTTTAGTATCTCATTTTTAATTCAATTTATAATTTAGGAAAATGTCTGAGCTGGAATATGTATATATATTATAGAAATACAGAAAGTTTATACTTTACCAGTTTCATTTTTTTATCTTGTGTATTTAAAATATAATAAAAACGTTCCAATTGTACCGTAAAATTATCATTTAAACGATTGTATTATATTATTTAGTTGACACTGCCAATATAAATAGAAACATCCGTTATAGTATACAGTTATTGTCTGCCTTTACTCATTTTATCGTACTTCCACTAGAAATCATTATTTACACTATAAACTAAGGTCATGGAACTAACATAATATGTATGTAGAATTTGATGAAATTTGAAGTGTAAACCCACACGGAACGCTAGCCATGTTAGAAGATAAAAATGTAACCCGCATTTTAATTAATTATTTTTAGAAAAAAATAATTTTAATATTATAAATTTATTAAAATATGCTTTGTATTCTAATACATACAGGGTGGCCAAACGAAAACGAAACAGAGCCATTATCAGGAACTGCGTCAACAGAGACCCGTCGATTTTTGATCAAAGGGGGACACTTTTTTCCGGTATTTTCGATTTCGCTGCTTACACCTCCAAGCGAGGGTAACAATCGCCCCAAAATACTTAAATGGCATTAGGGGTCAAATAAGGTATCATTTTAAAGCCCTTTCAATTATCTTTACAACAATCTTTAAATTTTAAAATTCGGCCTAATACTTTTTAATAAATTACATTTTAAAGTTTAAATTATGTTTAGTGGTTTACTTACTTCTTAATTAAATTAAATGTTCAAATTTATGACCACCCGCGTCCATACAATAATAAATATTTTGTTCGAAACGTTCTCGCACATTCCGAAGAATTTCCGAAGTGATTCGATGGCACTCCTCGACAATTCTTTGAAGCAAATCTTCTAAAGAGGCTGGTTGTGTTTTGTAGATTTTACTTTTGAGGTATCCCACAAAAAGAAATCAAGGAGCGACAAATCTGGTGACTGTGGTGGCCATTCAATGATACCTCTTCTCCCAATCCACTGCCGTAGAAAATGTTGGTCTAAATACTGACGAACAATGAAAGCATAATGCGCAGGAGCACCATCCTGTTGAAACATTAAATGATCTTCACTATACTGTTGGTCATTTTCAGTAATATCAGTCAAGGTAGGGTCAATGGCATCTTCCAATAATTGCAAATACATTTCGCCAATCAAATTATTAGGTAAAAAATATGGACCCACCAGCCGGTCACCGAAAATGTCAGCCCATACATTTAATTTTGCGGTTGCTGTGTATGTACCGCCTGGAAAATTCTTGGGTTTGAATCAGACCAGTAGCGGCAATTATGACGATTTTCGGTACCGTTCATAAAATAGCTGTATTCATCGGAGAAACAGATATTAAAAAGAAACTGTGGATTGTTCGCTACTCGGTGACTCATTATTTCGCAAAATTGCAAACGGCGGTCATAATCATCCTCATTAAGTTCCTTCACTAAATGTATTTTATGCGGATGGAATTTGTTCTTCTTCAAAATGGTTTGAATGCTAGTTCGATTGATCCCAGACACAGATGTTAATTACTTTGTACTTTACGTAGGACCTAGATGAACATGTCCCAAAACTGCAACTTCACTAGCTGTATTAACTAGAGGCGGTCTATTTTCCCGTTTTTTATAGCTACATTTCCAGTCTCTTGAAATTTTTTCACAAACTCTAGAACATACTTCCTACTGACCTGTTTATCTTGATATTTTTCATTAAATAACTGAGCAGTTACATTTGCACACTTATTGTTCATAAAATAAAGCGAAATGATATCTACCCTTTCCGCAATGGAATAAACCATGGTATTTAATTTTCAAAAACACAATTAAACAAATCTTCGCTTCGATATACGAATCCACTAATTTCACGTTCTTTGTGTGTTCGTATCATATCAGTTTGTTTTTTACAAATGTGATAAAAAAATACAAAAACAATGCAAAGCATGAAAATCAAGCTTTAAACCATTGACATACTAAACAACCCATGTGTCATTATCACTATTTTGACAAAAATGAAAAAAATTACATAATTTAAATTTTAAAATGTAATTTTTTAAAAAGTATCAGGCCGAATTTTAAAATTTAAAGACTGTTATAAAGAGAATTGAAAGGGCTTTAAAATGATTCCTTACTTGACCCCTAAACCTATTTAAATATTTTGAGGTGATTGTTACCCTCGCTTGGAGGTGTAAGCAGCGAAGTCAGTTTTTGAATTTAAAAATAAAAAAGAATTACATTATGTTGCACTCATTTTTTTGTACTTTACCCAATTTGATAGCATTATCTGTAAGCTTACGTTACTGATTAAAAATTTAATTAAATCATTTGGAATTGTAATTAATGTCATTATATTTGATTGCTTGCGCAACTAAATTAAATTACTTTATTTTATTACACTTACAATAAAATATTTTCGTGATAAACTAATTTTAGAAGCATTATTAACAAAATAAGAATACTAAAATACTAAAATTATTAAACATTGTTTACCATTTTTATATTTATTTATGTATCATAACATAACAAGTTTATTTTTCTTTGAAAAATTAAAAACAACATTTTTTTTTATCGTGTTACGCACTTAAATTTATTATTTGTGCGGTAAATAACTATAGTCTTTCTTTTCTTAATATCAGGCCTTAAGCCTTCATACTACGTTAATAATTTTATTTTATAGCAACCTTCTCGGTTCGTAATATTTCATGATGCAAATGCAAAATCGTTTAAAGTTTGAACTTTAATTCCCAGTTGGAATTTATTAACTACAAAATACTAGGTATTCATCAGAGTAAGAGGGTAACTTTCAGATGATATTCCCATATTTACAATTTCCAGCCAGCATACCGAAAATTTCAGAAGCTTATGTCTAATTAAAGTGGACTAAAATAAAGATTAACAGGGACAAATTATTGTACTAATTTATTATTTTTTTACACCGTGAGGTGTAAACCAGGTTTGAGTAAGGTTATGTATTTCTCTCTCCACTTCTTTCTGTCCATTATTATTTTCCTAATTCCTTCCTATGCTTTAACATTTTCTTTCTATGTTTTCTAAGCCTTCCCGTGCACTTTTTACCTGTTACCTTTATATCTCTTCAGGTAAAAGTCATATTATGCGTCCAAATCATCTCTATTATTTTGTCATTAATTGGCTTAATCTTTAGGTTTTCTCTGTAGATTTCTTTTCGTATTTTATATTTCTTCGTTTCGTTTTTGATTCTTCTGAGGAATCTCATGTCTATTAATTTTATCCAGATTAATTGTTTATTGTCGACCTTTTATAGGGGCCAAGCGTTGTAGGCATCAATACTTTCTATACTATTTATGTTTCTATTTATTATCTAGTAAAAGATTCGTTATAGCATTAAATAATTTACCTTAGTTGCTATATTGGTTTTCTCTGTTGTGTATTGAATTTTTTAGCAAACTCTTGCTATTGTTTATATTTATGTTCATATTTCTTTTGTTCATTTCTGTGATTTTTTATTTCTAGATTATGTTCCGCGAATATTAGTTATGTTAAGTATGTTAATTCCTCCCTCCAATAGCATTGATTTAACTTTTTTATTCTTGTCCTCATTTTACTGCTTCGTCCATCAATTGAAAATAGTAGTGAGCTACAGTATGCATCCTTGTTTTAGTTCTATTTTTATGATAAATTCTCTAGACTCCTCGTTGTATGTTCGAATTAAATTTCTCTTGTTTTTTTTACATTACTTTTAATACATCTATGATCTTCTCTTTTTATTTGCTCAAAATCTTTCTCTAAATCGATAAAACATAGGTTAATGTTTTTGTTCTTAGTTATTAATTTTTCACTAATTTATTTAATCGTAAATGTCAAGTTATTTGTGCTTCTTCCACGCCTAGAGTCATATTGTAAATTCTCTAAGGTTACTTCAACTCTCTTCCATATTCTTTTTTTCATTATTCTCGCTATGATCTTATTGATATGCTTGTTAATTTTAAACCTCTTTAATTCTGGCAATTTCTTTTACTGCTTGTCTTTTATGAAGGTTATATGATTTTTAGGCTTCAGTCTTTCGGCATGTTATTATGTTTTTTATTTCGTTTAAAAATTCTGTTAGTTGATTTTATTTGATCATTCTCTGTTATGTTTCCTCTCGGTGCTTTATTGCCTCTACTACTTCTTCTCTTATACAGAATTTGCATAAATATATAAGGACATACAGGAATCGATGCGAGTGATAAAGAACGCGTTATGAAAGGGAGTGAAAGTATTATTCGGTTGAGAGGAGGCCACATTATTGGGCTCTCTCTCGGTTATTTGGTTATATACATATATTTCGTATTCTTTTACTGCTTAAGGTTTCCTGGACCTTCTTAAATACTGGCTAAACCTATATAAGCAAATTTTTCTACTACATCTACTTCTGTCTGTTTTTCTGTGATTTCAGCTTCCGTGTGTTCTTTACACTATTTTCTCCCTCTTTCCATTATTTCTCCCTTGTCGTAAGTATGTTTTCCCTTGTCATAAGTATGTTTTCCCAAGTCGGTTAATATTAAGAAGAAATAAATATTTTTACTTGCTTTTAATCATAACTAAAAAGCTTTTTATTCTTTTAATATTCAATCTAAGCAATTAGGGTATGAAAATAAAAAATAAATTAAATTGCAATATATTAAGAAGAAATAAATATTTTTACTTGCTTTTAATCATAACTAAAAAGCTTTTTATTCTTTTAATATTCAATCTAAGCAATTAGGGTATGAAAATAAAAAATAAATTAAATTGCAATATTTCCTCTTATATAAGTGGTTCACAGGGTTACAATTTTGTACGCTGTAATCTTAGTATATGACATTATTTCACAGTTCTTTTAAATTGTAGGTCATAAGTTATTTCGCTATAAGAAAGTATAAATATTACTTTTGCGTTCTTTAAAAATGGAACCTATAATTATTTTCCGATACTTGACCCGATAAATCTCACGAGCCTTGACCACGAAGGACAAGCATACTTCGTGTTTCTTGTTAATGTTGCCTTACAGTTACATTAATTGTCCACTTATTTTGAGATTCATATATACCCACTAAATATAAGTAGAACACGCCAACATTATTTAAGTTTTATATCCATCTTTATTACATTTTTTTAGAATGGCCATCCATCATCAGTTCGGTTTTATGTCCATGGATTAACCATGTCGGCTAATTTTGTTCACAGAAATTAATCAATATGTATTGTATTATAACTTTATAGAATACAAGAAAGAAATTTGAGAATATTTCTTTATTCAAGATAAGTATTATTTATCTATCCATATTTATTATTTCTATATTGTTTTTTAAAACAACAGATAATAAATAATTTTCAATACTATTCAAAACTATTACTATACAAATTTTCAACTAAACCTAGCAATTTAAAATCCTTACGAGTAAATCCGAACGTACTTCAAGTTTCTGAATTTTTATTTTGTGTATAATAAAAAGATATTAAGAAGAATATTAAGTACGTCACAAAGACAGGTATCACTTGGCAAATCTAGCTTTGAATTTCTAAAAATGTGTTATATGCGCGAAGTTAGAATGAGAAAGTATTCGGACGACACAGTGGGTATCGGACTGGCCTGATCCCTTTTGCTATCGCGCATCGAAAAGCGTGGCTAGTTCATATTCAGAGCTAGATTTGCCCACTAATAACAGTTCAACTTTAAGAGCCAACGTCATCACGTGACTTTTTCCGACTAAAAACATTTGCCTCCTTATAGACCATATAGCCCATATAGACACACAAACACATTAACTATAAACACGTCCATTTTGTTCCGATTTGATTACATAAAACAAAGAACACAATTTCAATAAAACTACTTTGGCAACATAGCTTTTCAACTAGAATATTGCACAGGCCCGGTTCTAATAGAAAATAGATTTAATTTTTTTGGCGTACATATGAATGGATCGAGTATATGTTTGCGGTGGATTAAATTTATGGAGATAAAAGAATAAATATTTTTAAAAACCAACTTTTCTGAGTTCCTAGATTACGCCAATTTTTTACGAGAAATATGCCTTCATCGTGCAACGTGTACGAATTACAAAAAAATAAAGAATGTCAAATATGACATAACATAATAGGCATACAAAACCATAAAGCATTTAAATGAAAAAATATTGTTCTTTGCAAAATTTTTCCTATAAAGTTTCTTGTAAAACGTAACTATATATTGCAATTTGAATATTTTTGATTTATGCATTTTTTAGGATAACAAACAAAAATTAAATTTCAATAATAACAACAACCTAAAAATTTATATACTTAACAACTTTAAATTGGCACTAGACATAACCAAATTAGCAATAAAAATTTGAAACGGCATTAATTAAAAATGCATATTACTTTTTAGCAACTATTACATAAAAAGCACTTACCTATTATTACTGGCATTTAGCGCTCTTTTCAGAAAAATCATTAGTTTATTCTTTGTGACTTTTATCATTCTCGATGCAAGTACGAGGATGGGTTGATTAATTCGCGGCATAACAAAGCAAACCATAATTTATAAGAATAACATTGTTTTTATTTTTCAACATAATCTCCTTCTAGTTGAATCCACTTGATCCATCGATGTTCCAAACTCTTTATCATATCCCTGTAGGTTGATTCTGGCAACTCATAACTGTTTGTCGCTTTAATCACTTCCAAGTTTGAAGCATATTTCTTTCCCGCATGAAATTTCTTCAAATTGGGGAATAGGCTGAAGTCCGATGGTGCTAAATCAGGGGAGTATGGTGCGTGAGGTACCAGTTCAAAGCCCAGCTCATTGATTTTAGTCATGCGATAACTGACTTATGGCATGGTGCATTGTCCTAATGAAACAAGATTTTATTTTTGGCCAACCCCGGTCTTTTTTCTTGATTTTTTTGGTAGAGATGTTCTAGTAGATTAGCGTAGTATTCGCTGTTTATTGTTTTTTCTTTTTCAATGTAGTCAACTAAAAGAATTTCTTTTGTGTCCCAGAAAACCGTCGCCATCACCTTTCCAGCTGTTTGGTCTCTGGTGTATAATGGTGTATTCAAGTTTCATCTACTGTTATGAATCGGCTCACAAAATCTGTTGGAGTGCGCTGAAACAGCTCCAAACATAGCTCAGAAGTGATTTTCGGATGAGCTTTTGTTCAGGGGTAAGGAGTCGCGACACCCATCTAGCCGATAATTTTCTCATGCCCACAACTTCATGAAGGATATGATGTACCCGCTCTTTTGAAATCCCCACAATCCCTGCTATCTCATCCAACTTTAATCTACGATCTTGCAGTACTGTTTTGTGAACTTTCTCGACAATTTTAGAAAAAGTTGCGGTTTTCGGCTTTCCTGGACGTGGTTTAACTTTAATGCTTGTACGCCCACGTTTAAACTCCGCCATCCACTTTTTAACCATGCTGAACGATGGAGAAGATTCACCTAACGTATAGAATCTAGTTCAGTTTTAACCTCTGTAGGTGTTAAACCTTTAATATAAAAATATTTTATCACGGCTCGAATATCAGTTTTGTCCATTTTTTCAAACATCGACAACTTACAAACTTTGATAAAGACACTAAAAGAAAACTACTTGGCAGACTCGGACAAAATTTTAATGTCAAACTGTGACAGGAAGTTACTAAATGCAAACATAAAAATTAAAAAGAAAAACCATAGCATACTATGCGAATTAATCAACCCAACCCATCCTTGTATGTTCCACGATTACTTAAGTTTAACTTACAACTTCTGCAAACGGTACTGTACAAATAATAATTAAAATTTTCCCGAAAACCTTTACTTGGCTGCAGTCAACGTCAGACGTGAAAGCATAATGTGTCAAAAAATGTATGAATACTGTCGCCAAATTATTATAATTGTATATTTCTATAGGTGTAGTCTACTGACTAATTTCTCCCAGTATTTGAAATTTCGATTTACTTCTAAGCCGTTGAAATGAAAAAAGTTGCATTAAAATTTTAAATTTAAAACATCGGCATGAAGGGGGTACGTATTCCTTTTTTTGTTTTGATATTTTTTTGTCATTTTCTACGGTTTTAAAAAATAATATTAAAAAAAAGGCATACGTTACCCCCTCCACTACACCCCTCTCCTTTGGTCTCAAAATCTGCGTCTCTCAGTTTTTGGATTTTTGGATCATCTATTTATCTCAATTCATTTTCGAAATATTTGAAATTTATGATACGTTGACTCTTAAACGTGGAATAAAAACAACCTATATGAAAAGTATGAATTTAATGATTTTTATTTATTTATTTATTGAAATTGTTTTTAATACTCATTTGTTTAAATTTAAGAATATTTGTATCAAAAATGTCAAAACATGCTTTCAAAGAAATAACAAAATATCAAATAAAAGGACTTTAAACAAAGATTTATTGTATCCAGTTTGATGAATAAATATCATAATTTAACAGGAAATAGTTATATCTTTCTTTAACATCAGTAATAATTATTAAGGTTCATATAAGTTAAAATCATGATTTATTGAAAATTACCAAAATTTTTTGAAGAAAATGTCATTTTTTTAGGATTTAGAGGTCTGAGGATCAATAAAGATATAAATATCGTGTCAAACATTTGAAAAAATATATAAAACTTATCAGGTTATGTAAAAGTAGTTTGTTATTTATAACCAACATATTTTTGAACCCAACCTTAAGAAAAATTGGGGTATAAGATATTTTTCTATCATACTTATGATGATATTTATTTTAGTTATTTACAATTTTTATTTTAGAATTGATACATTTCTGAATTTGATTTTTATTGAATTTGATGTTTATTGAATTTGATTTTTATTAATGCTGAATTAATTATTTCAACCGTTACTTTGTGAAAATGATCTATAATAAATATGAAAAGATAATTATACTTATCTGAATTTTCACCGCTTAAGAGTAAAACGAAATTTCAAATATTGGAAAAAATTAGTCAGTAGATTACGCCTATAGAAATGTACAAATCTATAATTTGGCAACAGTATTCATACATTTTGACAGATTGTGCTTTCACGTCTGACGTTGACTACGGCCAAGTAAGGGTTTTCGGGAAAAAAAGTTTCACTAATTTTTTATAAAAGAAGTAAATAGGCTTATTCTAAAGTTATATAACATAGAAAGCTTATCGAAAAATGTATGAAGTACGCAATTCAATAGATGATTTATTATTTTCATCTTTTTGGAAATATCTAAAATACTGTATAAAAAGGATTAGATTTATCGTTCAATATGTAATTTCAATGGCAATTCGTCAAATTTGAAATAGAGGGTGGCATGTATAACACAATATGTCTTTCACTCTTTACGGTTCAAAGCCCACTCACTAACACGTGATGGATGTTGTTTTCGACGCATCGCTGTTGTTTCCAGTTCATTAAGTAATACCGTATTTAATTATTTCAGCGGGTATTATTTCACAATGCATGTACCTTTTTTCAAAAAAGGATTATTTCTCAAAAAATGTATTCTTCTGACAAACATAAATCTTTTTTTGTGTTTTTAGTGTAGAGGAAATGATATTTTTTTCGAATTTAGTCTGTAGGCTAATTTTATTTTACGATTTTAGAGAAAAGGAAATTCTTATAAATAAAATTGTAAATCAGTAGGTTAACTAAGTAAAAAAAAACAATTCAGCGCCAAATAATAATTAATAATAAGGCAAATAAACTATATTTATCAGGGTGTGTTCATGAAAATAAGTACAATATTAAATTTTGTCTTCACAAATAATTAAGATTAATTATAAATTATTGGTTTTAAATTCATTAACATTAAATTGTTCTAATTTTAAAATCACCGAAAAAAAATTTTCTGGTCAAAAATATTTAAATTAGAATAATTGATCACGTATTTATTCTTTTTAATCAGCTGTAGTCTTAAATTAGTGCAACAATTTGTAGAAACTTTTGAAGTTAGCTTTTATTATGAAAATCTATAACATATTTCCAAAAATTAAATTTAGCAGGCCAATTTTCCATTCACTGCGACTTGAACTCTACAAGTTTTAAAAGAAAAAACCTTTTGCCAAAATTCCAACAGTTCTCTAAAAAGACTTTGAATTCACAGCCCTTTCAAAAAAAATTTGTCTTTAGACATTTCTCATACTTACATATATTTAATAAAAAAATTATATTTTAAAGGCCCCATATTTATCTACAAAATATGTTTTTATAATATGCTGTTTTAACTAACACTTTTTTAATCTACAAACTGGAATATACAATTATATATTGTTTAATTTTGTTTTACGGATAATTTTTATACAAGGTTTTTCATAGGTAAATAGAAATACTTAGAGGCAGATAGAGGTCACATGGCTAGTACTAAACAACCACATACATATAATGGGTTTCTTTTCCCATTTTTGGCACACATCTTACATAATTGACGAAGAATGCAAGGAATTATTAAAAAAACTGAAAATCCGGGTTTGGCCTAGAAAAAATTATTTATAATATCAAAAAACAAAATTTTTATAGTTCAATTCTAGATTTGTATAGAGCCGAAAAAACTAGATTTTAAGTTATTATTGTTGTATTACCACCAATTTAAATGATAGAATTTTTAAACTGAATATAAAATTCTATAGTAAAAAATAAATTGCGAAAATACTGTTCTCATATTAATTTCAAAATTGGCTTATTTTTAATATTTAAATAGTCTTATATTATTCATTTATTTTCGTTGTTTGTCCATTTTAAAGCCATTTTGAGTATTATTGCAGATGCGTACTTAAAATAAAATGACAAATTTATAAACAAAAACAAAATTCAATAATTGCCAATTTGATTAGTAAAGTAAGGTGAGAAGATAAACCTTCGTAGTACCTTCGTAGTACCTAATTAATAAACATTTATTAATAACTTTTCTATTTTCCAAAAAATGATCTTATAAATTTTATAATTTTACCTTTTGTTACTATTAAATTAGTTTCGAGACATTATTTATAATACAAAATTCTTTGGAATTTTTACTTTACATAACCCATACTTTCTAAATTATATTATATTAATATAACAGTAATAATTCACATTAGTCAGTATGTCAAAAGTTAACATTATATTTTAATTTATTAATTATAATTTATTGAAAGATTAATCTTAAGTTCTTTTTAAACAGTTTTATTTCTAGGATATACAAATACCTAAATTGTTGGAAATGCGATTAGAACTTTCTATTGACATTGTCAATCCGACTAATTAAACGTTTTGTGTCTTTTCCTATTCAAAAAGTTCATTGAATTGCTACGTATGTGAGTGAAAGGCTTACGTAAATAATTAATGATTTATTGTTTTACCAAATGGACGACGTCAAGTAAACTGTGTTTCGGAAACTACACAATGTCATGTAAATTCTTTTTTTTTATGTTAACTTCAGTTTCGGGTTAAAAGTTTTAATTGAAATGAACATATTGTCACTAATTGAAGTCTATAAATCTATAATGTACAAAAAATTAAATGGCATATTCTATCACTGTAATATTAATAATTTTGTTAATTTTTCTCTTAATTCATAAGAATTGCTATTACCTACTTTTATTTATTTTTTCAGCAGCAGCTGAGCTCAAAATTTGTCTTACACTTAAAATTACATTGCGTAAATTGGGTCTTCACGTTTGTTACAGTCAAATTTAACACGAAATTATTAACACAATTTTGTAGGTTTAATCACCAAAGATTACATGTTTTTACAGCACAGTGATTAATGTAATTTAAGTTGAACTTATTTAAGTTAGTTTAAAATTCGACTGTATTTAGGTTAGAATCGTTTCTCGAAAGTATTGGAAAATTGATGCTTTTGAGATTGTGTTTACATTAGCTTAACTACTACAACTAAATTAATGCAAATGTTGCTTATCATTAAATTAATTGTACCAACTCTTACTTTGTGGAAACTATCCATAATAAATATGAAAAAGATAAATTCAGATAAGTAGAATTTATCTTTATCATATTTGCTTATAATTTCGCAGTCAGACAAAATAGACAAAACAGAAACAGGGAACAAAATACAAAACACACAACTTTTTAGAAACTTTCATAGAAAAAAATATTTTAGAGACAAGAGACGGGATTCGCGATTGTTGCAAAATCCGGACATAAAACAGGGCTGAGACAAAAAAGTAGCTGAGATGTTTTAATTTTGTTGCAGAATTGTTTCTATTTTGTCTGTTTGGTCTGGACGCAGCACAACAGTTGTAGTCAAATATGGTGTTCTCGAGTATGCCACAAAAGGATAATGCGTTAGTTGCAATTTTTTACTAATTCTGCCTCTTTAAACTGTTTTAAGAATAAGATAATTGTTTGCAGCCAAGCGGTAAATTATTACATTATATTGAAGATAATTCAAGAAATTTCGAGACGAGGAAAGTCTTAAATACAAGAGTCATAAATCTTTTTAATTTAAGATATTTAGAAATATTTCTGGCCTGGATAATTAGAATGAATGTGTAGACAAATAAGTTATAGCTCCTAAAAAATTGTCACTTCTCTAAAGAGTTTAAATACTTAAGTGTTAACAAATTAATATGTATCCCTCATTTAGAAGATAAAATAAAAACCTATATTAACTGTTCCATCCCCTCTTCGATCTCTTTTCTTTTATTTAAAATTTTACGATTAATAATGTTTAAGACAATTAAAAATATTTAGTCACTTCAGGTTTACTGGAAAATAAGTTGCAAACCAATGTCTGTATTGGGACGTTTTGTTAAGAAATATAAATTTTAATAAGAATAACTTTAAAATTTTCTTATAGAAAACAAAATTTTCTAACAAACAAATTTTGAAAATTGTTTTTGTTTAAATATACAAATATTTTGTAAAATTTAAATGAGCTATTTAACTAATGCTTACCACGCCATACACTTATGTTTTTTAAAAAATATTAAGAATTTCAAAAAATATTGTTTAGCGGATTAAATACGATCAAAAATATTCTAGAAACGGTAATTTTATTTGATGTAGGTATCTTCCTTTTTTTGTAATTTAATTTATTATGTTTAATTTACTCGGGAAAATAAAAAATCCATTATTTCAGTATTTTTGACAGTTGACAGAAGGTGATAGTTGTGATTGACAGTTGTGACGTTGACATATGTAAAATTGATTGGTGTGATGTTGACATATATAAAATTGAGCGGTGTGACGTTGACATATGTAAAATTGAGCGGTGTGACGTTGATGTATGTAAAATTGACGTCGACAAGTGATTGACTTTGAAATGTAGCAAAATGTACAAAATTACCTTAGGTTTTTTATAGAGCTTTACATGGGAAAAATTAAAAAATAGGTATGAATTTGGTGCGGCATATTTACTTAGATAGTAGAAGATTCTAAATTCGATAAAACAAATGTAAATGCCTTTTTCAAAGGGGCTCAATTAATATTGTTTCACTTATTTTCTAAAAATCCACTAGTAAGTAATAACCTCGTTAAAAAATATTCAATATGTTGAAAAGTACTTTCCCTAAGCTTTCAGCAAATTATTATATGATATCTCAATTAATAAGTTAGTAAGGGTGTGAAATAGAGGTTGACGAGAAATTCTCCTTATAGGACATTAACGGGTTTTGGTATTGAATTTCATGATACGACAAAAGATATTTTTTGAAAAAGTCCCTTCTTGAACGAGCTCCTACCTTACATATATAACAACATGGACGTATTAATGGTTTTTGACGAAAACGGCTAATCTGATTTACTTAGTATAATTGTTTAGGCTAAAGGCTGTATGATAAATATCATTAATATTTACCACTAATCATGACGTAAATTTACCACTTTAGAATGATTCTGGAAATTACAGATTGGCCCTTTTCACTCAATATGATTTATATCTTATATTATTCAATACTGAGACAATTTTAATACGACCAAATTGTTTAGTGAAATAAAAATTTTATACCGATAATATAATGGCCAAAGTAGTTATGTGTTAAAATACGGCCTTGATCCAAGTCTTGACCTCTTAATATGTAAAGTTTAATTCTGCTAAAGTAAGTCTATTTCATAAAGGGTAGATTTAAACCGAACCAGAACAGGTGGTCTGGAACTTTAAGAACGCACATATAAAAGCATTTTTGAAAGATCTGCAAATGTCATGTAAATTTCCCCGGCGGCATGATACAAATCCTCGAAAAACAAGTTGTAGAGTAGACTTGACAGATTGAAATATTTCTTTAGAAATATAAATGTTTATTACACGAGAACATTATATTCCGGGAGAGAAAGTGTACGATGGAATAAACTTCTTGCGAATGAACATAACATCCAGCTGAATTTTATTTATCATTTGATATATACTGCGGTTTTTGCAATGGCCCATGAATGTGACATCGCGGATACTTGCGCATACATCGGATGTAATCTTAGATGATAAATTATTCTCCCAAGTATCTTTGGGCAACATTTCTTTGCATAGTAATGAGGTAGGTGAGAATTTATAGTAGAAGTGAATTTTGCATAAAATGTTTAACTTTAGTACCGTTGTATTAACATAACACTGAATGAACACTTTTATGATACTTAAAACAACAAAGTAAACGTAAAGACGGAAGGAAAAATAATTAAAAGAATATATCGCTAGTTATATTTAAATGGAAAATATGGACCATAGTAGTGACACTGCAAATATGTCGGCTAACTTGAAATATTTCTGAAACTTTCGCTGCCATTGCAATAAACTGTCATAACTTTTACTAAAATATAAATAAAAGATATACCAATAACCATAACTCAAGCATAATTTTATAGATAGATACTTTATTTAATTTATAAAGATAAAATACAAGACATTTATCCCATTACAATACTAAAAATTTGACAAATTGTTAGCAAGCAGTTAGTTCTACAGTAATTACTTCCAAATGTATAACAAAAACTAAATTAAGGATGAAAAGTTAAACTAAAAAAAGAATCATTATGCTAATTTTATTTAAATAGAAATAAAAAATTGCTAGTTCTGTAATAAAATAAATAAACAAAATTTATGCTATATAATATAAAGGGAGTTTTAACTAATGTAATTAGAAATTACTTTAAATGCAAAAAGTACCAAATATATCTCACTAAAATTCAAATTATTGATGCCTAACTGTAATAAACTAATTGAGATAAAAATGGTCATTATGTGTATCAGTAAATTATATGTTTTCATCTACGACTGCCTGGATAAAGTTCATTTGAGTTAGATTTACTCATTCATCCATTATATTGGGTAATCCTTAAGTAAACGTACATAAAAACATTGTAGATTCTTGTTCTTAATTATTAGGACTTGAGTCAATTTATTGATATGAATGTTAATTATTAGAGAAATGCGCTATGGAAAAAGTAACATTATAAAATCTTAATAAAAAATCCAATTACTTTACTTGTAGATAGGGATTTTTTTTTTAGTTTAAAACGTAATATTAAATATCAAGCTGTTCGTGCTTTTAATTCATTTTAATAAATGCCCTGTCTACGATACTAAAAACATTTCTTCGTAGTTTTAGTGCATTATCAAAAATTATGCATTTGACCCGATGCATACCTACGCATTTTTTATTCAACTTTCCCAACACATAATGTCACTAATTTTAATTCTAAATGTTTTTTGTACATTTACTAGTTGGCAATTATAACTTGTTGCCATGGTTACTGCGTATAGTCTTATTTGTTGCTGCTTTAACTGACAATTAGAATATTTTCTATTAACAATTTGTATAATGTATGTAAAACAGAGTGCTTGGATTCAAAGAAACCAATGGATATGTTATCCCTATAAAATTTAAAAAAATATATATAAAGATCCCTTTTCTTATCTTGATATTTTTTTATTTGATTATACCATAAAGCAGAGCTGATTTATTGGAAAAAAATTTTGAAATATTCTGCGTCGACTTTATTTGATAGCGTATTCTATAAAAAGCGGTGATCACTTCATTGTATTTTTACAATGGAGTCGATTTCGGCTGTTAATTTGCATTTCATAAAACACTGAATATTCAAAAGGTGTCGATATTTTCATTTTTATGCATTAGCCCAGCTATTCTTTTCGTTTTATGCCTAGCAATATAATTTTGTCAGGCTTTTATTTGCGTGCTATTGACCAGATAAATTCTTTTATATAGTAAAGTTTATATCTTTGAATTAAAGTTTTTTCTTCGGACTTAAACATACATATTCATTATCTTCAACTGATAAATGAACATTTAACAATTGTATTTTCGTTTATATAAGAATTCTCGGAACGTATTTGATATCCAATATTTCTGAAGTATTCATTGAAAGAACGTTTAGTATCGAACTTGCTTTTACCGATCTGGTAATCAATTCGAACTAAGTTTGTTCAGGAGAGCGAAAATCAAATACTAACCTAAACCAAGTAATTGGAAATAACAGAAAAAGCCGATCTCAAGTAGAAGTAAACAGTAGAAGATGGGAAGACCATTATATGGAATAACCTTATACTGAGAAAGATTAAAGAGTTGTGTTTTTTTGAGATTATATCCCATGACTGAGTAATTAAAAGGCCGAGGTCTAGAAATTGGAAGGATTAGCTAAGTTTGAATAATAATTAGATTTTTCTTTGCTTAGAATAATCGAGTTTTTGTTTATATTTTAAAATTCATAATTTCATTTATATTTCAAAAATGTCGGTATTATTACTGGGAAACTTAGTGGAAAAGATTGAATATAAATACTTTGGTATCATTAAGAATTATACAAGGTGTTTCATTGGGAAAGGACTTAACTTTAAATGTAGACGGGCGTCACTTTGGTGTTTCCAAATAACCTATATTTAATGGGTCATCCACCCTTTCATAACTGCGATACAGGGTGTTTCATCAATTTGGCCTTTTTCTTTTGGAGCTCATTCCTTCTGAATTACTCTATATATTATTTTGATATTTGGTACGCATAATAACTATTATCTGGAAAATCTACCACAGTATTACCAAAAAGAAAAGTCAGGACCAACTTAGCGAAAAATTTAAAAATTTGTCTTTTTAGTTTTCCGCAGAAAATTGTACTACCAAAATTTTACCTTAAAAATATAATTTTTGAGCTTTCTTGGGTATTACGAAATGGTGTCGGAGAGATTTTTGTTAATTTTTCGGTTGTAAAAAAATTTACTTAACTTATGTAGAATTGAGTTTGTGCTTTTACAAATAGAGATCACTGAAAAATGTGACTACAGGGTCGTACTCATAACATAGTCATTCAATATGTTTCGAATATCCTGTATTAGGATATTTGGACCAACTATGCACTTGTTACATTTGTAGATAACAAAACCAATGGCACAAACTTCAATGTATTTATTCCATAGACTACTAGAAGTGTATATATCCCATGTAGGGTGGAAATAAGTAATTTTATGGCCTTTGAAAGCAGACACTTATTTTGTAAACCACTCCTGTAACTAGAAATGTAGTAAGTGCAAAGTTTCTAAATGTATATGTATACAGGATATTCGAAATATTCAAAATATATTGAGTGACTAAGTCCTAAGTACGTCCTGTAGTCACATTTTTCGATGGTCTGAGTTTGTAAAAACTCAATTCAATTTTTAGGATGCTTCTCTAGATAAGTTAAGTAAATTTTGTTTCAACCGAAAAATTAACAAAAATCTCTCCGATACCATTTCGTAACCCCCAAAAAGCTAACAATTTATACTTTGAAACTAAAATTTGGCTAGTACAATTGTCTGCGGAAAAATACAAAGTAGATGAGTATATTCGTTTTTTCCGTTCTTTCGAATTATAAAATTCGATACAAGGTGTTGTTTTTTGGAAATACGAATTTTTAAATTTTTTGCTAAGTTTTTCTTCTTGATAATACTTTGGTAGATTTTCCGGATAATAGTTATTAGGCACATCAAAATAATATACAGAGTAATTTGGATCTCCGAAAGAAGCGGCCAAATTGATAAAACACCCTGTATCTCAGTCGCAAAGGGTAGAAGACCCATTAAATAGAGCTTATTTGAAAACACCAAAGTAACCCCGTCTACACTTAAACTTACGTCCTTTCCCAATCAAACGCCCTGTATAACTGTCAATAAAATATATTTTTGATCCTTTACTATACTTTGCTGACTTTAAATTGCAATCACTCTAGATTCATTTTAATCTAGGACAATATAGGTATAGGTCGACATCCTGTAAAAAATGCTATCTATAATTAAGTAGATCGAAAATTATTGTCGTCGACGGTCAAGAACCTTCCTGCAAGGAATATTTTAAGAGCAGGAGACATTTCAGAGGTAGTTTGTTGTGTTGGCGAACGTGTGCGACCAACTGTGTTAGCTGGCTCCTGAAATTTGTGATGCCCAACGTGAATATTTATTCATGGTCTGGGTTTGGAAGATTACATTTACACACGCGGCAGCTGACAGTGTACCCTCACCGGCAAACCGGAAACCGGCAAACGGGCCGTTTTACAAACGCTGCATTCCCCGGAGTCGTTCGCCTCTACGTAATGTACAAGCCTCTGGGGAAATATGGCCGATCTGTCAAATGTTCTATCACCACCGTATAATACATGCTTGCATTTCAAAGCAACTTCCATTAGATACATATCTAACTATCTCTTTAGCCATTAGCTAATATATTTCCCAGAACCGTCGGCGATGGTTAGGGTATTTAAAAAATTAGGAGACATTATCTGATGTGCAGATCATTAATTACGTTCCGTTACCATCATAGAACTTGTGGACTGCTTGAACCAGATCCATGTATGGATTAACATATTCTTCTGAGATATCATACCTACGTCCTCGTAACTTTTCATTCGTTTGGGTGTAAATCAGGATTGTGAGCTAGACGATAACCATTTAATGGGTTGCTTTTAGACTTTCTTTCTTTTTCTATTCTCTTAGACTGATTTGGAGTATACATTAATCCAGCTTGCAAATACTATACTCCTCTAGTAATATTATTGTCAGTTCTTTTACAGATTGTCGTCTGAACGGTCAGATGTTGTTACTGTATTTCTATTATTTTTGGCAAATTAATCCCCAATCTACCCTCCACAGTAATAAGATTTTTATGATTTCCAGTTCTTGTCGGATAAACTATTTGATCCAAGTGTTCACGTAATTATACGAAATTGTCGGAATTTGTAATTCATTAATAAACTGAATTAAAAAGTGCATCACTGTTTAGAAAAGCAAAATATTTGTTGATATAAATAATTATATCATACATAACCGTCGCTCACATTCAACTTCCTTAGTATCAGTTATTAGTGAATATACAAAAAAATATTTTCTTCTCATCGCCTTGCGACTTCGCAGTATATCTAATCCGGAAATTTAAATGGGAAAATGTTTACTACTGCTGGTCTTAAATTTTATTGTTTTATACATATGACAATCTAAAACAAAATTAATTTTACAACCGTGGGAGATAAAACAAAATGTATATTTAAGTACCTTTCACTGATTTTCTACCATACTGTTAAATAGTGGGATCTTTTGATAAATATATGAAAGAATCTAAACATTAATTTCAGGGGGTTTAACCTATTACGTAAGTTAGTTAGTGGAAATTAAAGAGGCTGAGGAAAAGCAATAACAATTTATTTAACAATAAAATCAACTAATAAATATTTCATTTTTAAATAACACATTTAATCGCAGGGGTAGGCACTATTACGTCTCGATCTATCGAGCTCCCAAACTTGACACCCTAACCTCTTTTTATTTTCAAAACGAGAAAACCTCAGTTCTTATTAATTTTGATGACTCTAATAAAAATATTTATTGATTTTCTGATCGCGACCTCGTTCCACAACTTTTGCTCACATAATATTTAATAAATAGTAACTGTTATAAATTAGAAAATGTTAAATAAAAAATAAGTTCTATGTACGTGGCGATATTTAACCAAATCCCTATACATATTATCGTAACAATACTAACAAACAAATAGGTTTTTTCCGTTACAATAATAATTGAAATACTGAAAAATAGATTTTATTCCTATAAAAATATTTTCGCCACACGCAATTTCTGTGATTCAATAGAAATTAACTAAATTTTCAGATTTAACTTTGAAAATTAATAACTTGAACTACCCGACACTTATCTTCGAAGTTTATTTTATTTAAATTTCCAATGCGCGAATGAAGTCGAACTCTCCGAAAATAACATATCAATAATGCCAATTAGAGACGGTTACGAATAGGTTATAATTGCTGATTCAAATCATCTTTCCAATATTGTTTGAAATAGCCGAGTGCCGGATTACCACTCGAATAAGCAAGTACTAATCTAATAATTTGATAATTTTCGTTAGCTCACCTGCATATTCTGAATGGCAATTAAATAACCCATAACGCACCAATGCTCGACTGTCTTTGACTATTCTATTATAATTGCAACGCAGGCAAATCAGGATTACGCCATTAATTTAATATGATATTACCAAGTGATGACCAAATGGTTATAACCACTACTAGTCAATAAAATTACTCTACGGTATTTAATTATAATCGAATCGAATATTGATTAGAATGTGTTCATAGATTCGCGTAGTAAGAGATTACCTGAGGGAGCAGAATTGTGTAATTTGGGTTATAATGCCTGAACTAGAAGTGTTATCAGTATAGTTATCTCTAGTCAGAATCAAACAAAATCTATTTAGAAGTTTTACAGCTTTAATACCTAGTCAGTGTTGAGACAAATAAAAAACATACATTTTTAGAGAAATACAAAGAGATATTGCGAACGTAATGTGCAACATTATTTTTATGACCGTTAAAAATATATCTATAAAAATGCTATTTAATTTGAGTAAGTAAAATAGAACAAACCTCAATTATGTTCATAAAACAATGTTATGATCATGATACGAATATATTATATATATCATATATAAAATTTTATTATGTATGAACAAAACAAAATAAGAAAAGTCATTTTATAATTTAAGAAATATTGGAAACGAAAAAGTGCTAGACGAAAATTAGTGTAGCGAGTCTTGATCTTTTTCCAATTACAATGAAAGAAAAACACAATGAAAAGCAAAACAGAGTGTTTTTATTTTATTTATGATGAATTTGACTGGCCGGAAGAAACCAATGTTCCAAATCCCGAGTTTCTATATGGAAAAGAGATCTGATTTTATGAAATGAAAACAAATTGCTAAAGTATGTTTTGTTCAAAAAGCTTTAATGAATGCGATATTTTTTTATTAATGTTCTACGATGAACATAAAAATAAATAAATAAAAATAATTATTTTTACTAGTAATCTACACATAGGTTATTTCTATGCATTGTCAAAATTCAGTAAATTTTAAATAGAAAAATACTTATTATTAAACAAAATTACATAACACTTCCAATTTATTGAATTTTTGGAAAAAATCTTTCTCTTTACACCTAAAAAGAAAACAAACATTCTCCATATAAGTGACCAATAAGCGGTGAACACCCTTATGACGTTGTCTTAAAGTTCCAACACAAAAAAGCAGTCAATCGCCAGAAATTCAAAAGTTAACAACTCCCTCTAGTAATTTCCTATTACCCACCTTGAAATTAAGTAGTCTCTTCAGATTTTGTAAAAGAAGCCGGTTAAAGTTGTATTTTAATTTAATGATATTGCCTAATTTATCATTATTGTCTCGCGGTTTCAAGTTATTGAATTTAACGACTCATCAACAATAATGCGATCATTTGTAACCCTAAATTTAGGTGGTGAATTAGCGAAAAGTGAAAGATTTGTTCACAGTGAAACCAAACTAATTCTACAGTGAACACTGAAAAGCCACTCAGTTTGCCATTTATTTTGGGCTGGAAGTGTCCAAATGATTAATACTCAGATAATATTTGGAAAATCACAATTAGCGTTCAGTAGTTTCTTGTATTTTATACACTTGTAAAAACTGAAGAAAAATTATCGGGACTAAATACAAATTATCTCTACACTTCCATTTCCATTGTTCTTAATTCTTAATTCTTTTTTTTTTTTAGTGGAGATTTGACTAGAAAATTTTGAATATTAGACATATTAATATTTATTAATGAAGGTTTAGATCTTTTATTTTTAAAATTTTTTTAACAATCTAAAATAAAATCATCCAGTTTTTTTTTAAAAGAACAATATTCAGAAATTAAAAGAAATCTATAGAGAAATAACACAAATGTTACGACCATTAACAGTGATAAATTAATAAAATTAATTATCGTTCTCTGTTTAAATGTTTCCTTTTAAAATAAGCGCAAAAGGTAGCTTACATTAAAATTAAATAAAGTAAAATGTTCACACGCCACAAGTTTGCAGCAAACTACGTTGCTTTTCGATTTAACTTTTTCTTCTGTTTTAAACGTGAACATTGTAGGTAGGGAAACGGCAAACGTCGGAATCTTCGCTATTTATTTTTAAATTTTTTAATATTCGTTTTGATGTTTTCGCTCGTTTCTCTCTTTTAAGTGGTTATGGACGAACTTTGAGATTTAATTAAAAGCAAGTAGCGCAATATTCGAATCATAATTAAAAGCCTGGTTATTCAAAGCATAGCAGCGATACACACCAGCTACTTGGGCAAATTAAGTGGTTCAAGTTTGATATCTAGTTAGACAAAGTCAAAAAATGTACTTTACACTTAGAAATAACTAATATACCTTAAATTGTTTTATTTGCTCTTATAGTGTTCGCTTTTCTAAAGATGTTTTTGTTTGTCTGCAGATTATGGATCATTTTAGCACTCCTATTTTAATTTATCACCATCGCCTTATTTTCCACTTCGAAATTTTTTTTGATTCGTGTACACACAGACCAATTTTTGTTGCTTTCTCCATCACTTTTTTTGATATCTTTTCAATTTCGTTTAATTATTGTGTGACTATTGTTACGTTGTCAGCGAAAGCCATCTACTGGTGTTTTTTATTGTATATAATCCCCTCTAGATCGATTCCTCTTCTTCTTATAATTGTTTCCAAAACTAAATTGAAGACTGTTATAGAGAAGGGATTACCCTGACTTACTCCTGTTTTTACTTAGATTGTTCTTATCAGGAAGCCGTTTATCTGTACAGAACTTAATATATTGGCTCACTTTTCTAGATCTTTAATGGTTGGTTCCCATCTATCGAATTATAGGCTTGCTTGAAATCTATAAATCTATTAAAGGAACAACCATATTTAGCCCTTGCTTTTGATGCTTTTATGTAGTTATTAAGAATAAACATTTGGTCCACTGTCGATCTGTTCCTCCTAAATACAATTTGGTATTTTCCTAATAGCTTGTCTGTATTCAATTTCAGCAAATCTCTTATTGATGGAACCAGTAACTTATATGTTACATCCAATAGTGCAACTTCCACTTTCACTCGTGTTTTTTTATTGTTCACATGCTTAATTATTGCTTCAGATTTCTCTTCTATATGTTCGTCATTTCTTCTTCTTTCTTATTCCTTTTCTTAGTTATCTTTATCTGGTCTATTCTTTGTCATAATATATATTTTGTGGTTGATATCCTTCCTTTTCTTTTGATTTAATGAGTTTTCTATGAACCGTTTCAGATATTTCTTATATACATCTTCTGGTCCTATGAAAGTACAGTTAAACATTCAGTGTTATTTTATGATACGGTTCGGATATGTAGCAGGAAATGTTTATTGTGTTTTCTATGATTCATTTAAAAAATATGTGAGTGATTCGATTAAAGTACCTTTAAGATTTCAGTATTATATATCAGAGAGGTTTGTTAACTTACGAATACTTAACATTGCTGTATTTTGATAATAGTTAATTTTGGATTTGTACATAAGAGTTTGAGTTCGAACACTAAATTAATATTTTTAATGAAGTAAAAGCGTCGTTCCCTATTTGTAAGATACTAAAAATGACTCACACTGTTAATAAAAATGTCACATTTAATAATTGATAGTCGCAATACTTACATTGTATTAGCTAACTTTACCTCTAGACAATAATAAAACAATTATACTTTCTCTTTCAATTTTCTTTTGGGAAAGTATGTCTATTTTTGTCCGGCTACATTAAAAACACGAGTAAGCACAATGACATAATGTGCGAAATTTGAATTACAACGAAAAACACTGAAGATTCCTCCACTTACATCTGCAATTAAGACGTATCTCTGAAATGTAACGTAGATAGAATTTAGAGGCGTTTAAAGTGAAAGAGGGAAATGCAGAAGCGTATTCAAATTACATTTCCTAATATTTAAGAAAATTAAACGTTGCAATACTAACATACACGATTGAGTATTCTTTAACCGATCCGTTAATTACGATAAACTGAGACTTTTTTTCATAATTAATGGAAGTTCCTAGCATTGAGAATAAAATTAATTTTAAAAAATAGTATAGGTAAGTATGTTATTTTATTTTTTCTTTAACTCACCTAATAGGCTTATTCTATATATTATTCAGGGTGGGGTGTTCAGGTCTAGCCATAAATATCTTGTGATATTTCTCCTTAAATTTAAGTGAAAAAGTCTGTAAAAGTCAGTAAAATAAAAAATAAGTTTATACATATAAAGAGCTGAAAATATTAATAATTTCATAAAAATTAAAAATATCGAATCCAACAAACTTTTGAGCAAAAACTAAATCCATTTTGAAACTTTCTTGGAAGATTTAGTGACTTCAACTGTGTTTACGAACTGAGACCTCTTTTCGAAGAGGAGAACAGGCAACTTTACTGAACACCAAAATATAATTGTGCGTGAAATTTTCGAGTTCATGCCAAAGACCCAAAAGTACATGTAGTCACCAGAGGAAAACGCAAACAAAATGTTTATGTCAAGAGTTACGTCCTTTTTATAATGAAAGATGTCATCGTTGTACTTGATAAATTGTGTACTCGCTAGAAGTGGGGCAAGCTCTAAAAATATGCCTGGTTATATTTTATTGCTTTGAAAAATTACCATCTGCTGTTTTTAATTTCGTTTTTAAATAAAGACGCTCTATAATATTTCCAACAAATTTAATGTACATTTGTATGGAGGTATAACTTTTTTAGCAATTTGAACTAAGTTAACGCAATTGGTGGTTTCCTAAATGTGTTTGGTAAAATACAGTGCTTCAAGTCGTAGTTCGATTTAATTTAACCCGCTTATGAATAGAAAATAAATTCAGTACTTCTACTTATTATGTATATATGTATAATAAATATATAAATAAAATGTTAAAATATTTTTATGAATTCACTCATGGGTCGTTTTTAAAGTTTCGCAATTACGCACCATGTAGCCCAAATAGTGTTTTATAAATAGATTTTTAATTTTCTTTATTTATTATACTTATAATTTATTGATTTTGTTACTATTTTAATGTTTTCTTACTCATAATCTGCCCTTAGTATAGATTTATTCTTGTTTCAAATTTAGTAAGTTGTTGCTTTATTTAAATGTTTTGATTGAAAACAGATGCCAATTATAGAGCTTATATATGAATAATAATATATTAACAAATAACCGAAAGAGAGCGCATTAAGTTATCCTCTCCACTCTCTCGAACTCCGTTGTGCTAGAGTTACGATCATGTCTACCGGTACTTTACCCCCAAATTATCTGGAACGATATGCCAACTTTAATATTTTAGAGGGGAAACTCTAATGCATTATCACTTCTTCATTATGCGTTCTCTTATGCTCGTATGGATTTATATAAGGTATCAAATATTTACTCTGAAACTGAATGTAACGAATGTGGTATAGCCGCTTGGTTTTATATCTTAAGTGTTTTCTTAATACAACTTGGCTAATTTAACCTAACGATTTTGGCTTTTTATGATAGGGATGAATAATGGAGAAATAAAAAGAGAATACATTTGTTTTCATTTTAGGTGTGACGTGAAAGTTTTTTGTTAGGAATTTAGGATGTAGCCAATACAATAATAGTATATTGGAAGTTTAAGGTAAAATTTCATTAATAATAATAATGTTTCTCTTTAAAACTTACTAACTTATTACTAGCAAGAATAAATCTCACATTGTCACAGTCGCTATTTGTCGTTGGATCGCACAAATAATTACCGCAATGAGATAAAATCGCATTATATAGTCTTATTTATCTGATCCACTCTTCACTTCTATGTACTTTATTAACATCATCTATATTTTCATAAAGTTAAAATCTGAATTAATGACGACATCAGCACTCTAAATAATATTTGCTTAACTTATCCGGTTTCTGGTTTGAATGACGATTTTTTTTATTCGAAACCAAAAACAAGTTAATAATTTAAAAGCAAATCTAGTTTTATTTGTGCATATATCCGTAGCGTTCAATTGAGTTAGAATACTTTGAATAAATAAAGATCGTCGGTATATATAAAGTCAAAACAAGCAGTCAGACCGCATGTTCATCTGATTTAGGATTCTTCGCATCGCGGATCGTTCACAAATGTGAATTTCTCATACCGTATGACAAAAAAGCACCCCGGTGTCTTCCTATGCCAATGGTGCGCCAAAAAGAAAATGAAACAGCACTCAGATCAAGAATATGTTTTGTCTCTTGCTTTTTGCATATTTATAGGATTACGGCTGGATATTTTGAATGCTGTGAGTGTTTTATTTTACCTGTGGCGATAAATATAAATTTTAATGGCAAGAAAACATCGATTGAACTAATACAATATTAACTATGTTATTACTTATCACTAACTATATTTATTTATTATTTACAAAATAATTACAACAATGCTACGAAATGAAAACAATCGATTGCTCGCTTAATATACAAATACAGAGTGGACCAAAAGTCTGGAAACGGCCAATTGTCTCCTAAATTGCTAGTCCGAATTCTACAAAATTTGGGATAAGCCTATTTTGAGATACGGAGATTCCAGATTTAACATTTGCAATGTTGCTAGTTAGCCGTTTTTCTGATATTATTGATCACTTTGGTTTTTTAAATATATCACCCTGTATATTCAGTCATTTTTGGAATCTTTTCTACAATATGAGTCCAATCATATATTATGATTTTATGTAGTCTAGAGGATCTTAAATAAATAAAACATAAGTCTGGCAACGCCTAATTGTCTCAGTAAATTTTTTTATACAAACTATTTTCTACATTAAAACGTAACAATTGGAAGATTACAACATTTTTTAAATAATGATTACTTAATCAAGTGTTCAAAATGTGCTCCATTTGTGAGTTGAGAATACCCGAATCGATGGTAGAATGCGTCTACCACATTTCTCCATGAATGTCCTGAAATTAATGGAGATTCACCTATAAGGCCATTCAATACTACCTCATCTATCAATCCATCGTCCGGGAAATATCTCGTCTAAATAACGTCGAACATTTACACCAAAATGAGCTGGAGCTCCATCTTGCTGAAACCATATCTGATTAAAATTGGCCCCAAATAAGTTTCTCAGTGTAGGCACAATTTCATTTCTAAGTAGCATTTCGTATGTATCTGACGTTAAATTTCCTTCGATAAAGAACGGCCCAATTAACTGAGTACCCTCTATACTTGACTATACATTTACTTTTTGTGGTCTTTGAGTATGCAGTATGGAATATTTTGAACTGTTTTATTTATTTAAAACCTTCTAGACTACATAAAATCATAATTGTTACATATGGTTGAACTTGTATTGAAGAGAATATTCCAAAAATGACTAAATATACAGGGTGATATATTTAAAAAACCAAAATGACTAATAACAGCAGAGAAACGGCAAATCTAGCAACATTGCAAATATCAAATCTGGAATCTTACGAGATAATTGGCCGGTTCCCGACTTTTGGTCCACTCTGTATACAATTGATACACTTATTTCTGTTTCAATTCTTCCTGATTTAGCTCTCGAAAATATTTTTTCTTGTTTTGGGCCTCCACAAGTATAAGAAAGTGGTTGCTTGTAATTTTAGTACTATTTGAATGTAGTTTAATTGAAATTCTGAATTGTTTACATGTAAAATTTTGAATTGTTTAAATGTAAAATTGCTATTGCTATTTTTGAGATTCGAATAATATTAAATTAATTAAAAAGAGATCAAAAGAATTAAATATTAGATATATCAACAAGTAAATCAGCAAAGAAGAAGAGAGAAGGGAGTAGTTACTTTTGCTAAAAGAAGTGAGAACACTATTTAGGCAGAAAATGAAGAAGATGAAGATAAAAAGACTGAAAGAGGTAAGAGAAAGAAGTAAAAGAACTTTCAGTGAAAGAATTTAATGATATTGTAAATGTATTAAAAAACTAGACAGTTGCTGAATTTGATGACAAGTGTAATAAAATGATAAGAAAATGGAGACCAAGAATTTAGAGAAAACATGTATGAATTAATAAGAAAAATGTGGCCAGAAGAGACAATACCTGAACAATGGTCTTTGGAAATAATAGTACCAATTGCAAGACTAATTTTATTAAGTACACGAAATATTAAATAGGCTGAAAAGTTACATAGAAAAAGAAAATTGATCTTCATTGATTTCAGACAAGCGTTAAAAAACTATGATAATTGAAGATGTAAAAAGATTAGGAATATCTGGAAAATTAACATCGATCTTTAAAATGACATTAGAAGGCTCGAAGGCAGCGATACTGACAAACAAAGAAATAACAAATAAAGTAGAGATAAGAAAAAAGGTAAGGCAAGGCGATGGACGGCCTGCCACACTTTTTAGTTATAGTGTATGATGAAAAATTTTTGGAAGAAATAGTACAGAAAATATACAAAGAAACGAAGAAAAGAGTACTTGAAATAAATGCAAAGAAAACAAAATACGTGAAAATAAGTAACAAAACTAGAACAAAGAATCAGAGTTATGCAAAGATAGAATATCAAATTGAAAAAATAACAAGCATTAACTTATATTGGTTCAATTATTTACCATAAAAATAACAAACATCTAGAAATTAATAAAAAAATGTTATCCACATGTAAAGAAATAATAAAAATAAAAAAGATAAGTAATAAGACAAAACTAAGAGTATACAAAATAGCAATAAGGCCTGTAGTGATATACTCAGCTAAGGATATGAGACTTAAAAATAAAGAAGAAAAAAACTCGGGGTATTCGAGAAAAAAATATTAAGAAGAAGGATTTGTGCCCAAATAAAATTACAAAGAACCGTATAGAAGATTGATGACATAACATCCTTTCAGAGAGAAGCAGAAGGTGGTCTGGGGCGAGGATAATGGGGTTGTCTAACCACTGACCTACAAAATAATCCTTGAAATTTTCAACATTCTCATTTTTAGGACAAAATTGCATAATATCTAACCATTCATCATTGATATGGCCAAGGGCGCAAATGAACTAACGCAGCACATAATCAGAACTTCTGGAAATACTTCTTTTATTGAGCTGATGACAGTAGTTTCAAAGAAAATTTACAAATACTTTGGTAAAAAGATTGGAACTTTATTCTTAAAAAAACTTAAATATGTCACAGTAATATCCTGTGTCCAGTAATAAAACCTATATTAGAACTTTCCACATCTACAACTATAGTATACAGCTGGTCAAATAATTTTGGGCAACATTTAAAAGTCTCATTGCCAAAGAAACAAGTGCCCATTTCCAAATTTATTGTATTGTTTTTGGATAATATTAAAATCTGCCAAATCTTCTACTAATACAATTTCAGCTTTAGTTTGGTTTGTATTAATTATTATATCTCTAATACTTACCTAGAAAAAGGATAAACATTAAGTGGAAGGTCAAGTTTCAAATCAGGAATTTTAAATTTAATGAAAACTTTTGGATTTGTTAAAGGATTAGAAGAAAAACAGGAAGCGTTGAAACATGAAAATATCCATTTAATCTTGTATAAGTCTACTATATACTCTGGTAGGGGGTTAATTATACAATAAGTACTATTACTTAGTTTCATGATGGATGAAAACAAATTTTTTTTAAATGTCTACTTCATTGCAAAAAAACAGAAGAGTTCGATGCACCAAATATTTCTTAACTAGTAAAACTAGAAAATGCCACATAACTATGTATAATGTTTCCTAATTTATACTTAGATTAAAAATATTTCATTTGAACGATAAGGAGTAAAGAACAGAAATTCCAGAAAAAGAAATTAAGAAAGGAGGCTGGAAATAAAAAATTAAAAAAGTCTGGGGCAGTTGCGTTGAAATAAATATTATTTAACTTAAAAAAACGTTACCATTCTTTTTCCATTATAACCTTAGGTAAATTTTCCGGGACTCGCGAAAATTCAAGCCATAATAAAAACTGTAATCCAAGTATATCCTTAAACACAATAACCTGACACCTTTTGTCTTGACAAATTAGTTTAGCGCCCCCCCAAACATATTTTATTGCCTAGTAAGATTACCTTGAGCACTAGATTACTCCGCTTATTTACATGCACATTTTCGGCATCATAATTTCGTTCATATAATCCGGGCTCTTAAAATAATTCATCCTCTCAGATAGGAATTTGTTAGTAACGCCACACCGAATACGTATCAGCTGTTTAAATAGTCATAGCTCGGGCGTGGAAAAGCGATTTTTAAATTATGAAGTTAGGCAATTTTGATAACTTATCGGTTTCATGCCTTATTCAATATGCGATAAACTCCAAAGCGGTTTAAAAATAGAGCACAGACGAGAAACATGTTGAAACGATGTTTGACAAATAAAATATGATTTGCATATACTAATTTTTGCGTTAATTTTGTCAATATTTTAATAGGTTAAATGAAGCTACGTATTTGTTACAATTACAAATCATGATTGAATGTATTACACGATCCTAACCGAAATAATATATACATTCATTGACACACGAGGATGAGATGAATAATTTCCAACTTAAAACAGAAGAAGCAAAACAAAGAGTTAAAAATGATTTTTTGTCATGTGATTTCTTCCAACATATTTTTTTTTGTGTTTGGAAATAAACTGAAGTCCAAAGGGGGCAAGTATGGAGTGTAGGGTGCATAGAATAGTAAATCAAAGCCCAGTTCATTAATGCACAATAATGGTCTTGTGACAGGGCGGATTGTCATAATGGAACAATTTTTTTATAGATATTCCAGGCTTTTTCTTCAGAATTTTCTATTCCAGCTCATCAAGGAAGTTAGCATACCATTATCCATTTATTATTTTAACCCTTTTAAGATACATCTGGCGTAGATCAACGAAAATTAAATATACAAGTAGATGATTTTTTGGTATAGAAGGGTAGAGCTATTAAAAAAACAAAAAGACTACAATATTATTTTTATATTTAGCTTAGTAAATGATAACATAATTAATTACGCGTACCTTGAGTGTATTTTTTCTTTCTTTATTTTTCTATTTATCTTTTATAATGGGACACACACATGTTCAAATTATATCAGTTGTCCTGCAGTTTTTGGATTTTTTGACTTTTTTTATTATTTCGTTTAGTAATTTTGTGAAATGTTTTCTTTTTCTCCTTCTAGAAATTTCATCAGGTTTGGTGTTATGTTATCTTTATCTAGTGCTTTTCCCATCGCGAAAAATTTGTATAGCCTCTCTTATCCATTCCGTGGCAACTGCCTTCATTTTCTATCGTATTTACATGTGATTTTGTTCGTCCTAACCAATTACGTTTTCCTTTTTATCGTTCAAATAAATCATACCATATTCATTTGTCTGAATAATTTTTATTTGTTTCTGTGATATTCTCTTATTTTTGGTCAACATTTTCTCCATGATTCTTGTTTCTCTTTACTATATTTTAATTAGTGTTTAGTTCTGTAAAATTATAATAATTGATATGAAATATGATCGATATACTGTATAAGAGCTGTGGCATTTTCACAACTGATTCGTGTATAGAGAATCTTGTAAAACGTTCTAAACCTTTAAAACCACTCTGTAGATTTTAAATGTAGGGCATGTCTTTTTGGCTTTCGTTATAATTTTAAGACGTTCATTGCTTTTCTAGGAAACTTATACAGTAAAAGCCTGTTAAAATACAAAAGCTCATTGTTATTCCCTTTTCCTACAGGTAAGTAGAAAACGTTCCTACAGGTAAGTAGAAAACGTTTAATATGTAAATTTTTCGCTAAACGAACATCGTCGCATTCCTTTAAAAATATTTTAGCAAATTTTAGGCAGAAAAGTCTTTTCAACTATTGTAGTCGAAATCATATTTAATAATTTTTTAGATTTCCTCTATACTTGTTCTCAAAAATAAAGAATATGTTCTTTGAGTGTTGGTTGCCTGCTGGTATACAGGATCTTTCCTAAAAACTTTACATCTCAACTATTCAAAACGAATAAGCATCATTTTTTCCATAATACTATTATATTGTTTATTAGATGGACAAACTGAAATTTTATCAAAACCAAAATATTTTTCTAGATATTTGATTCCGAAATTTACGCAGTTCACTTCATAATATTTCATTTCACACCATTTGGAGTGGATCCATTTACGAGGTACAAATTGCTACCACATTTAAGTATCTAAACTTTTCAGGGTTGGTAACCATTAAAGTTGAAAACAACACTGAAGAAGATTTAGAGTACATTCAAAGTTAAGAACTATTGTAATGGTATAGTTGCAAAACAATTAACACTTGTGTCACGTCATATAATGTGGGTGCAACAACGCTAGTTTAAAAGTTTTCTATCATTAAAAAAAAGTAATGGCAATAAAAATTATGGTGGCATTAAGAACTAATTTCTATTCTATTATCATTTTATTTTAGGTCAAAAACTCGTCTGATAAATATTAATTAATATTTATAGTCCATTATATCATTAATGTAAAGAAATAAGTTCTTACCTGAAGACTTTATTTATAATTGTAATTTTGTATACATAAATTTGTTGGAAGTAAAGTGAACATGAGTGTTTTTATTTATAGGACAATTATCCCCTGGACAAAAACTCTGAGGAATAACCTTCGAGATTTTTACCCCATCATATAATATACCCCCAATAGAAAATTCCCCTGCATATAATTGTCCGTGTACATTATCTACGAGATTTTTACTTTTTCCCAATGATATTGAATATAAACCTACTTTAACCTAACGCAACCTTATCTTACCTAATCTAACCTCTTTCTACCGGGAGTATTTTATACGAGGGGGTAAATGTCTCCAAAGTTATTGTTAGGTAGATTCTCTCGAGGGAGTAATTGCTTTTAGAACAAAATTTGCACTGGCCCCACCTATCTACTAAGACATCAGCCGCCACTGATAATAATGATCCAAAATAAAAACTGGGTTAAATGTAAATCGTGTTAACCTTCTAGTTTTTATCCGCAGTATATTTTTCTATTCATTGATTATCCGATAATCTGGGAAGCCATAATTTCATAAAAACCAGCTATAAATGGAAATTTAAAATGCCTTTCAAATAAGATATTACATGACTCATTTTTCCATATTAAAAGCAAAAAATTTTGTTCAGACATTTAAACCATAACTTGATAATCACGGATCAAAACCGTTGTATAAAATACAAGTAGGACCAAAAATAATACTGGTTTACAGCAAATCTGTTTATTCTTACACTTCGCTGTCATTCACAATGAAATTTGGAATTAATATAAGCAGACTGGCATATAAAATTTTGGAATTGCTCTGCCTGTTCTAACACTGACTTACCTGTAATTTCGGAGAAAAAGGACGAAAGCTGTAAATTTTAAGCTACCTCGGCCCATTCTGGTCATAAACTAACCGGAAAGGCTTCTTCAGGTTTCTAAAAGCAGGAGCCGACCACTTTATGTTTATTGGTTGGAGATAAATTATAAATCGAGATGGAGTTTGAAAAAACGAACCTAGGATCCGTGCGCCGCGTAATAAAATTTGCAGTAGAGGAGTAAGACGCTTCTTTCAGATTCAGACATGAATTTTAGAGTAAGCAAAGTCACCTTGACAATAACGTCAATATTGCAGCCGAGAGTACGCAAAGGAATTTGCTTACTTTATATCGCCACACTAACGAAGGAATTAATTTCTTATAAATTATGTGTATGTGCAGTCAATATACATTGTCACTTAAAAATGATTTATT
This sequence comes from Hermaeophaga mercurialis, assembly GCA_951812935.1. Taxonomy (NCBI): domain Eukaryota; kingdom Metazoa; phylum Arthropoda; class Insecta; order Coleoptera; family Chrysomelidae; genus Hermaeophaga; species Hermaeophaga mercurialis. Next base: position 23,445,469 of record OX638358.1, on the reverse strand, counting down.
TGACCGCTTCTGTACTGTAAAATAATAATATTTATGGCACGTGGATTCAAAATATTGGAGTTCCATCTAGTAATTTCCGTCAAATTATTGTTTACCATTTAATTATCAAAATGCTTTATTGGTAATTTATAATTTAAAAGGTTATATTATATTTATTCTGGAATACGAATATACATAAACGACATTTAGGCATTAGACAACGATTCATCAGCGCTTGTTGTACGAAATTACAGTTGTTTTTTGTTATTTAACTGGATTTTCGGTCATTTATAAACCTTTTCAATATAAACCTTAAGCTATAAAGGAGCTTTATAATTTATAAGTACATTTATAAATCCCTTATTGAAAATGTTCCATTTTTCTATTCTCTTTTTGTAATCTTCAATATAATAATAATTATCTGTTCTAGTCTTTTTGCTTCGGTTTATGTAATATTCCTACTCTTTAGTAATTTTCCGGGTGCATTGTCTCACGTCTCCTTTTGTCATCATCTTTTCCTTTTTTCATATTCTAGATTCCCATACTCGCCTGGTGTCGGCCTCTCAGGTTTCATCCTTTGCATGTGCCCTCACCAACTCAGTCGACGATCTTCTATAAACACGCTCAATGGTTTAACGTTTCTTTTCTAATATATTCGATCCTTACTCGGTTCCTTCTAGCCACTCCCTTCATTTTCTGAGGTTTTTCATTTCTTTCTCTTGTAATTTACTTCTAAGATGTTGGATTGATATCCATTATTCACAACCATAAGTGAGTCTTAGAGACTTTTGTAGGCATAGATTTTTATCTTTCTAGATAATTCCTTTCTGTTAATAAATCTATTGTTCTTGCTTTCCAAGTTTACTTCTATTGACTCCTATACGTTGACTGCTATATTTTAATTTCTACTTTTAATAATGTTTTTGTTTGTCATCTTTGTTTTCTGTATTTTACATTTCATCCCAAACACTTCTAGTGTCTCATCCCATACTGAAAAATTTTCTCATAGAGCCTACTAGTACTATTACCACGTCTGCAAAAGCACACTCTGAAATTTCTATTTTCTGCGAGTTTTGATACCCTATATAAACGGTTGGGTTTTTTGTTTACTACTATTGATGATATCATCCTTATACTTTATAAACAAGTACTGTTTAAACACTACTACTTGCCTTTTCCTGCATAAGTCATAAATGTTTCTGATTCCTTATTTTTACTTATTATATAATTATTTGGTATATACCTATTGTGAAGACTTTCTAAGGTTTTGCACGGTGGTACTTTGTTAAAAGCTTTTTCCATAATCATAAAAGCGAAACAGATTATTTTACCTTCTACTAGCATCTTATTGATTGTTTCTTTGTTGATAAATATTTAGATGGCAGCGCCTAGGTTATGTAGATGCAATAGGTTTTGTATAACTTACATTCTGGGCATAGCTATGTTAAGATTTCAGATGAACTGGTGACCAACGTACGACTCAAACGTTGTAAATTCTCTGCCTTGAAATTCAAAACTCGAACTTCGCTTCAAAAGTAATTAAATCTCAATATTTTCATATTTAGTAATTAGCAGTCAAACGTTAATATTCCTTTTAATGATACGTACAATTTTGACACCTTCGGAAATTTCTGTACGACTTGAAGAAGACAAAAAATACAATTTTTGCAGAGGAACTGAGTGTTTCACACGAAACTGTCACAAACATGTTAAAAAAGCATTTTAATTATTTTGCGTACTGCAAAACTCAAGAATTATTTCCTGAGAATCAATCAGCTTCAAAGGATGGAATTTTGTAAAAAGTTAATCAGAATGATAATTTTATTAAAAATATTATCTTCACTGAAGATGAGTCACTATTTTCGCTACGAAACCGTCACATGGCTACTGATTTGGTTACCGGTCTCGAGAAAATAAACACAGGATGAGTAGTAAAGTGACATTTTGGGAAACTACATACCTGACCCCGTTTTACTTGACGGAAATTTGAAAACTGAAAAGTACGTTCCTATCTTACGACTAAGTCATTCCAATTATTCAAAATTATCCTGATGTAAATATCAGTAACGTGTGGTACCAATACGTTGGTTGTTCGATTCACAAAGCGATCATCTCGAACTATTTTGTACCAAATACTTTCCAAGATAGTATTTTTAACGGAAAAACAATATAAAATGGCCTGTCAGAACTTCGGACCTAGCACCAATGGACTTTTTTCTGGGGGTATATTATTAATGCCATTTATGGTCAATATCTTGATAGAGCAGAAAATCTGGATGAGTTAGGGTTTAAAATGCCGTAAATATAATATAAGTAAATAATTCACAAATACAACAAAAGCTTTTAACGATCGGTAAGGATATTGTACTGCAGCTGAATGCATCTTATTTAAACTGCTTTTGTAATTTTGTCTGTATAATTTATTTTTCTTTTAAATTAAGTTATTAATTTGTGTTTCTATAACAACTTTTTATAAAAATAATGTAAAAAAACTATCATTACTTCTGTATAACTTCTGAATAAAGTGACATTATTTGTTTATAAAAGTTATTAAATCAGCAAAGTCTAACACTCCATATGAGAATTTCTGACCCAAATATTTTGACCCTCTTCACGTTTTCAAAATTTCAGAGCTCAAAATTTTTGTTAATTTGTTTGTGCGTCCTTCGTTCTTTGTTACAAAATTTCGCTTCGATTTATCGCAATATGTCAACCTTCAATTTTATGCTGGATTGAGTTTTCTGGGAATAACTATTAAATATTTTGAAATAAAGTATCCTTTCATCAAAAAGAAAAAATGAACAAATAATTTCCATTAATTTAACAAAGCCGTTATACAAGCTTTGTTAGATCGTTTTAAAACTGTTTGGAAGGTTTAATAAGACAAAACTTTTAAAAGGAAAATAAAACGAAGTTCATGGATTTGTTTGCCTGAAAAAACAAATGAAAAAAATACTTCAAGCTTAGATCTACCTTCTATCTTTTTAATTTTCTCTCCAAGCTAAGTGCCGCATTTTCAGTCTAATAAAAAGGATCGAAAAGAAATTTGAAAATAGTAGTTTTTTTCTTTCTAACATAGACGTCTAAACTACTTCATGAAAATGGTAGTTTTAGTAGACTCGGAGATCTGGAAACATCGATAAATGTTGCAATCCGGTTAGCGAGCTGAATCCATTACTTTTTCCTAAGTAGAAAATAAAAAGGATTTCTGAGTGATTATATAAAATGTTTAATTAGATCACAGCGGATATATCTTGAAAGTGTATTTGTTTTTCCATTACGAAAATATTTTTTAATATATATATACACTTCTTCATTCTTTGATTGTATAAAAAGTTATAAAGTAATATTTAATAATAATATATATATATATATATATATATATATATATATATGATTTTCTTTTTCCAATTTTTATATAAAAATATGTTTTTGGTTTAATATCTATTTTTTGTATGTAGGAATTTTGACTAAAACACACAACACACATACGCCTAGGGGCCTGTCAAGGCGATTTAAACAAAAAAAAATGGGCCACTGATAATATTGATAAGGATAACATAAGGAGAAGTCTATTTTTTTAATATAGACATGTATTTTTCTTTCTTTTTTTATAAATATTTCCTACAATTCAATGTTAAATGCGCTAATGTGGCGTAAGAGCAAACTGTACCCAACTTCGTCTTTAACTTGTAAAATTTTTTGCAAATTTATAAGCTTTTCTATAATTTTCCCTTTATAATTATTTTAATAAGTTGTTAAATCATGCATAAAGTTATTTGTTTCATTTGAATGTAAGTTGCAGTTTAAAATTATATCAATTAATTTTGAATTTATCAAACGGGATAAGACAATGAATAAATCTCATCCTACATATTATAGTTACATGTTTTTTACTTGGTTTAGAATAGTGAAACCATTTATACTAAAGTCGTATATTTCTTGCCAAAATCGTGCCAATTTATTCTTAATAAGTGGATATAAGTCTCCGAGGTAGAATTTATATGATAACACAATAATAACGGACAGGGTAGATTAAAATAGCCTATGATAATATATTCTAAGTGAAATTTATTTTGACATAACTAGAGCGCCTAGTCATTACTAGTACTAACTAGCTTCATACATAAGCAAATCATTGTTTAATGTTTAAATGAAGACTCTGTTAGAAAAATTATATACATATAGAGAAGATAATTTCCTAAGAGTTATTCTTCCATAAATATCAATACTTTGGATAGACCATTTAAATTGTGCTTTAAATGAGGTCTATTTTCCATTTTTAAACGACTGATTGAATATCCTCAATTTGGCTTTGATGCAGAGTAATTTAAATCTTTAGTAGATTTCTTATCCGGAGCACATCAATTTTCCGAAAGTACGTGTGGTGAATAATGACGCTTAAGAAAATAAACACAGCAAATAAGAGCTTTTTGATGTTTTTTCTGTTAGATATTAGTTCTCAACTTGAACAAAGATTTATGAGATAAACTTTAAACTACATTAGAAATTCTAACGTTATCCTAGTAATTTGTTTTTGTAATTTATTGATAAAGTTTTAAATTAATTTGCGTTCACTGACAAGATATTTTTAATTGTATATGTAAGTTTAACGATTTTCTTGAGTTACTCTTTACTAAAGATTATCTGAGATCTAATAATTATGATGTTTTTAATAATAATAGAGTCTAGTTTAGAATTACTGACATCTTTATCACTGTTTGTATCTTCCTAATCACGATCTTTTTTTTACTTTATTACTTACAAATTCTATTTTTAATAAATTGAAACAACACTGATCTTTTACATACTTCTAATTACTACATACAGTATGGTCCAATTGAAAGGAATAAATTCATTATTTAGTAAATCGGTGATTTTAGTCCTGTCGATTTTTATTTTTAAATGGACGCTTCATTAGATAACATTCTTATTTTTGAGGTCATCTCTGTGATAACGTCATCAATAAAATACATCAATTGAAAAGACTTTTCAATATCTATTCACGCTTATCAATATGTCTACGTAATTAATATTTGTATGTACCTAGTCAAAAAAATTATTTGTTAAATTTTTAATGTTACAATAAATATTATAATTCAGTACAACCAAATTTAAAGCAAGTTCTCAATTTGGTTTTTTAAAAACATCGGGTCTTTGTTATTTTTTTCCATTAGAATTTCACAAAATTCAACTCGTCTATCAAAATCTTCTTCCATAGGTTCCTGCACTAAATTTACTTTATAGGGATGCCACTTCTCCTTTTTTAGCGTTCAAGAACTGTTTGATGGCGATGACCTCATTGTCTAACGCTCTTGCTATAAACTGGTATGGGGATTATCTTCAAAGGCTAGCAAACATCTAGTTTCTTGTTTTCAGATATTTGTTATTCTACTACCTTTAGGGAGGACTTTTACATGACCCGTTGCACTATATTTTTTCTCAATTTTGCTTCCTGTGGACTGTCTAATTGGTTCTGGGTTGGGATATATATTATTGAATAACGTACATACTTCTTTCTGCGCACGTGTTTTATCTTTATAACCAATTAATATACTTACTTTTAATTCTTTCCTTTTCAGTCAGCTTCATGTTGATAAAAGAGTCAAACATTTTTTGATTTCGGCTACTGCAATATAAATACATCATAACAATACTTAATAAATTAAGAAATCTGCATTTAATACTACTTTGATATGGGTGAATAGATATTTAAAAGACCTTTCAATTGATGTATTGCAAGACCCACTTTTAAATTTTTATTGATGACGTCATCTCGCTCACAGCTCACAGTCAAAAATAAAAAAGTGACCTGGCGAAGTGCCCATTTAAAAATAAAAATCGACGGGTTTCAGGATTATATGGTTTATTTGAAGTGTAAAATAAATATTTTGTTTACAGTTTTAAAATATCTGTTAAATTTAATTAGCCCCGATATTGCCGCAGCTTTCAGAAAACGTGTTATTTTCAAATTAAAATAAAACAAAATGTATGTACGTCGTGTTTAGAATGTGTGAAGTTATATATAATTAAATAGTGATAATCTAACGGTTATATTTGTTTCAGGTAACGTACACAACAAGAATTACAATACAGTAAGTAAAAAGTCGCTTGTATAAAAATTGTTATTAATTATAATTAAGTTAAAAAAAACCTTTCTCTTCTCTATTGTCTTAAATCTAGTATCACATTTTTCAATCTACGTAATTTTTCCTTAAATACATTTGACCTGGTTAAGTTTACTAAATACCGAAATTATTCGAAGTAAAAACAAGTAAACATTACTTATCATTAAAAAAGCTTTACCCAAGGAACTAAACTAACTAAAAAAAATAAAAACGTTTAAGTTTTCAAGTACAAAAAGGAATAACTTTGAGCATTTAAAGAAAAACAAAAATAGAAAAAATTATAATGTACAGAATAAATTAAATCGCTCTATTCTAGAGAGTTGTAACACAGAATGATTTTATGGAAATTTTCCCGAATTTTAATTTGGCTAAAACAATCGCCGATAAAAAAAGAAACTCATTTGCCAACCGTCTCCTTCATTACAGCGAAAAGAAAATTCAGTAATACGCTAAATTAAAGCTCAGATTTGGTTAAATAAAATTTGATCACATAACAAAATTTTGCAAATCTAATATTTTTCTTTGCGGATGTAGTTTAGAAACTGTATTTTAATAGGGTAGTTTGTAGTTTTTTAAGACTACCTAAGTCGATCTAAAATCATTATCGCTTTTAAAATAGTAAATTTAAAAGGATCTGCCTTTTACAATACCAAGAAATATAAAAATTACTTTAAAATTTTATGAAGCTTAACATTCGTGAACGAATTCCTTACATCGTATATTAATTTCTTTACTACGTATACTTTATATTGTTCTTGTAATATAATAGTAAGTAGATATGATGCAGACATCCGAACAAGTATTAAACTAATAAAAGTGGCAGAAGCGTTCTTGTAAGTAATGAAGTTATAAAAAGATACGTTTGTCTGCTTGCGCTGCAGTTTATTTTATGAGAGACGGATCTAATTCCCTAACGTTTATTACAAGAAGTACTTTTACTAAAATTAATTTATTTGTATTAAAATTTTAACAAATTTCTTCAGAAATTTAGCCGAAAATAACACAAAAATGATGATAAATATTATAATTTTAACAAGCATGATTATTTTTTTTTACGTAATTTATTTACTTCTGGTATTTTAGAATCAATATTTTTTTAACCACTCTGTAAAGGGCGGCCATATTTTTTATACCGTATTTAGAGACAATGAACTTTTCTATCCTCTATAATGTTTCTGCATAGTGCCAAAATGACTGGGTTAAATTACCAAAATGAACACTCACTAAATATCATTATTGTTTCTAAAATATTTCTAATGCTTTGGTAAACGTTAGTTAAATAGTTCTTTAACATTTTATAAAGGGTTCGATATTTTTATAAAAAAGTAGTTTTCTATAATTAATATTTGTTTATGATTTTGTATAAAATATTTGTTAAGACTTCGGTAATTGAATTCTCCGACATTGAGGATAATGTTTCACAATCTACTGCTTGCAGTGGAACAAACGTGTAAAATACATTTTAATGTAACATACATATGATATTGATTACCGACTGATTATGGTTTTAACTACTAAATTATAACGTCCAAATGAACTTATTAATTAATCTAACTAATTTTTAAAATATATTTCAAACTGAGAGGCAGCTGCGTAAACAACTATAAAATGCATGTCTACCACGTGATAGTCAGAAGCTGATCGAAAATTTAAAGACAGTATTACGGTTCGAGTGTTTGTTTCGTGTAGTTGCTTACGTTTAGTGACTCTTGGTTGTGAGTAAAGAGTATTAATTTTTCTAATAAACAGCTACCTGTAATATTTTTATCTATCACTGCCACTAGTTTTTCTTCATCTAATAAGATGAGATACTGAACATTTTTACTGACGTCGGTTTTGCTAGAAAATTGGTTAAAAATCAATTTTTATGAAACTCTAATTTTTTATGTCTGATATTCGTATTTAAAGTCTATGGACTTTTCAATTTCCAAATTTGTTTTCAGATTTTTTTGTGAAAATGAACAATATAACCGATATAAATTTCAAGCAAGGAGTAATTTTGATAGTAAACACAGATATATAATAGAAAAATTCTGATTTTTTATTGATCCCTAAAGTGACACATAAGCACTCTTTTGTTGACATTTTCCATGACCGTTTTGCAAAAACCTGGCAACATTTTATTGAAACAGCGCCAACGCTTATTTTCCTCCTTGAAGGCTTGGCCGGTCCTGGGTTTGTTGTCATAAGCTTTAGACTTCAAAACACCTTAAAGAAAAAATGTTAAGGTTAAATCGCATTATCTAGTCGGCCAATTTCACGACCAAGAAATAACCCATGCGCTAATTGAATTGTTTCTGGAGCTGTATATCATGTGGCACAATCTTGTTAAAATTACATTTTGTCGACAGCGATATCTTCCATTTTAAAGTTATCATATCGCAACAGGGAGCACCATTAGCTTTTATTGCCCGACCAGCCGCAAGGAAAATAGTTCGATGATACCTCCAGTACAAGATCTGCACCAAACAATGACACGTTGTATTTATTTCTGAACAATTTTTTGAACCCAAAATGCAATTTTGAAAATTAGCCTCTTTGCTAAAGATGATTGTTCGAAAAATCAGCATCCATTTATTGTTCTGTAATCCATTTAACAAACTTTCTTTGCTGTGCGTAATCAGTCTGAGCATTGAACCTTATAAGCATAAAGATGAAAATTGTTAGTGAGATTGTGCTGTAAAGAGCTCTTGGAAATGTCCAATTATTAGCCGTTGCCAAATTGATGTTCTTGAACTCTCAACAACACAAACATCACAAACTGCTTTAATATTCTGTGTTGAACAATCTGTTGAATGGTGTTCAAGATAACTAATTCATCTAGTCTTCCTAAATTTTTGGATGGATCTATTCAAATTTAAGGGGAAACAACACAGTGACTTTTTTCAAACTTGATAAGGTATACAATAGAAATATTTCAAAAACGGGCAACTTTTCAGTCTTCCACAATGTTGTTTCTCCTTAATGAAGTTATATCACCATCCCGGCCATATCTTGTATAAAAATTGCGGAATGTAGCGCTCAACAATAAAAACGCGTTGGTTTTGTGTAATTATCCAGTTTTATTAATCCTGAACTGTCAGATATCTTACTGTCTCTTTTTTTTTTCGTTGGCAACACCGCACAAATGGCGCAAAATTCAAATCTTGTTTAAAATTTAAAATTTGGCAGAGCTTTTAGCGCAAATTAAAAAAAAATGCATTAAATGCAGCTTTATATCAATTAATATTTTAATTCTTTAGATTAATTACAAGCTTTGTTTTTAAACTTTTTAGGGCCTATTGCAGCTTCGTTATTTATTACTAAAACTGTTTTTGTTTAAATACTTACAACTAGCGCGTTTTCGATTATTTATTTTTCCAAAAATTGCCTGGGTCTACATTTAAAAAAGTATTTTAATATAATGTTGCTAGTATCACTATGAGCAGAAGTTGATCGTTGATGAAAACTATTTCATTACATTTATATTTTATAATAAAATAATAATCAGAATTCTACATTCTCTTTATGACATTTAGTATCTACAATAAACGTATAACAATTAGTGTTAAAAATTACATACAAATATTTTTATTTGATAAATCTAGTGTTTATATACATATATATTTGCGCAAATTTAAATTAAATGTACACAGAACAGTCGTACAAACAAAAATAAAAAGGTGATTCTACATCTAAACCAATCGTTCGTATTTATATTGTGGAAATGCCGCATAGAACAGGCGAGAGCCGTATTTATATCCCTACGTACGTTCTTAGTCGACCACAGACTAGATATTAAATTAAGATTCAGGATGATAAAATGTTATGTGTGGTCTGTTCTCCTTTATGGTACCGAAACGTGGACTCTGAAGGCTGCTTCGATGAACAGACTCGAGGCATTTGAAATGTGGACCCTTCGCCGTATGCTTAAAATATCATGGGTAGAGAGAGTCAGTAACGAAGAGGTCATAAGAAGAGCAAAACTAAAAGATTGGGAACTGCTCGAGATCATCAAGAAGAGAAAGATCTCGTATTTTGGACACATCATGAGAGGTGACCGGTATGAGTTTCAGCGTCTGATATTGGAGGGAAAAGTGGAAGGTAAAAGAGGCATTGGCCGTAAGAGATTATCTTGGTTACGCAACATCCGGCAATGGACTGGAATTCACGACTTTGGTGCGCTTAGAGACGCTGCGAATAACAGATATATATGAAGTTTGGAGGACGCCTACGCAGTAAACTGCACGGTACTCAAAGAAGAAGAAGGAAATTTTATTATCACATCAGATAGACAGTATTTACTCTTTTTGTGTTAATATGCTTTTACAATTTCTGTCATAATTGAAATAATTTACTTACAAAAATGGAAAGTTTCCTATTAGAAAAATATACGCCCACGACATTATCATAGACGTAAATTTTGCATACTATAACAGGAACAATGAATATGTTACGAGATAATGTCCGTTCCCAACGGCAGTAATGCAGGTTGTAAAAATATAAAACCAGCTGAAACTTAACAAGTTTTAAACTTAAAAATATTTAAAATATTGCGACGTCGTGTTGGATAATAAAAAACTATTCCCAATTTATAGCAAAAGCCAACATAGATAGTAAATTATGACATATTTTATACTGTATCTATCTGTTTTGTCCAACTAAGATTAACTCAGAAGGTGAGTAAATTAATAAAAAAACTAATTTGAAAAAATCATTTTACTGGCCAAAAACTAATTTATACAAAAGTGTTGTGTGACAAGGCGCACACAGTGTAATGCAAAACCCAATTGTTCTTAGTGTTTGACTCTTTTTCAAAGTTTATCAAGAACATCTCAGCAAAATTGTTGTTAGCCTCAAGACACACTCTTTCTATGGTCGATGCCCTGGCTGACCAAAAAAGTAAAACAGCATGCATTTCATCTTCGACATGTCCATTCTTGCTTTTTTGGATGGATTGAGGTGTTACCACTCCATACTCTGGGGTTAGGTTTCCGGGTCTAAAAAAATACCCAAGGATCGTCATCAGTAATGAGACGTTCCAAAAATGGAGATCATACTCAATTGATTCCAGAAAGTCAAGGCTCATTTTAGTTCTGACTTCCTTTTGATTAGAGCAGATTTTCTCGTCTGTAATTCATTAGTGGTGTTATTCAAATTCAATTTTTACCTAATCACCAACTGACGGTCTGGAGGTACAATATCCTGGATTCTGTAGATATTTTCAACAATTGTTAAATGTAAAGGTCTTCCGCACCTGGTTCATCTTCAATTGACTCTCTTCCTTCTGACAATTCTTTAAACCACCGAAAAATCTTTGCTCTTGACAAAACATTGTCTGCGTAGACCTGCTGTAGTTTTACAGAAGTTTCCTTTGCATTATTCCCAATGTTGAAACAAAACCTCATAGAACGCCGTTGTTAAAAACTGATGTCACTCATTATTAGAACGCAGAAAAAAAATGGGTTTTTTAAAAAAACCGTCACGGACCATCAAACCATTCTAGCAATTTAAAACTGGTACTGAAAGCTTATCACATATTTATCTGTCGCCCTCCCACTTATCACATTTACCGACTTGTTATATTTCCAATCTCATTACTTAAAAGAACCTTGTTGATATATGTTAACTGGTTCGCTTTAACATAGAAAAATAGAACCAAGGCTATGATATTTTTAAGAGAAATTATTAACTACTAGAAGAAATGAATACGAAATTATGATATTATTTTTATTTCATATGTATGTATTTAAAGTATTGACGTTTTGTAATTTGCTAGATGGAAATCAAACTGCTCACCATTTATTTAACTTCCACCACAACTAAATTTATATGGTAGTTTTATTTACCAAATAATTTATTTGTACAACTAATATACCCACCAAAATTCAGGTGACTGCACATAAATTTTGCTGTGTATATTTAACACGTAAACAATATTTGGATAAAGTGGAAAAAATATTTGAAAAACCATCTTTAACTCCCTAACTGTACCGATTAACGTTTTCTGCTTAATTTGATTATGCCATACATCAAAACACATTTATTTAGTTGTTAACTTGGTTGTATAATACTAGTAAAATGTTGATGATCCACTGGTGTTACAAAACACAAACTTTATGTATTCTCCGTAAATTGAATTTAAAATGAATCATGTGTAAACTGACGCAATAAACACTGTTATCATTACTTATATAAAAACGTTAAATCGTTACATTTCCAGACCAATCAATCATACATTTTGTGTATAATAGACGCAGGTCCTGTTACAAAGCTTGATAATTACTATGAAATACGGTATTTACATTATTATCTGTAAATTCCAATTATCCCGGTGCAGTTTTATCGCAACACAATTTTTTTTGCCTATCAACTTTAGATTTATTTACCTTCATTAGGTTTATGTCAAATTGAGGTAGTTAATTTGTGCATTTTAATAAAATCATATATTTTTTTGGCAAAGTTTGTTGACTACCAAATAAATATACTATAACGTGTCCAAACTTGTTTCCATTTATATTGATACTAATGAATCTATATACAGGGTGATCCAATTTAAAGAACTACATATCGTTGTTTAGAGAATTCAACGGACTTTCAAACGATATGTGATTCGACCCCTATTCCTTAATTAAATTCTAGGAGTTGTTCACCCTACTGGTCTAGGGTTGAAGTGATGATGCTGCGAGTAACGTAAAAAAATGTCCCCCTCGGAATAAAATTCGACCTGTCCGAGCGTTTTTCTTTTCTTACTATAATATTGTCCAAAACCCCCTTGTCAAGTTTTCGTTGGACCTGTATATCCAGAATTCTGGTTTTTCATATTTCGGCCTGATTAAAACTCGGATTAATATCAACTCGAAATACTTCAGGATAACTTTTAAAATATTCAATATAAATCGTTCAATACATATTCTGATGAAAGTATTGAACATAAATGGTGGGTTTCCAAATATGTTTGGTAAAATGGAATGCTTCAGTTCGTGGTCCGTATTAATTGCAGGCAGACACTGAGGAATGAAATAAAAACCAGAGTTATCGCCTCAATGTTGATATATTATATAAAGTTTGTAAATTTCATACACCGTCGCACAAATGGGGGTTTTTCATATATTTTCGTTTACCTGATACCAAATAAAGATGTTTTGTTGTTGTTGTTGTTTTTATGATTTACACTTGTTGGTTTTTTATTATTGGTACCACTTTAATTGCTGTTACTAATAATCTGCCTTAATATAATTTTTTCAGGTATACAAAAATTGATAATATTTTATTATGTATCTGTTATACTTGTTGATAGAAAAAACTACTGGTTATGTAGCTGAGATACAGCGAATCTGTGTTCGCCAATGAAATAACAGAACCTAAATTATACACTATGAATAATGAATTCGGTGTACTCGTTTATCTTACGTGTTCTGATATCGTATGTAAGATCTAAGCTAAAATCTTACTTTTTCATGATGAATTAATGAAGAAATGAAATAGAGAGTATGTTTTTTTAGGTGTAAAAGTTTTTTCTATCAAGAATTTGCGATTTGTCAACGTTAATAGATTGGAACTGTTAAATAATAATAATTTTTTCTCTTTAAAAATTAACTGAATTTTGAACCATGTTTATCCAATTTATCCTCTTTTAAATTACTAATATTGCCTGTATGAATTCTTATTTTTATCGTCTACTATATACACAATTATTAACTTAGTCATAGCAGCGTAGTTTAAAGTTTTCTTAGCTTGATGGAAAGAAATTTCATAAATGATTTAACCAAGGTGAACGTGCAAAACTGCACCAGTAAATTTAAATATTTAATACCTAGACTTTCTACCATATCCTGAGAGTTCCCATGGGAAACATTTTGCTTTTTTATATGAAAACATTGACTGCGACCAGCTCGATATAACCTAAAAATTTACCATTCAGAATTGGAGTACTGAAAATATCGAGACTCTTAGAATTCAGGAATTAATTTTTACGGAGAATGACAAAGATATAATGAAAAATCAATTTCTCGGAATAAATATTGTTATACAGTGTCTGGAACATAAAGCTTATTAATTATTTCTCAGAAGATACCAAATTAAGTAAATTAGATATTTCCAATCACTTTGGTTACACCACATTTTCCGTTATTTCTTATAATTAATTTACTTTTCGAACTAATCATAGTTCATTAGAAAATGTGGCAGAGATTCCGCTAGGTTCAATAAAGAAATTAGATAGTTATAATCAATGATACAAGCTAAAATGATAAGCTTTATAATGATGAGAAGCACTTTTTTATTAATGATTATATTTTCTTTTTATTAATTAATTAAGTTTTATTTATTAATTAGTAAACATTAATAAAGAATTTTAACGTTAACTTTATGTATTATTAAAAATTAAATTCTGAAAAACATATCATCCAATAAGTTCCGGGGCTAGATAACTACTAAAGGACACTTTTTGCAAAATTATATTTTATTTATCGACAGTCTTTTTTAACAGTGATACATTCATTTCAACGATTCTCTAATATTCGATTCGATTTTTTATCTTTGAGCTCAAAATAGAAATTCGCTACGGCTATGACTTCAACATTTGATGCAAATCTCTTTATTTAAAACATTTTATTGAGGTATACGAAGAAGTAGCAGTAGCGTCGCTAGGAGCTAAATCCGTAGAAAACGGTGGATGGGGAAGTAATTCGAACTTCATAGCCAACGACACAGTACATTGTCTTGGCAAAAGACCAGTTTTTGCTTTATCCTTCTGTCTTTAAACGCATCAATAATATAATGTAATAATGTTGATGGTCTTTCCTGTCTCAAGACAGTCAACGAATAAAATATCTTGCATATCCCTAAATACCGTAGCCAAAACCTTACCGATCGACTTTTGAGGTTTGGGCTGCTTCAGACGGCTTTCACCGACTGTTGTCCACTCAGTTGACTAACGATGTCCTTCTAGAGTGTGGATTCTTATTTCATCAATTGTCGCATACAGATGCAAAAAATGCTGTTTATTACGGCTAAATTGTACCAGACTGTGCTTTGAATCATTAACTCGTTGCTGTTTTTGGTCCACTGTGAGCAAGTCTGGGATATACTTTGTACATAAATTTTTCATGGACCAATGTCATGCTAAATAATATATATACAGAGTGGGCCACTGAAAACAGTCCACCCTGTTATTTAGCAGTATTTATTGGATTTTAAAAAAATTCTTAAATACGTCGATTTTTATTTAGGTTTAATATCGTAAGAAAAGTCATGGATGATCATGTGGCTGATTAGTCCATCGAAGTAGCTTTATAATGATATGCAACACATGGTATATTCCCTATTTAAAATTAAAGGGTTGTAGACGTGTTGACATATGACACATGTCTGTATGGTGTAAATATGTTCCCTTTGGAATAAAAATCGGTGTTTGTACAACCAACTCAATAAACCAGCGTCCGATGGATGCTTTCCCCATAACACTTATCAAGGCGTTCCTTTATTTCGACGGTATGTTTCCCATCAAAAAACAGTGTTTATTCAATACATGAAATTAATTTTTCTTCATTATTTTGACAATTACAAAAGTAGCGTCACTAAAACTACGAGGATGTATCAGAAAATAACCAGACTGGTGTTACAGTATAACAATGAAACATTTATTTAAAAAACTTCAACAACTATCCTTCAAAGTACTCTCTGTTCAATACACTTATCCCATCGCTTTATCCACTTATAAGAAACCATTTTTTGATAGTCTGTTTAGTATACCCATCACAGCGTTGTTGAGCTCTAAATCCGACTCAAATCTTCGACCTGTCAATTCTTTTTTGACTTCAGGTAGGAGTAGGAGCGTTGACCATAATTTATATTCCTAATTCTTCAATTGTTCGTTGACAAATCGCTGATCTTTGAGTTGGAGCATGTCGTGATGCCGCATTCAACCAGTCTTGATAAAGCGATCGTTTTTTCTTTAATTTTGTCTTAAAGGGTCCTCGAAGTACATTAGAATAGTATTCTAAGCTCTAAGTACAATGTGATCATAAATAACGCCACATTTATCAAAAAAAATCAAGTGCATCACTTTACCAGCGCATTTAACAGTTTTGGCCTTATGCGGCTTTGGGCTGCCTTTATGCTTCTATTGCATACTTTGAGACTTCAATTCAGGATCGTAATGGTAAAATCAACTTTCGTCACAAGTAACCATATTATTTCGTTGCAGTTGCCTTTTCCAATGCTGACAAATTATCACTCGATTTGCGACTTTCCGGTACCCTAAATCTTCATTAATAATTTTTTGAGTGGAACCGTAAAACAAATTAACGATGTCAGAAATTCGTTTTATGCCAATCAGGCGATCATTTTATATCAAGTCGTTAATCTCTGTAATTTTTGTGTCAGTTCGCGCAGTTTGTGGTCGACCAGGACGAGGTTCATCTTCATCTGATTCACAACCGTCTTTAAACTTCTTATGCCAGTCAAACACATCGTGATAAAATATTATCTGGATATGCACTTTTAATCATTTCAAAAGTTTCAGTTGGTGTTTTACCCAACCGAACACAAAATTTTATCGCATATCTTTGCTCCACTTCCATTTTTTCGACGGGTACGCAAAACACTGACAACTCAATAATTAATTTGTAATAAACGTTAAAAGTTAAATTAAAGCCTACTTGAGGAAAAATACATTAAAGATAAAGCTTTCATGTCACATTTTTTTGTCTCATAAAATTCTAGCTCTGAAGAAGTTACAGCACCAGTCTCGTTATTTTCTATTGTCATAAAACTTTGGGATATATATATATTAAGTTGATACTATTTAAAATTCATATAGATAGAAAAAGTGCATATTGTGGAAACAAATAAAATTATAGATTGAAATTCACAATATTCCGATCATTTACACTAAATATGCAAATTCTCTCCCAATTAATCGACTCCCTATTTTCAACTGTTTGCGGTACACCAATCTCTATTAAAAAGTAGAAAAATTTAGAAGTAAATATATCTGTGGTTGTTGGTTGTAATTTGGACAGTCTACAAAATATGACCTGCTTCGATACTTCACATAGTTGTCAATGACATTGTTCACTATGGCTAATTAAATGTTTATGGATACATTTATAGTGACTGCTTCTTAGCCTAGTTAACACAACTAAAGATCGTATTGTACCGACGTTTTGATGCTTAATAGTTTCCTTTGTGAAAGGAATGACTGTGTTTGCCACATATAAATTACGACTGCTTTACCACCACTAATATTCATTATAATTGATATATTTAAGTACACATTTTTGTAAGATTGAGGAATTATATTAAATTTAATAAAGGTAATAATTGTGTTAGAGTAACAAAAGAGTGATAAATATTTATATCATTGAACAAGAAATTTGAAATATTTGGTATTATTTTTTTTAAAAAGTGTGAAGAAATTGTGCACATAACTATGCTAAATTCTTTTTAAGTTACTGATAACGTTAAATTAATTATAATTCACTCTGATATATCAATTTTTGAGGTAGGATATATGCCTCTAAAATAGAATTCAACATCTGTTAGTTGACTTTTAAAACTCTTTTTTTTTCCTAAAGATACATTATATTTAAAAGATTTATAATTCTCAGGCCAGCTTGTTTTTTAATTAGTAAATCAGTAAATTTGGAAAGTAAATATAAGTACTTTTTCGAGATATTCTTAGAAGAGTAGAGATTACTAGCTTCCTACATTTTATGTTGCTGTTACAATAAGACTGATTTCTTGCTGCGATATGAGCGATCGTGGCACCTATCCTTCTCATGGCCAAAATTTCACCTAATATGTATTTTGAAATCCTTAGAGCTTCAGCGATCTCCAGCAGCTTCAAAAGACGTTCGTTCATTTAAAACAATTTTATGGACTTGTAGGACCATATCTTTCATCGTCGAGAATTTTGGCCTACCTGGGCGTTTTTCATCTTAAGTGATTGTACGGCCACGTTTAAACTCAAAAAATATTTTATGACAACTCTTACTTTGAATTTCTCTATGATTCAAAAAACTTTAACTGTAGAATATGGACAAAGTCATATTTCATGGGAAACCTAGTTTCACCATTTCAATGTCGCTTATTCATTTTTGGCTATTAGTTTCGGGTATACAATCAATCGTCATGCCATAAATTCATAGTAATCTTGTTCGTTATATAACTTTAAGTGGAGCAGGTAACCATATGTGTCCATAAAAATACAACAAACACATTTCCAGAGTCTTATGGCCAATTTTCTAATGCATTTAAATCCACAATTTCGATAATTAAAATATAATAAATGCCCTGCCCCATTTCTCACTTCATTAGTATTAACAATTTCGATCATTAGCTTAATAATCCTTGTAGACATTATTAGTGCTTCCTAGCGCCAATTTAGAAGCAGCATTTAATTAGAATTCAACACTGAACGTTAGAGTGGAGAGTCACAATGATATTATGATTATTAATTTATAATTACGCAACCCCTTGTTTAAGTTCGACATCGTAAACGATACAAACTTTTTATTATGTAATTTTAATTTGTATAAACTAGACAAATATTTTTGGAGAAACTTTAATTTACTAAATTTTTAATAAAATTTGAATGTGCCTACCCAACGATTTACATTACAGAATAATTACTCCAGCGTAAAATAAACGTTGTCTGTCGATAGCGAGGTGAGAACCTGCTGTTATTAATCAAGAATTAGATGAAGGTCTGAACTTTCACAGTCACAGCGAAAGTTGTAATCATCCTTATTTATCTTTCATAAAGCACTCAAATGTCATTGGATCTGGATAGTTTCGCTCCATCAATAATTACAAAGTCCATTAGTCACATATTGAATAATTAGAATGGTGAAAATGAAGAAAATGAGCTCCTAATTTAGAATAAGTATAATTATTAAAATTAAATGTAGTACACGATTTAATTTATGTTAAAAAGTGGCGTCTATAGTTTAAAACATTTGAATGCGTTTAGTTAATAAAACGCAAAAATATATTTCAGTTAATGGATAGAGGGGAACTGTCTAAATTATTATTGCATTTGAGGATGTTAAAAGGTTGGCAGCAGAGACAGAATAAAAATTACAACAAAATAGAATTTAAAATATTTATTAGAAAGAAAAAAAAGCAAACTAAAAGAATTTAAATAACTATGATTATTATAAAATGAAATGGAAAAGACCATAAAGAAATAATAAAATAGGAAAATTGGTCCTAATAAATAACTCCCAATGTAAACATTTTTCAATAATAATTTTTATACTTTTATCACTAGTGGAAACAATATTTTTGATCGTAAACCTACTATTAAGCAAACAGAAATGTAAATCCATTACAAGGAGAACTTACTAATGGGACTGAATTTAACATAGCTATGAACTCGAAAGATTGAGGACGGAATGCCAATAAACAATTAAAAAGAAAGTCTGAAACTGCTAATTTCCAATTTCGCAAAACATCGATGTAAAAAACACTTTTAATGTAATTTAAATATGTGCCCTCATTTACACATATTTTCGCCACAAATATTTGTATGTTTATTTTTTTTACCCAAAGCCGTGTTCAAGCCGTATATGGAAACGAGTGAATATAACACCACTGTCATCATTTCTCTTTTATTTTTTACTGAAATTTAATATAGACCTAGACCAAAAATCTATACTTTTGCTTATATAGTAATACGAAAACCAAACTGTTATTAGGAAATGGAAACACAATCTGAAGTAGCGTTAAAACCAGTATTACGAATCAGAGTACTGAGAGTTCAAATTAGCCTTATGCAATTATACCTCAGGGAGTTAAGAAACTTTTGTAAAACTTTCAAAACCAGTAAATATCAAACATAAATAAAAGCGCAAAGAAATGAATGCTCAATTAGATCTCTGAATATGCAAAATATAACGCAAAGAAACTAAATCAATTTGATTCTCTAACAAAATCAAATTTGATAAACAAATTTAACAATTTAATTTTTGTAGCTAAAATTAACATTCAATTATCTTAATTCAATTTGGTTCTGGGATTATTCTTATCTTCAGTGGCTAAGAAACTCCAAATCCAGCCTCGTAAATCATTTCTCCGCTTCTTAACGTCATTTCCAATTTTTGTTTTACAGATGTGGATTCTGTAAATTTAGAATTTGGTTTTTAAACTTTTAGTGCAATGAAGTTAATTAGTTTCATGTAGACTTAAAATAGTCAGTACATTTTTTCCTCCTTAACTCAGACATGATGAGTACAATTTATGAAATTAGAAAATTTCGTCAAAAAAAAGATTCTGGATTATGTGCCTTGAATGGAGCATAAAATTTTGTGTCGTTTTCTTACGCTGCACATGTCCAATCACCTTAGTTTGCGTAAGTGTAAGTAGGAGCTTCTTCTTCTTTTTCTTTTCTTCTTTCCTTCTATCCATCCTTTCTTTCTTCCTCTCTTTCTTTTTTTTTGATTCTTTCTTACTTCCTTCCTTTTTTCCTTTCTTCTTTTCTTCCTCTCTTCCTTTCCATGTTTGTAAATATTTGTTTAGAATATTATTTTTTTCTGATTTACGTTTTATAATAATGAAACATTGGAAATTAAAGTTTCTAAATGCGATTTTTTTAATTAAATCTAACTTAAATTCCTTTGACACATGTCAAACGGACATTTCAGGACTATGTGATTTAAAGTTCCTACTTGTCCACATGTGTAGAATGGTTATTCCTATTTTTGCCTGAAATGTTTCCTTTGCACACAGAAAAAAATGAGCGTTAAGAAAAACTAGAATTAAATTAAATTTTATTAGAAATTTTATTGGGTATTGGGACAAACAAGAAGATTAGTAAAAATACCCCTTAAAAATCAGTAAAATATCATCAGTTAATTTTACCACGACTTTTAATGACAGAACTGATAAAATAGTTGTATTTAAGATATAATATTAGAAGAACTTTGACGAAGTCATAAATATTTTAAGATCCATGAAATCAGTTTTGAAATTAAAAGCAACTAGCATAAGACAACACATCGTAACTATAATAAAATGAACCCCTTTAATACATACCTTCAATCAAACTTTCCTCTTTGTTTCTTTTAATTAAACCAATTTTTAAGAATTTCTTTCCTTGTTGCTATAATGGTCATACAATATGTCTCTAGCCGAAAATTTTCTTTTAATTATTAGTCTAGACAGGATGGAACAAATATTTTTATTTTCTGTATCAAACGTACTCTCTATTTCAATAGACATTTACTGGAATTCTTCTTTTAAAATTCTGTAAATTTTTAAGAAAATTAAAATTGTCTATCTAAACTAAATTATATTAATCTAAGATGCGTAATATGCGTCTATATTACTTACCTGAAAGAGTTTACAATAACTTGCCACTTAAATAATTATGCACTCACAATTATTGTCTACGATTTACTGAAATCACTTGAAAAATATTTTTTAATGATTGTATGTCTATATCTATAAACATCTACATATAGAAGTAAAATCTTTTCTGAAATTAGACGAATTTACTCAATTGGTATTAAAAATTAGTAAACTAAATATACAAGAATAATTACTATTGAGAAAAGATTAATGTGTACCTGATAATCAGAATAAGAGCCATATTTATTTTAGTAAAAATGTTAAAGTTACGTTCTATCATGCTAAAAGCAGTGCATATTATTTCATTTGGAAATAATATTCATGTGTAAGTTTAGTAAAATATCGCTACATATGAAATAAGAGAACACATGGTAAATTAAGCTTGTCTTTTATTAAACGTTATCAGACTTTCTAGTAATATCAAACTATTTTCATCAAAGTGTTTTACCAATTTTACAAATATTACTGCGACGGGCGTCATTTATTCACGTAATTCAAGTTACAGTTACCAGAAAATATTTACTACAATTTACAAGTAATTCAATACCTCTCATTTTTTTCTGTGGATCGACCGTCTTCTTTCGTTTTTTACTTTCCATTAATTCCTTTTTAATTTGGAAAAGTTATTTTCCTTTTCAAATTTAATATTCGTAGATACTTGTATTGTTCTACCTACTTTTGCTAAAAAATCTGCGATCTGGTTACCCTTGATTCTCGTGTGTGTTCAGTATGACCGCATGTTTTAATATTTTGACGTTTTGTTCATATTAAATTTATTAGCCATTAACATCATTCGCTATAATATAAACAAACTTGTATTGGATATCAACATATCAGTTGGATGGTTTACAACATACCAGTTGGATGGTTTACAACATACACCAGATTAAACGTCATTTATATTGTTGTATTTTATCGATAGTTGCCGTATATATATACAATTTCATTCAGCACATGTTCTTTAACAATGTGTTTTATGCAAAGAAGTAGTATAAAGTGAAATTTTTTATTACGAGCTTAAATTTTTAAGTGATTTTGGATAATTTAAGCTTACTTAAGCTTTCCTTTCAATAAACCTCGAGATTTATGAATAGAGTTTAGCTTTAGGGTCAAGTTCTCTTGGAATCAATTTCTAATGCACACATTTCTTTTCTACTCCTCACTTCATTCAAGAAAGTAATGATCAAAGCGTTACTCCGATATCTTCCCATTCGCGTCTACTGTCTGGGCCAAAAGTTACCAGCATTTTTTTAATCCACACTGAATAAAGGCTCAGCTTCAAAATGAAAGTTTGGATGTCTTATTTGGAGTTATCCAAGATAAAAAAATGTTCCAGAAGTGTTACTAACATATATATTTAAAGCATATTTTACATATCAGTAAATTTCTCGGAAATTTTAATTTTCTTTCCCTTTCTTTTTAAGTGCATATTTTACTTTGGGCCACCCTATTAAATTTGATACCTGCTTTTATCATTATCATTATCATTATCATCACGAAAAACATTTTTTCCTTTTTGCTTCAATTAGAATAATTGTCTGTTTAGTACGTAAACTTGAAAACTTTAAATGCATTGTTGGTTTCGTTGGAAAGTTTTGATATGCATGAGGTTCTGAATATTTTAAGGCTTTGTCTTGTTCCTTATCAAATCAGAAGCGTAGACTGAGAAACAGAAGAGATACTTTAACTAAACAATATTTTCGTTGCTCTGGCTAATCGTTGGCAAAAGAGCCTCTTTCTTATCACATTGAATTCGATATTTTATCTTATAGTATTTAATATTTACATTATTCAAAATTAATGAGATGGAAATTATTTTCAAGAATTCACGATTAATTTTCAAATGGATGAGGGAAACAATAAACAAAGATAACGTTTACTTGTTTGATTAGTTCGATAATGTTTCAAGATAGACTCTTACATTAAAAGGAAATGGTACAGTAATGGCTGGAAAACTTTGAATATTTATTACATATCACCTAATGATATTATTACAAAATACGAGATTGCATAAAATGGACCGGTTCATATTGCTTTATGCAGGATTTTACGTCTTCGAGTTTTCATTTGAATTATCGAAAAGCATTATTTATGTTTATAACACGTGACCTATGCCTACATACATAATTTAAACTGCGACAAATATATTTAAAAAATAAATAAATAAACAAAATAGAAAAAGTCCCTTTGTGTGACGTCACTGTGTGTTAAGAAGAGAAAATCGAGTCTCCGATGTTGTAAAGTTTCGTGGGTCCCTATTCCCTATACCATCGTTACGCAACGGGCGACATACTTAAATATTAAACTGCTTTTTTTAGAGGAAAGTCTTATCTTTGGCTGTTACTGTATTTTCTTAATTTTGGAAAGTTTTGTTGCTCGAGGTTTTTCCATCGGGGAACGATACGATTATAATTTTAACGTTCAAAAACTCGAAAATTTGTTGAGTTTATGAAAATGGATGGAGTAGACTGCGCCCACGGCGAGACTTTAATATTATCTACTTGACATGGATACTGGAAAGCTTTTAAAAACTTGACGACGGCACTACGTAGAAGAATATAGAATATACATGTATCCTATCTGAAAATATTTTTTTTACTAGAATATCCTTTTGTTATTGGAATTTTTTCCTGTGGTGACCATGCTTTAATCTGGTTTTCAAATAGATAAGTAGCATCATAGAGAAAGTTATTTCAACTTTAACAGCTTTAAACAGGGACCAGGATATTTTTGTTAAAATGTTTTTTATTAATCTACCTACTCTTGTATCATGACAGCCTTCCGTTACATAAATTTTTCTTCAGCAAAACTTGGAGTCAATCTTTAAATGTAGTTAATATTTGATCAAACTGGTTCTATATGATTTCACTTTAGACTTTAATGTTAATATGCCACAAGATTAGCCTTAGGAAACAAAGAGGGCCACATTATTTAAAATGCAGTATGTCTATTTAAGTTGGAACCATATGAAAAAACATTTTATTAATTATTTAAGGAAACAGTGATTCTTTATAAAAAAATTTATTTGGTCTAAAACCTAAAATGTAACCATCAGGTATAAAAATTTTTGAGTCGCATACGAGATTTGTCAAAATATGTGTGAATAGTAAAGTACCTTTATTTTTGACAATATCAAAAATTGTTTTGAAAAAAATTGCAAAAAATTGAAAACTAGATTCAAATTGTGGTTCAAGTCATTGAAATCATTTTACATAAATTGCAAGACTATAACTTTCGATATTCATAGATTATTGAATAAAATATGGTCCAATTAATATTTTAATTTCTTTTTATTTTAAAGATAGGTAAATGGGTATGATTGCATATTTGAATGTAGTTTTCAATTCAATTTTTCATAGAAATTTTCGATGTTGTCAAAAATAAAGGTACTACTCTTGGGCAAAATTCTTTACAATTTACAATTCTTTACAATTGAAAAATTTGTAACCAGATTATTTCATCTTAGGTTTTAGAGCATGCAGAACTTTTTATGAACAACTTTTGTTCTTAAAATTAATAACAAAAAAGTTATCCACATGATTTCAATTAAGTAGACACATTGTGTGTCTTTAATCTTTACTGCATTTAACATTTCACTTGTGTCACTAGGATCAGCTGGTTTATTATAAAAATACAGCATTTCTCTACAGCTACCAAAAATGGACAACAACTGCAAATAGTGGTAAATGAGAATGACATTTCAATTTGGTTTATTTGACAATTGGCGAATATTTAAAATCAAAACAGTAATTCTGCAATAGCAGTTATTTATTGATATGGCTACCTGAGAGTTGGAAACAACGTCAAATTCTTTAATTTCTCTTGGTTTTTAGAAAAATTATTAAGTCTGAATCTGAAAGTCTTGCAACAGATATTGAGGTTTGTGCAACGAAAGCAATTTTTTTTTGAGGCAAAGAAAAAAATGAAACGAATGAGGAGGTGTTACTATAGCTTATTTCGAGATTCTTTCTAAAAGTTATAAATCTTCAAGCCGTTGGGCATATTATTGCTTTAGAAGGTCATCAATTGAACTTTGTGGAGCCTTCAAAAAGGAGGAACTCACTAACATGCAAGTTCTTCGTTTACTACCAAACAGAAAGACTAAGGTGTCCAATGAATTTGTTATAACTTGTGAAGTCATTGATGGAAAAAAATTATTAGAAATAGTACGAAAATACATAGTATTGTGCCCCTCTAAAACCGATCAGAAAAGTTTCTTTGTTGGTTACAGGAATACTAAATGCATAAAATGACCAGTTGGTATTATCACAATTGGTAGCATGTCAAAAATATTTCTGCGTTTTTGAGATTACCAAATGTAAAAAAGAAAGTATACCAGCTACTACTTCAGAAGGTCATCTACTTCACTACTTGTAAACTCAGAAGCGAATCTACGAGTATTATCATTGAAAAAACATGGATGCTTGAAAAGCAATACGTTAGTTGAGGGATACATTGAAACATCTGTAGAAAATGGAAAATGAATAGCTAAAAAAATTCTGGGAGACAAAAATTTTCAAATGAATGTATCAAGCAGTAACCATAGTACTAATTTGGAAATCAATCGCTTTTCAACAGAACACTCTTCATCTGTAGTGAGCCGTTTAAATGCAAAAATGTTATTATCAATGTTCATAAATGATTGTTTTCAAATTTTATTAATATATAATTAAATTTTGGTTCTGAATTCATTAACCAACGTTAGGTAATGGGTTCAATATTTAATTGATTTAAATACTAGCCTTAAATATCTAACTGAAATGAATTTGATAATATATTTTTATTAGGAGCATCGTAGATAAAATATTTTATCGGTCATTCAAATTTGATTTTTTTAAAAGTTTCCAAAATTATTAAGATTATATAGTGAGTAAAAAGGAATGTAAGAATTATTACTTCTATATTAGATAAATAAAACAAAAATAGTAATATATTTAAAAAGAAGAAGATATCACAAGTTGATTTCTTAATCGTTTTTGTTTAATTCCATCCTCTCATTAATCCATTTTTATGTTATATCTATTAATATCTTCACATAAACATGCGTTATTACAAAAGATCGATTATTTTTTTAAATATTATCTAAAATCTTAACTTTTGTTTATCATAACCCTCGGCCATTATTGATTTTATCCAAATAATTAATATTCATTAAGTACACTATTATTGTTTGTTTCTAGCCTCGATCGAGACCAACCGTTCTCCTTTCAACTTGGTGTAGGACAAGTTATCAAAGGATGGGATCAGGGCTTACTTGATATGTGCGTAGGAGAGAAACGTAAACTGACCATTCCTCCACATCTCGGATATGGTGACAAAGGAGCTGGAAACGTAATCCCTGGTAAAGCGACTTTGATCTTCGAAGTTGAGCTAATCAACATCGGCGACGCCAAACCAGTCACTACTAACGTTTTTAAAGAAATCGACAACAACAAAGATAATCAGCTAAGTCGCGAAGAAGTAAGAGAATTTGTAAATATGCACACACGCTTTGCACTGTCCAGTTAAATACCGTTCGCTCTAACTTGTCATAACACTCAAGATTTTTAATGCTTTTTGTGCACTTCATATGAAAAATGTAAATCATTTGCTGCTTTTGTACTGTTTTTTGTTACGACACTACTGCTTTAGCACTAAATTTTAATCATCACATGACTTAAAACACTTGGCCCCTTACGGCTTCAAACAATATACAGGGTGGCCAAACGAAAACGAAACAGAGCCATTATCAGAAACTGCGTCAACGTTTTAAAAAAACGCAGAGACCCGTCGATTTTTGATCAAAGGGGGACACTTTTTTCCGGTATTTTCTACTTCGCTGCTTACACCTCTAAGCGAGGGTAACAATCGCCCCAAAATATTTAAAAGGCATTAGGGGTCGAGTAAGGTATCATTTTAAAGCCCTTTCAATTCTCTTTATAACAGTCTCTAATTTTAAAATTCAGCCTCATACTTTTTAAAAAATTTCATTTTAAAATTTAAATTATGTACTTTTATGTAGTTTTTAATAAGAGTTTTTAAAATTGAAATTTTTGTCAAAATAGTGAAAATAACACATGGGTCGTTGAGTACGTCAACGGTTTAAATGCTGATTTTCTTGCTTTGCAATGTTTTTGTAATTTTTTTATCTCCTTTGTAAAAGACAAATGGATACGATACGGACACACAAAGAACGTGAACCTAATGGATTCGTATATCAAAGCGAAGGTTTGTTTAATTGTGTTTTGGAAAATTAAAAACCATAGTTTATTCCATTGCGGAAAGGGTAGATATCATTTCGCTTTATTTTATGAACAATAAGTGTGCAAATGTAACGGCTCAGTTATTTAATGAAAAATATCAAGATAAATAGGTCAGTAGGTTCTAGAGTTTGTGAAAAAATTTCAAGAGACTGGAAATGTAGCTAATAAAAAACGAGCAAATAGACCGCCTGTAGTTAATACAGCTAGTGAAGTTGCAGTTTTGGGACATGTTCATCTAGATCCTACGTTAAGTACAAGACAATTAGCATCTGTGTCTGGGATCAATCGAACTAACATTCAAACCATTTTGAAGAAGAACAAATTCCATCCATATAAAACACATTTAGTGCAGGAACTTAATGAGGATGATTATGACCGTCGTTTGCAATTTTGCGAAATAATGAGTGAGCGAGTAGCGAACGATCCACAGTTTCTTTTTAATATCTGTTTTTCCGATGAATGCAGCTTTTTTATGAACAGTACTGTAAATCGTCATAATTGCAGCTACTGGTCTGATTCAAACCCAAGAATTTTCCAGGCGGTACATTCACAGCAACCGCAAAAATTAAATGTATGGGCTGGCATTTTCGGTGACCGGCTGGTGGGTCCATATTTTTCACCTGGTAATTTGACTGTCGAAATGTATTTGCAATTACTGGAAAATGCTATTGACCCTACCTTGACCGATATTATTGAAAATGACCAACAGTATAGTGAAGATCATTTAATGTTTCAACAGGACGGTGCTCCTTCGCATTATGCTTTCATTGTTCGTCAGTATATAGACCAACATTTTCCACGGCACTGGATTGGGAGAAGAGATAGCATTGAATGGCCACCACAGTCACCAGATTTGTCGCCCCTTGATTTTTTTTGTGGGATACCCCAAAAGTAAAATCTACAAAACACAATCAGCCTCTTTACAAGATTTGCGTCAAAGAATTGTCGAGGAGTGCCATCGAATCACTCCGGAAATTCTTCGGAATGTGCGAGAACGTCTCGAACAAAATCTTTATTATTGTATGGACGCGGGTGGTCATCAATTTGAACATTTAATTTAATTAAGAAGTAAGTAAACAACTAAACATAATTTAAACTTTAAAATGTAATTTATTAAAAAATATTATGCCGAATTTTAAAATTTAAATATTGTTGTAAATTGAAAGGGCTTTAAAAAGATACCTTACTCGACCCCTAATGCGATTTAAATATTTTGGGGTGATTGTTACCCTCGCTTGGAGGTATAAGCACCGAAGTCAAAAATACCGGAAAAAAGAGTCCCCTTTTGATCAAAAATCGACGGGTCTCTGCGTTTTTTTGCAACGTTGACGCAGTTCCTGATAATGGCTCTGTTTCGTTTTCGTTTGGCCACCCTGTATCGATACATCTTTCTTCTGATTTGATTACATGAAACAAAGAGAGAAAGAAATAAAATCTCAACCAAAACTAGTTTGGCAACATTGTTTGTGTGATATACATGGACTAGAATCTTACACAGGTCCAGTTCTAATAGAAAGTATATTCAATTTTTTGTCGCACATACGAATGTTTGGGGAAACATATAATATAAAATAATATGTTTGCAGAGGATTAAATTTATAGAGAACCGGTGCATTACAAAAAGAGAAAGTTTCCAAGAACAGATCAATAATCACAACGTTAATGGTAATAAAAATTATAAGAACAAATATTTGGCGGCTTTGCCCAGTAAAATTCTAATTAACAATGAAAACATGATTTCATAAAAATGCATAGATTAATTTTTGTGACAAAATCACAAGCGCGTAGTACTAGTGATTTCGTTTAAAAATTGTTTCATACATTTTCATAAAAACAAAGTTTCATTGTTGATTGAAATTTTACCGGAAAGAATTAACCTTTTATATATTTACTTTCGAAAAAAATATTTTTTGACAAATTTTGAATAATTAAAATATTTAAAAAAATACATTGGTTTTATTTTTTTTTATCATTCTCTGTGCCAGGACTTTATTCACACACTCCTCCATTATTACTAAAAATTGACCCAAGCATAACCTGTCAAAATGAGTCAGCCAGATTATATATTTTTACCTTTCTAGAGCAAATACATGATCTATTGTCTAATTTTTTTCTAGTATTTGAAATGTAATTTATTGTTAAACGGTTGAAATGAAAAAAAAGTTGCAATAAAACTAAATTTAAAATCTACATGAAGGATGGGACGCATTAGTTTTTTGTTCTGATTATTTTTTTTCTCATTTTCTCGGGTATTTAAAAGTATTTAAAGAATATTTTACGTACAAATCGGCATCTCTCAGTTTTTGAATCATCTCATTATCTCAATCCGTTTTCGAAATATTTGCAATTTCATGAGGTGTCATTGGCTCTGAAGTATTTATTTATTTATTTTGAAGGCTCGTTCTGTGTGGATATTTTTACTTGATTTAAGCTTCAAATGCTACTTATTTAATTATAAGTACGATATCTGTATTCCAAAGTTACAATGTAACTTTACTTAATGATATAGATTATGAAACTATTCTAAATGGGTAGAGCAAAGAAAGCAAAGGAACTACTTCTATCAGTAGTTTTATCAAGGAATCCTGGTCTCCAAGAGAGACCAAAAATTATGATGGTTCATTGAAGTAGATGGAATTACTGGATCCAACTGTGAAGGAACATACAGTACTATTTCAAGAATAGAAAGTAAAATAATACATGATCTCATAAGTAATATGTATGTACTTAGACGGGGTATTAATAAATCTAAATAATCGAAATAGAAGTAGAAGTGTGAAAATGGCCCTAATTTCAAATCTTATCGGATATGCAATTATTGCATAGAATATTTCGAAATCCAGAATACTATTTTGAGAGGTCAGTCATAAGAAATGCTTTTTACTTTTCCACGCAGTTGTTAACTGAATATATAACTAGAAGAAATTATTTAGCCATTTTCAAATAAAGAGAGAGCTAATAGATAGCTTAATAAATAATTAAATAAAATTGCCTATTTTGTACCTCGCCATTGCTATTTGAAAGTGAACATATACCTAAAAAGTAATTATTTTTTGATAAAAGGTCAAATGAAAAGTGTTATCTTTATATATTAATTTAAATGTATTTCCAACGTAAAAAAATTTTACTTACTATGATATTAAGATATTAATTGTATTAATAATTATTGCGAGCAAATATAGCACCGTTTAAAATTTTACGTGATTATTTCTTAAAAATGGAAATAAAACCGAGATTGTGAAGATATTAAAAACGAACAACTATAATGTTTCTTAGCAAATTAGTTTTGGTTATATTAATTATAATAAATCACGAGCAAAAATTTAAAATATTAATTTTGTAAAAAATCTTGAGTCATTTTGACATATTGTTGGTAGGACAACTTTTTCAGTTTTTTTCTGATCCTTATATTGTTTGAATATATTGATGATTATATTGATTTTTGATTGAGTTTTGTTTTATGGTTTTTAAATACCACGCTTTGCCTAAATTAGCTGGCTTAAAACAAAGTTGTTCAACAATAAAATATGGAGTAGAACAATAACTGGTTACTTTATCGATTTTTTAATTTGTTGCAATTTTAGGTGAGCGAATACCTGAAAAAACAAATGGTAGCTGCTGAAGGAGAAGTGCCGAGTGAAGAAGTAAACAAAATGATAGCAGAAAATGATAAACTAGTCGAAGAAATTTTCATCCATGAAGATCAAGATAAAAATGGATTCATTTCGCATGAAGAATTTTCAGGCCCCAAACACGACGAATTATAAAAAGAATACAAACAGTTAGTCAATTGTTTAAATTATTCCAAACAATCCATTTTTTAACACGATCCATATTTTTATACATAATTTTTAGAGTCAATGTATAAAGAACTGTGTATCTCACTATTTTTAGTTGATAATGTTGTTAAATAATTTATTTATTTAAGTATATTTTAAATATCTTGCACAGTTGTTGTCATTGATTTTTTACTTCTTATATGTTTATATTTGTTATAAAAAAATGATTGTAATAAATGTTTTGATACGAATTTTCGAACAAGACCTTGTTTTTTATTAAGAAGTTAATAGTAAAAAAATATTTTATTACCCTGATAAAAATTATAGTTCAATACAAGTTAATATAACATTAGTAATAAATCAGAAACCAAAAATATTTTATTGTTTATGGTCAAGTTGTCACATAAAACCCATTGTACCAGGCATTTAATATCTACTAATTAATGAAAAGTTTCTCTAGGTTCGTACATCAATAACAGATTATTTGAAATAATTTAATTATTTAGCTGCAGTTGTTTACAGATTATTTTAAATGCCCAACATAAACTATATTTGTTAGAAATTTTTGAAAGTATAACTCTTCAATGTCATTGAGTTAGAGTTGACTTGGGTTTTGCCGACTTCCTTTTTCATTAAATTTGTTTTTCTATTATTTTTTAATTTTCGATTTAGAAATCCCTAGAAAAAATGCATATTTGTTCCTTCTTCTATATAATTTCTGTATCAATTAATTAATTAATTCATTCATTTCTATATTATTTCCTCCACTATCTCTTTAAGTTAGACACAGATTAGCAACATTTTTCTACAACCTGCCTCATTGTTTTCGATTTATTTATCTATATTTTCTTGTACTGACCTTTACTGTAGAGAGTTTGTATGATTTTCCAACATCCTAGTAGCTATTTGCATGGACTTTCTAAATCAAGTTTATAAACAACTGATTTTTTCATGTCACATTAAATTAAATTTTAATACAAACTTAGCTTAAGGCGTCGATGCAAGGGGTCGCAAATAATTTAGATAAAATATTTAATTATACGATCTGCTGATTTTCTTGTTTTGTTTATCGGAGAAAATGCAATCGATGTAATTCATTAATTAAATTGGAACAACAGCTAGAATTCCGTAACTTTAACCTTTCCATTAATAAATCTAAGTCAATTTTTTTCACTGAAGGTGATACTGGAATTATCCTTCTCAATATTATTTTTAAATTTTAATCTATTTAATGGTTAGCAAATTCCTTAGTAATTGTTTCCATAAAAATTTAAAATAAAATAGGGGAAAGCTTAACCGTTATGAGAGCTGTTTGTGGTACATAATAAGGATGTGACCCAAAGATTCTAAAAACATTGCATGACTCTTTCTTGCTAAGCACCTAGACTACGGATGTCAAATCTTATACCCATGATCCCAGACATTAAAGAGAAAGATTGACCAATTCCAGTTTCAAAGTTTACGCATAATCTTAGGATTCATGAAGTCCATTCTAATTCAACCCTCTTTATCAGAATCAGCAGATTTCCTTAAAATATGGACGAGGGAACCTTTCAACAAAATTTCTTGTAAAAAATGGCCGAAATATTAACTCTATTAATTGCCTGAATCTACTAGGAGACGCCAATAATACTTATTGGATAAATCGGGAAATGCTTAGAAATATTCATTCTTCTCTCGTGACCTATGAATTTAAACTTGACCTTAAATTGTAATCTCTAAAAATCGCTAACTTAAATAATACAAAAGAAAATTTTAGTCTCAAAAATGATCAAAATTAAATAAATTTTCGTTCTATACAAAAAATTTTACTAACGGATTTGTGAATCCATCAGGCGAGGCTGGTTTTGGTTTTTTCCTGATCTCTCTTACTCCTTTTCGTCTGAACTCTTGAACAGAAATTTATACAGTTGAAATTCTTACTATTAATCATGCCATAACGGTGATACTAGAAAAATAATTCCACTCTATCTTATTCTCAGACCCCTAAAAATGCTCTACAAAGAATTGGCAGATCTCACTATCCAAAAGAATCAGAACATTGCTCTTTCCTAACAAAAAGAGCTATCTTAGTAGCTATAGAAAAGAATGTTGCTATTATCTTAGAATAGATTTCGAGATATTCAGATATCCTCGGCAACCACATTTTTCTAATTTTCTAACTTTTATTATAGGACAATTCCGCCTAATTAGCTTACTGATTCTTTAAATATAAAAATAATCCCTCATTTTACTATAAAATAGTCAATCAAATTTTTCCATCCCCATGGTTCAAAAGTTTTTCTTATAATAATAGAACTCATTTGACTACAATTAATCGAATGAAAAAGGACATTGTCTCACTCCTTTCCTTTTTTTCTATATATAATTTAAAGATGATCCCTATTTTGAAATTGTGAGTGTGGCCAAGTTAAATCATATCATGTTACAATGTCCAACTAAGACAATTCGGATTTTGATCTGTATACAGTATGGTCAAAATGAAAGGAATAAATTCATTATTTCGTAAACCGGCGATTTTAGAGGAAAATCCTGAAACTCGTAGATTTTTATTTTTAAATGGGCGCTTCAGATCACCTTTTTATTTTTGCCGTCGTCTCTGTGAGCGTAATGACGTCATCAATAAATTTTTTAAATAGAAAAGTGGGTCAATTGAAATGTCTTTTAAATATCTATTCACCCATATCAATTATCTCTAAGTATTATTGTCAAAACTAGTATTAATAACATTAGAACAGCTTTCTTAATTTAATAAGTATTGATGATGTATTTATTGATACCCAAAAATAAATTTGGTAAAGACCGTCACTCTCAATAAAAATATGTCTAAACTACTTTTTTTTTTTAAACTAGTTACTTTATTAAAATTCCTTTATTGACATTCAACATAATTATTAAGTGGTTAATGATATTGTAGTAGATGAAATCAAAAACTTCTTGACTCTTTTATCAGCATGAAGCTGACTTGTACGTTATTCAATAATAAATATCCCAACCGAGAACCAATTACATAGTGTACAGTAAGCAAAATTGAGAAAAAATTTAGATAAACGAGTCATGTAAATGACCTCCCTCGAAGTAGTAGAAAACAAATATCTGAAAACAAGAAACTAGACGTTCTGCTAGACTTTGAAGATAATCCCCATTCCACTTCACGGCGTTAGACAATGAGGTTGGCCATCAAACAATTCTTAGAACGCTAAAAAATGAGATTTTGATAGACGAGTTGAATTTTGTGAAATTCTAATGGAAAAAAATAACAGAGACCCGACGTTTTTAAAAAACCAATTTGAGCACTTGCTTTAAATTTGGTTGTACTTAATTATAATATTTATTGTAACATTCAAAATTTAAAAAATCATTTTTTTGACAACATACAAATATTAATTACTTAAACATATTGATATGGATAAATAGATATTTAAAATATCTTTCAATTGATGTATTGCAAGAGCCACTTCTCTATTTCAAGATTTTATTGATGACGTCATCACGCTCACAGAAACGACGTCAAAAATAAATAGGTAATCTGACGATGCGTTCATTTAAAAATGGAAATCGACGGATTTCAGGATTTTTCCCTGAAATCGCGATTTACGAAATAATGAATTTATTCCTTTCATTTGGACTATACTGTATAGAATTAATAAAAACTAACCCTCCCACTTTTTTTGAGATATATATAATTCTTTCCAATATTATTGAAGATAGATTAAAATTGATAAGGGAATTCCTCAATATCTTTAAAATTACGTATAAAACTAAATCTCCTTTTTCTTAACCCTGGATGCTCTTATATTCATTCTTGGTAGCATTTCTGGGCGTGTCAGCTTAACTGTTATCCCCAAATTCTTTGTTGTATTGTCTACCTTTTTTAATTACCAAATCCTTAAAGATCGAAAAAAGAATATTATGGTTAAAGTGCTTTTGAACCTATTTTTCTCAAATTGTAAAATGTGAACTAATGGATTGTTTAATAGCTTTGAGAAAAACTTACAGTCCCTGAAGAATTAGCTGAGTAAATTGTTCCATGGACACAGCCCATAAAAAGAATAGAAGAAGTGGTAAAATATTTCTTAAAAGTCATTAACTTATATATAAACTTTTTGTATCACTTAATACATTTTTATAAATAAATATACACACTAATAACACTACGGTTGATAGGCTAGCGTACAATATAAGGAATATGATTTAGATGCAAAGAAAATGTGTATACTTATTTGCACTAGATTTATTTTTCTGAAGTACTTGATATTAAATAATCATTAATTCAATACAGACATAATTGGCAATTAATTAAAATAAAAAAACAAAAAATAATAACAAAACTTTCTTTATTATACATTTTATCTGAACAATAATTATACTAAGTCGAAGTATAACATAAAACACAGCAAAAAAGAAATTAAATAAAAAATCTAAAATTCTAAAGATAGCTTAGAATGCAACAAACGCAATGCTTTTATCATAATATTTAATTACTCTGACGATTGTAGTACCATGATGATCGAAATTAATAAAACGACAAATGAAGAGTGAAACCAAGACTAGTAGCCATTTTGAAATGACAAAAGTAATTAAAATTTTTACAGCTGTTCCTCGTTCCTTATATAAAAATAAATAAGAACTAATGCTTAAAACGAAAAATGATCCTACATACACATAAATATTAAAATACGACGAGGTGAGTGAGCAGCCATAATATTATCACATAACAAAGTCAGTATAAAAAATACATCTTTAGAAGATGTAGAATGGTTAATAAATTAATTAAGCTTCGGTAGGAGACATCACAATTTGGTTTCTTCGTGTTTTAATACCCTTTGATAAATGCTGACAGGTGCTTTTTCTCCTCTTCAGACAAACCATTTTTCAGAGTTCTGCGAACTGAAAAAGAAAGCAAACAAATAAGATTAAATATTTTTTTACTTTGATTGCTTATGAATAAATACAAAATTGTAAATTAATTAATTATATTGAAACCACTTTTAGTAAAAACACAAGCAATGCATATTAAAGATTGAAAAAAAAATGCACCAATTAACCACTATTATATTATTATTATCTAATGTTTATAAAATTACCAATTTATTTATTCTTTTTAAATTAAATTAAATATTCTTAAAACTGAATTACTTGAATTTTTCTGTATGTATAATGACGTATATTACATTTTCAGTTGTCCATCATATGTTTTGAACACTGAGAAGTGAACTAAATATACCATTAGGAACAATTCCACATTTATGTTAATTAGTAATTAGTTAATGAACTCAGGAACAGGAATATAAAGATTTTAAGAAAAGTACATGTGTATTTAGTACAATAAAGTGGTTTAGGAAAATAGTCAGAAACATAATATATATAATAAGAAAGACAAAGAAAGAAGTGGAATGTAAAATCTGAATGAAGAGCCTAATATTTAAATTTTATCAATTTTAATACTGATAATTGCTTATTTATATTATACATATAGACAATGCTTTTAAAATATTAAATTTATATTTATTTATGGGTATACTGAAAGGTGTAAGGCACTAAAATAACATAACATCGGTGTTAGTATTAAGAAACAAATAAAAATGCACACAAATAATACCCACGTCCACATACCAAACATTTCAATTCATGGTGAGTCTCTGCTACCAAATGGGTTATTTTCTCTAGTTCTAGAACGTTTTACTAAAGAGAAAGTAAAATAATATTAAATCTGTTTTAATTTAATTTAATAGATGTATGTCTTTGAATACTGAAGCAAGACTTTAAAAATAAAAACTTATTCCTCACTGGAAATAATTTAAAAGAACTATTTCATAATCTTTCAACACTTTTCTAAAAGATTTAACCTATTAAATGAAAACAAAAATAACAAAATTTTGACTATATTTCATTGATTAAAAAATAAATATACATCATATAATGAATTACAATATTTTTCAGATATAAAAAACTAATAATTTTACACTGGAGACTTATTTCGCTAAAATAGTTTCTTGCAGTAGAATTATTAATTTCTATAAAAAGATCAAGATATCAAATCTCTTAATAGAAAATAGTAATAAATAGATTGTTAAACTTTAAAGATTTACAACAAAAATATTACTATTTGATGTACTTACGAGATTTTCTATCAGCATGTCTAGTTCTCTTTCTTTCCCTTGGAGCTGTTCTGGTCGTAGGGCCTTTGGTTGCATTTTTAACTAAGCTTTCGAGAAGTTCGTCATCTCCGTCTGTCAAGTTTCCATTTCCAGGGCTCAAAAACGATTTATTGCTTTCTCTTCGCGTCCTCCTCCAAGGTAGAGTGCCTTGCAAACTTTCTACATCAGATATATCACTTCCCAAGAGCTGACGAAGCTCAGCATCAGCTCGATCTTCTTTCGTTCTGAATTTTCCCACCTACGATATAAATATAAATATAAATAGGGTATACAAGTTTCTATGAGTAAAAAAATCATAGA
Organism: Hermaeophaga mercurialis; assembly: GCA_951812935.1. Lineage (NCBI taxonomy): Eukaryota > Metazoa > Arthropoda > Insecta > Coleoptera > Chrysomelidae > Hermaeophaga > Hermaeophaga mercurialis. The sequence continues at coordinate 23,407,544 of OX638358.1, read as the reverse complement.
CTATCAATGAAACCGCTGTATAGAGTTGCAGGTTTATGAAAAATATTAAAAGAAATTAAGTCTAAAGAGAGTTCACTGGACGATTATATAAACTTACCTCCGTTATCATCTTCCCTCTTGTCTTGTTCCTCTCCCTATGATTAGCTTTTTTCTCCAGCTGCTGTAAGACCCGCTCCCTTGTTGTTCTATATTCTAAGGAGAATTCTGAAACTACTCTACAAAATTCGTTAGGCTTTGTGTCAGAAATTTGGTGTAGAGGAATTCCCAACCAGAGTAAAAATTTGTGAAACCTAAACAAAATTAAATAAACACATTAGTTATACAGATAAAAAATATAGGTTGCTAATGGAACAAAGTCTGATTCTAAACATAGTCTTAACCAAAGCAAAATTTTTATGGTATAAAGTGATTAGTAAAAATGATTTACTTATTCATAATCCTTCTATGGATGATTCCCAAGAGGATAATTCTTTCGGCACAATCTGATAGGAAGTCAGACATCTTAACTTTCATCATTGTTGAGCCGTCGTGCTTGGCAATTAATTTTAAGTGGTCCCAAGAGGCTTTGCAATCGGATTCCAGTCTTTGGATATTGAGAGCGAGTTCATCGAAGTCTACTTTTGATGCCCTTGTAATGGCCCCAATCTAGAAAAAAATGTGAATTAAAATAGAGTAGTTTTAGTATAATTCAAATCAAAAGTTTATCTTCAACAATCAGAAAAAAAAATTTAAATAACTCTCAATCCACAATACTGACCTCTGAATATAAATCTGTAGCATCTGGAAACTTTTCCATTACAATATGGCAAAGATGATGCAACAACGAATGTTTATGAACAGTATCTTTAACTTCAGGTACTTTGGCAAGATATTCGATTTGAAATCCTTTCACTTCGTTCCCATTTAGGAAGTTTCCTATAGACAATAAAGTACTTAAAATTCCCCTAAAAGTTTTATTTAAACGAAGAACTTCAAAGCCTTGCTTGAGATCCATCAAAGGCTCCGCAATTTCTCGTTCTGAGTTTTCAAAATCCAATTTGAAAGCCCAAAGATTCAGCCGCGCTGGTAATTCAGATATGGATGCTAGAGTAAGAAGAAACTGCTCGGCACTTCCTAAGGGAATATCTGGGTTAGCTGCCTGGGCTTCTTGGATTTTGGTTCGTTCTTCTTCAGTTGGTAACATTGTTAGTAGTTTTTCTATTCCTTCGCGATTCATTATTGTTGCATCCATTTTCAGTATAGCTGTTTTTATTGATCGTGGTGGAGGTAATTTTGTCATACCTATGTTAATGGCATTGGAACGTTTGGGGTCCAACACGATTATTTCTTTGTTTTTATTCATTTCTTGTTGCTTCTGTAAAATGTAAACATAAATTAAAACGGTTTCAAAAAATTATTCTGGATTCTTATAATATAACTAGAGAGAGATATGTTCAAATTGTCTCCAGGTTTGTATTATGATTTTACCATAGGACAGTATTTAATTTTACTAGTTCTATTCAAGAGGTAAGTTTAAAGACTATATAAATCATGCTATAAAGAATAAAGAGGTATATTTTTTAGGACAACCATGCTGTATTGCGAAACATGCAAAAGTTGTAATAATATATATTCATATTCTAAATATAAGCGAAATGCATGTGTGTCATAAAGAAAAATTTGTCTAAATTAAGGGTATTTTTCTAGCATTCAAATAAAGATAAGGGTACAGAAGAGATCAAGAACTAGCTTGCAAGAATACAACTACTTTTAAATGCTCTAGGGAAGTACCAAAAGGCAAACATTTTCTTTCCATTACCAAGATATTGAAAAACTCACCTCCTTTAACCCGCACATGCCAAGTGAAGGTGACCAAAGGAAAGAGAAAAAAGAAAAATTGTTTAAAAAAATCAAGCACATTTTTTTTATATTTATATAACCTAATATTAACTCATAATTCTATTTAAAAACAGTACTAAATATATTTCTTAAATCTTTTAATCAATGTTCATATATATAAAATAAAAAATATAATATATATACCTTAGTAATGAGATCTTTAGCTCTCGACTCAAACAAATGCTCCAATTTTTGAGTATCTACATTAACAGGACTCAATTCATCCCAAATAAATCTTGTTTTCAACCTAAGGTGGCTAATTGGATCATCCCTGACTTCTTTCCAAAATAACTTAACAGTTTTCTTATTTTTCTTTATAGGAATTTTAGTTTCTGTCATCTTATTTGGTCTCTGAAGACTAAATAAAGGTGGAGCAGGGACGGCAGGTGGCGGTATAATCCTATTTGAGAAAGGTGGAGGTGGTGGAGCGGTACAACCCATATCCTTTAATGGTGGCGGAGGTGGAGGTATTCCATTAGCAATAGCCACTGGCGCTAAAATATCAACTTCATCTTCACTTCCTAAGTCAGTAAAATCCATATCACACAAATTTAGAGACCTATTTAAATTAGCTATTAATTCTTCCCATCTGAGCTCGTTCTCGGATTTTTTAATCTCCATCTTTGGCACATTTTCATTCGTAGAACCCTTCAGTACATCTGCTTTTGATTTGGATTTAGCCAAACCTTCCTTGGCTTTAGAAATTAAACCTGTCATATCTCCTATTCGGTTTATTTTATTTTCCTCAGAAGGGCTATGAAGGATGTTCTGGTTCGCTAGTTTCTGGGTGATGTCCTTAACAGTGTTTTCTCGTTGTAACTGCAACAAGACGATTCGGTCGTTGTCGTTCGCGTGCTTCTGATCTTCGATATTTTCTTGATTTTGAATTATCGAGTACATCCATGGCTGTTTTTCTTCGGAATCTAATTTGTTCACGGCATTCATCAAGGGCGTAAAATCTTTTCGGCTTGTATTGCGAACCACTCCATTTCCGTTGCTCAACCTCTGTTGGATTTGATAATTACCTAAAAAATAATGATTAAGTAAGAAATACATTTATTATATGTTTATTATAAAGAATTAAATGGTTGCAGTCGAGAATATAATTAATTGAATATAATGGCATGGAAAATACAACCAAGGTCAAACAGCCTTTTGATCCGTTTGATCTTGGGTGAGCGACCACAAGAAAAAATGTGGTTGACATTGGACATGTGATGAGTTTTTGGGTACGGAAGAAAGAGAATTGACAAATGATGTGATAAAAAATATAGAGATTAATCTTGATTGGGTTAAGATTATTTTAAACAAAAAATGGTAGAAGAAGCGGTCAATCGTAAAGCGTAAAGAGGTTTAAAAGAGACCATAATAATTATACATGTAGAGTTGAAAAAAAATATGAATGCTATTTGAATGAATATAGTTAGTAGTCTTCTGTGGATAATTCCACATTAAACATGATGGACATACTACGGAAGGATTATGTTGTCAGTTATAGATAATTTTCGATATTGTTAGCAAAAAGAATACTATGAGGTCATAGAATATTGGTTAGTGAAAACAGAAGAGATTATATCGTTCTATGATATATTCATGTATTAACTGTACAATATGGCTTAAAGCTAAAAGCACCTACCGTTTTCGTTTTCATTTTTCGCATCATGAAGAAGACAGGTTCTGAAAAATCCTGCAGATTCTTGCTCTTTCATAAAGCTTCTTTGCCGCTCTGCGCGTTCTCGCCGCCTTTTCAAAGCAGGAGTCACACCAGCTTCAAACGCTAAGCATAGCAAAAAAAAAGTGTGACAAAAAAGCATTAAAGCCATTAAATCAAAACTAACCTTTATTACTATCCTTGTAACTACCGTTGAGCTGCGAAATATTAATACCAGATGATTGAGAACTGGAGGATTCGTCATCTTCATCTTCTTTATTCGTTTGAAGGATTAAATTATTGTTTATATTTTTTCTAACCATTCCAGGATTTGTTGGAGTATTTCCTGTGGAATGTCTCCTGCTTTTCCTTCTTTCTGTAGAATCACAGACTGATTTTCTATTCCTGATCGTTTTTCTTATATTTTCGTCTAGATGTCTCACGGGTATTACTCCTTCATCACCATCTTCATATTGTAATACTGCTTCGTAAATTTGAAACTGTTGAAGAAGATCCAAGTCCGTTCCAGGTTTGGACATGTATCTCTGGATTACAGTTTCTATACCTTGTTCTTCAAGAGCATCACTTTGGTCGTAATACATATCTTGATCTGGTACGCCCCCTAAAAGCTTGTTGATCAAAGTCATTGCGTAGATCAACAACTCAGTATCAGCTGAATCGAAATCTTTTAGAAGTTTCATAATATTATTATACGGAAGGACCCCTTGAGAGTAGTCAACTGTATGAATAGCTTTGATTAGAAGTAGGCAATTTGATTCTGTATATTCAACAAAAACTAGTAACAATTTCAACGCAGTTTTTACTACCAGTCTGAATTTTGATGATATCAAACTGTATAACCATTGGATGGTTTGGTTGTGTTCCATAACGCCATTCATTCCATCTACGTAAAGCATAACCTGACCTAAGGCTCTTAAGATATAATTTTGATAATTTTGGTCTGCTTCCGATCCCACTTTGATTAGACATGACAAACCGTCGTTCTGTACAAATTCGTGAACTAAATCTTTATCTTCTTGGAAAATTTGTTTAAGGGAAAACAGTGCTCGTCGTAGTTCCCGGCCCTCCGATGTCAGAAGTTTTTCTGGAAAAATAATAAACGATAAGTTGTGAGCTAATATTAATTGATAACAATAATTTTCTAAGTTTCTTAAAAGATGAATAAAAATGTTTAAGAAATAATGTTAAAGCAAAGTGTATTATTGTTAGAATATTATTACATAAACATTACATTAGGTATGCAGTAACTAAACTTAAATGATCATTAAAAGTAGCATGTAATTTCAAAAATAAGAACATAATCATTATGTTTGGGTATACCTAGAGAATATGTAAGTATTTTGTCGTGCGATGACATCCAGCGATAAGTGCAACTGTTTTTTTATGTCGGACCTCAATTGCCCCTTTGAGACCAAACCTATAATTTTCTGAAATAACAAGCACGTTCTGTATTTACTTTTATTGAATAAAAATAGTTGAATTCTAGTCAGTCCGTGAAACTCTCACTGATTTTAATCATTAGGCGCATAACATGGAATGCATTGTAAAAAAACTTTTATTAAGACTTTAAGTGGACGTATACGTGTACATTTGAATGACGATATTTTAAGAATGCTTAGTTAAAATTGACTTAGTCTACCGGGTGTTACACATAGTTAATTATAATATTTCTTTTAAAAGTTTCCTTCAATCTTCTCTATCTTGTCTTGCCTCTATTCTCTGCCGGCCTCACATATTGTAATGCTTCTAATGCTCATTTATTTTACTCATATGATATCTATGTATTTCTAGTTCTGGGCTTGTATTCCAAACTAACTAATTATTTCCTTCTAGTAACTTCTTGAAATATTTTCTCCATCTCTCTATAATTTTTTTTATAAATGTTTCCTTGTATTATTATTCAGGCTAATACTCATCTTTTACTTTGTTGCTCGTTTATTTCTGGTTACTGACGTTACTAAATATATAAATGAAGTGGTGTTTTGAGCTCACTGAAAATTTTCGAAGGGTAATTTTCTGACCTATTCAAGATTCTCAAACTATAATTTAGGCTTTTTCAATATTTAGTTAGAAATAGAAAATTACCAACTACTCTCCCGTTTGTCATTATATTCGGCAGTTATCTTTGAAGCGTGCAAAAGATCATTCAACATCGTTTAATGCCGACTTCCATAGTTCGTGACGATTTGATTGTGCCATCCCAATCTTTTCCGGACATTTTCGATATTTTTACAAATGCTCCGGAACTTTCGCTGTCAGTCTTCGTGAGATGCGGGCACTTAGTTTAAGATGTAACACCCACACATTTCTTTAAGATAATTGCATACTATATTTTAAAATGGGCAAGCTATAAGAAATGATGGGTAACGATAAATAATAAAAAGATTTATCAGACAAGACTTTTACCAAACAATATATTTTCAAGAGATTTTTAGATAAAATTTTTATTTAAAAAAAAAAACTAAAAATAAAATAGACAGGTATAGAATGGAACTCCAACAAGAATAATCAATAAAACAACAACTACAGAGAATAGGATAAAAGGCAAATTAAGAAAGAAGAATTATAATTAAAAATACACAAATTTAAAAAAAAAATGAATTTAGAAGTAGCACAAGACCAAACTATAAGAAAGAATGAAATAGTGAATCCGTTAACTCAGAGCTCAAAGAGCAGATTATAAAATACACTAAATGTTCAGAAACCACATCCGGAACTGTAATTTAAGATTATGGACCTAAAACCAAATATTACGCAAAAATTAATAATTTGTCAAGGATATTCCATGCAGAAAATAGCGATAATAAGCAAACAAACTCCCTAGAAAAAGCCTCAAACCAGCTTTTGCCTTTTGTATATCAAAATTATGATGTTGGTGTTACTAACAGTACTATAAGTTAGGTCCGGTTAAGTTCAATTTGAGTGGGGCATTGGCACGCCCTTCCACTACGACATACTGACTCTTATTGTGACTCATACCTAAAAGTTACAGTTCTTGAAGTCATTAGGCTCCAGCTGTATAAAATCAAATGTATGAAAACTATTTATTTCCAGGGCTGCATAAAATACTCGGCGTTTCATCTACTACATAGAAAACCTATCTTCTTCAAGTTCACTAAGCAATCCAATTAGAATGATTAGATCTCTTCTACTGCGTTTTAGGATCTGCGATATACTGCTTCCTAAGGATTTCGTAATAAACGCCTTGGAGTGAATTAGATCAGAATTGTGTTTCCATTGCCCCAAGGGGGGACGGGGTTTCCTTTCTCACTATTTAAAGATAGTATCTTTAGTCATGCTTTTGGCAAGGCCAAAAATGGTGTCAGTGTTCTCGCCTTTATGCTCAGATATTCAGAGTATGGTTACTTCAATTTGAATAATCATCGACACAGCTTTGTAGAAGACCAAACTGGCCAACCGTTCCATCAATATGTCAAAAGGAGAGAGCGATGCTTTAATACTAGGAACTTAAAAAAAAGATAGACAACAAAGAATTTTCAAGTCAACAGACGGGTTAAGACACTTTTATGTAACTATAATCCAAACAAATTCAAAATGAAGTAAGTAATAAAAAAATCTTAGTGTATTAACAGAAATAAATGCTCAATTTTGTGGGAAAAAAGAGGAGTGCAATTTGTACGTACCTTACAGGTCGTTATCTAGTAGTATACCGAATTGAACACGAAGATCAATCAAATAAAATTAGGAAAACTGCAATAGTTACCGAAACTGTCCTTTAATTTGTCCGATTTTAAATGCATGTACATACTTGAATTGAACTATGTAAATATAAAAGAAAAGAACCGTGGATAGAAATGAATGTCTAAAACATTAGGTTGAAACCATTATCATTGTGTTATCGATTGATTTTTTAAACCATTAATTAGTATCGCAAAACCTCAATACTATAACAGAGTCAAGATTCTGTAGAACGTGCTTTAATTTTAATTCACATACTTCACATGATTTAATTTAAAATTTGTGGTAAGGAATAATCTATTCGTCACATTATTGTTCCAATAACGGCATTAAAATACATAACGATTACAGTTATTTTATTGCATGCTATGATTTAAGATCACTTTATGTCTCAGTAAATCATGCCAATAGCCTCTCATGATGTAAATTGAGAAGAAAATCAATTAGAGTACCAATGTATATTATTTATTGGTTCATTAAACTCGCATGTAATTTCTCTAAAATATGACAATATAATTTTTAAAATAATAGACTATGTTCACTTAAATGAGGCTAATTTTAGATATGCTTGATCTAAATAAAATCTTCAAGAATACGAAATAAGCAGAATTATAGATAACGAGGTATACTTTCCAAATATTCACAAATACAATTAAGAAATATGTGAGCAAAGGAAATTAGTTGGAAAGTAAAATTATCCATTCTTCATATTTCTGTTATATCCAAATAATTATCTTTAGACCTATAAATTAATAAATCAATGGCAAAAATTCAGAAATGTATTAGTATTACGGGTTAAAACGTGTCAAAAACAAGAAAGCAGTATTTTTCGTTTAAGACATGAGCAATATTTACAAAGCAATTCAGGATATGACCTTTCGAACAGTACATGTACCAATCTCGGATGTGGGCAGTATTGACAAAATGACAAGCAATTAATCATATCTAGGATAAACTGCATTATAGTTGTTACGAACACCCTAATAACCTTCATTATGAAATGGGCAATTCAAGTTCTAGTACTCGTCGCACCGTAATGAATTCATTGCCCCGTAGAAAATTACTTTACATGACTGACACTCCTGTTTTGATCTTGCATAATATGTCTATAAGAAGCTGCAACTTTGTAGACGATGATTGAGTTAACGTTCTCTCGCCGCAATTAAATATAAGGTTCACAAAAATTGTTTTTATAAGATTATTTCCAATTAGTTCTTCAAAGAGCTAGCCTGGACTACATTATATTTAGGTACTACTGGTATTTCGCGTAATATAAAAGATAAATTATACTTAAATTTCCCAGTTTTCTAAAGCTTTTTTAAAAATCTTTATGACATGTTCCACCTATTGCCAGATTTTTCACGTACGGGTTTGATTTCTTATTTTAAATATTCGAACCAATCAGCATCATAAGACAAGACATAAGAAATGAAATGAATCTTTTATATATAGTATGTTTTTATTTATAAATTTTCTTACCAATAATATTCTTTATTTCCTAAAAAAAATGGTTAATATTATATATTTAATCTAAAAGGTAATCTAAAATAATTGCATTTCCCAGATTTAATTGTTTATTCAGAACTATATATTGAGGATATTACATTCTTTTAAAAAGCATTAGAAAACTGTGGAATTTTAAGATACGTATAAATTATCTTTTATATTTATAATTAGATTCTACATAGTAAGGGTAGAAATAATCATTATGATTTCGTGTAATTCTAACTAAATGAGGACTTACCAATTATAGTGTGTACTCTAACCGAAAGTTGGGTTCGCAAGACTATGGAGTTCTTTTTGCTGAAACAAAAAATATAAATTACAATTTTCAAAATTAAATTACTATATAAGAGAAACTAAATTTTTTTTCTAAATTTTCCCAAACTGTCTAAAGGTGACGGCGATAATAATTTATTTATAGCAGTTTCGTCTGCAATATTTTTAATGATTATCAGTCTTACTATATTATTAAAGAAGTATGTAAATTCATAATAGTACCAATAGCTGATTTATGAGTTAGGGACGCCTATTAAAGCAATAATCATTTGATTATTTAAATTTATTTAGAAAATATCACAACTTAAACTAGATTTGAAATACCACAGTTGCTGAAATTCTTGAACTTGGAATTATGAAGAAAGAATCCTAAAAAGACTTGGATGGGAAAAATTAATCATTCATTTAAATTGTATTAACTAAATTAAATAGATCTATATTAAAAGGTCACACAACCAAATTTACAGAGAATCACCTAAATTTCATTTCAAATGTCATCAATTGCGTAATTTTTGTGTTCTTTACACCAACTAATTCAGTCAACGATTTTGTTTTGCCGAGATTTGCCTTCTGTTTAACAAATTTCACTCACGAAGTTTTTTTTGTACGGTTCCAACTAAAACACTAAGTCCTGCAGCTTCTAACAATTTCTTTCTAAGCTATAGATGTTCTTATTCGAGCAAGTTGAAATAAATAACGATCCGGTTTACTAGTAGTCAGTTTTGGACTACTGCGCTTTAGACGATTTTTAAATGTGCCCAATTTTGAGAGAAGCATACGGCATACGGTTTCAGCTTCCGTTTTCTGATACATTCCGTGTACTATGGGGATAATTATTCTATCCCTCTACACATTAGATAATCCAATCTAAGCCACGCTTGTCTTTAAAACAACACAGTACTTTTGCTTTAATTAATTGTAAAGTAACAGCTGAACGATTACCAAAAATTTATCTGTCTTGTTACCATTTTCATTTTAATAATAAGTTTTTTTATATGAATATATTCTATAAGCAGAGGTTTTTTTAGAAATAGGAGGTGGTTCTTTATAAATTTGTTTATGTGTATTATTATTATTATAAAAAGCATGAAAAATCAGTAGCACGACTTAAAAGCAAGCACAAACCGACAGATACAAATAATTCTTTGAATTCAATGGATGCAAATTCACGACCCACAGGTGAACTAGAGCACCTACATCAACTTTTCAATCTATTTAGAATGGGTACCTATCAAGGTGTACCAACTAAGGCCTCTGTTCACTACTTACCCACCCACATATCAATAAATACATGTACATTCCCATTAGGCCAGTAGAGAATAGAAAACCAATTTATTCCCCAACATTGCAGGCGCCAAAGAATATGTACTAATTAGTTAAAAACCTGCTAAATATTGTTTTAAGAATTATGGTCTACTTCGGTATTTTAATAAAAAGTGTAGTTTAAAAAGGCTCAGTGCATGATGGATGAAGCTTTCCGTGTTTTTTTTTTGTTCTAGTAAGACAAATATCAACATTAACCAACCATAAGTCAAATAGTAAATAAGATAAGACAACCATCCCTTACCGATGAAACTCTGCTCTTTGTGTTTCAATCGGAGGGAGGTAAATTATAACATTTTCTTATTATTACCTCTTAATTTTTAAGAACATTAAGATGCTGATAACTCATTATTAAGACAGTATATATTAAACTTTAATTAATTTATAATCTGGAGAGTATTTTTTTTGTATATAAAAATTATAAATTTTTATTTGCTAGTAGCAATTTAATAAGGTCGATTATTCGAAATTTTTTTAAGTGTACGACTGGCTTTGTTTAATTAACTCAAATATATATGTTACCGGTCTAAAAGGCTTAATTAGAATTCCTTATACGTGAACGATAAATAAGCAAGCAGGAGAAAGTTTCTGAATTTGGAAAGGATTTTTTAACATATGCACACATAAATAAACAAACAATACAACCGGGATGCGTTATTATTTAGATAACAATGCAGGAGGAAATTGATCAAACGTGTAGAGTTATTATAAGAGGATAAACATTTCTTCCAAGCAATTATCTATGAAAAATGATACCTGCTGATATTTTACTTTCTACAATAAATGATTATGTGATTGTGTTTGTTTCCGAGATCAGAGTTTCGAGTATCGGAGCACATATAAGTTTATTTGTCTAAATAATTATAATTATTTTAATCCAACATACAGAATGTTCCAATATTTTGAGATGTAATTGGTGAATCCATTTAAAAAATAATGACAAGGTTTAATGAGAAAGAAACTAGGTGAATACTTTTCGCAAAGTATTAACAATGAATATAACTAACTATTCGCTAAAAAAATGGGCTCGCTCGAGAAGAGATTTCAGTTTTGTTCAAGGTTAACATCGTGTGTTTTGATTTCATGTTTTCAGGTTTCAAAACTTTTACTAATTATTGAACGTTTTTGCAAATATTTGTTCCACTTTTGTTTATTAATTAACTGTCGGCGTGAGTTATGGTTTAAAGCAGGAAGGTTGTTTAAATTCCGTGTTCTGTGGTTTTTTATTATTATTTTTTTGGTTTATTATTGCCTACACTAATATAGTTCTCAAAATAATTAATAAAAGCTTTAAATACCTCGGTTGGAAATAGTAATGTAAAAGTGATATCACCCTAGTGAATATTTTAATATCAATAAAAATGTTGCTTATGTTTTTGTACAATTTTGTGAAAAAATATTACAATAAGATTTTGTATTGTATTAGTGTTTTAGATACTAGTGCAATATTTGTGTGTTGTTTTATCTTATCAGAATAGCTAATCAGGGTAATTAAGCCTCCAAGGATCATAGGAAACAGACGATAAACATACATTGCATTTGTAAAAAATATAGCAACAACTCATGGTTGTGTATTGTAGAAAATATTATTCACTTCATTTAAATGATTGTCGTTACTGGAGCACCCGACCCCTACGGACACTACTAAACTGAATTGGCTTAAACATAGTAGTTACATTATAAATAAGTTCACAACCTTTTAAACCGACCGCACCCACTAAACAAAGCCAGTTTTTTGAATTTCATAACCCCGATTTGCATTCAAAAATAGCCTCTAACAGTGAAGAATATAATGATATTCCTTTTGGAATAGTGGCGCAGCTTTTCAATAGGTAATATTTTCAAACCGTGAGAACTCCGATACAATAAATATTGCTTGGCTTAGTTCTCTTTTTGTTTATAAACCAACAATACAGCTTTGTGACTTGACGAATTGTTTCTTTAAGTAATTATAGAGACACGAAAGCTAACAGTGATTTACTACGATTATTGTCTTTGTCAGAAACATTTGAATTCAAACATTTTAAAATCTTGTGTAAATGATCTAGTAACCTACTAAATAGTAAAAGAGAAAAATGTTGGAACTACATATTTATTGACTATTACTGTATTATATTAATGCATTGGGCCCACTTTAACGAAAGCATCTCACTAACGAAGGCAAACCCCAAATTACCCAAAACCCAAGACCCACGCTGAGGTAGAAAGCTAAAGATAGAAAGACGACAGACAAGATGCGTTTTATAAGTGATGCAACCAAATACACAAAAAAATATTTGTTTCATAAATTGATATAATTAATAAAAACTTTTCGAAATAGCATGCTCCTGCGTCGATTAACTCCTGAAGGCGGTATTTCCAGACTTGGAAGGCCTTCTCAGGATTTTCTTCAGAGCCGATGTAACATAAACCTTGATCTGTTCACTCATGTCTCAATGTTTCTCTTTCAGATCTTGTTTTTACCGAAGAAACAAAAAGTCTTAGCTCCCTGAGGTCTGTAAGGAGGCTGAGGAAGCAATGAAATGGGGGTCTTGGCCAGGAAATCATTGACAACGAAGGCCCTCGGGTCATTTTAATGAAGTTTCCACGCGTCCTTGAAGTTCAAATGTTCTTGTGGATCAGGGTACTTGTGATTTAGATATGAAATCACTTGCAAAGACCTGCTCAATTAACTGAAATGTGTTAGTGGGCTTTTGAAGTTTAACGCAAAATTTGATAACGTAACGTTATTCCACAGAAGGACCCACTGCGCCGTGTTACACAACCTCAAAACGGGCTTGACACTCTAGCAGTTTGAATGCTGCGTTTTAAAGTTAACACCTCCTTCCACGTAACCCAGCAGGATAGGAAGTGTCGTGTCATAAAAAAAACCGTCGCATTACTTATGAAACGCACCCTGTCTGAAAGATACAACATGAAGAAAAATGGATAGATGCTTGGACAGAAATGAGGTCCATGTCTAAGGCTGGAGAGCAGAAAACTAGGCATATTTCTGGTCCTTATAGAAGTGTAGTTTAGTACTGCATATTTTCTACAATATTCATTTTATTTTAATAATAATGGAAATTAATATAATTAAAAAAAAAGAATTTTTTCAACTCTTTTGTAAAGGCTGCATATATTAATTATCCTAGAATATTCTACAAAAAACGAACAGTGTGGAAAAAGACTATTTTTCCTTTATTTTATTTTTATTTTTTTTAGTATGTAGAGAGAAAATGACAATACAGTTTAAACTGAAATAAAACACTTCATAAAATAGAAGAAAATAAAATAGTAATTTTACATGCTATACTGATGTTTATCATAGAAACAATTTCTTTTAAAATAATTTATATTTTTTGTAAAGCTAATTATCTCCCGACGTATCAATGTGTGCGAACAAAGTATCACAATCTAAATCTAAGCGGCTAAATTTTATCCTCAGGCTAACAGATTACCTTTTTTAAAATATCTTAATTCATTTCTCTAGACAGAAATTGGCAATCTGTTCAGGTATTTAAGTTTTAATTATTTATTGCTTCTCGTTGTAAATATACTGCAGTTTCTACTAGCCTTAGGTAATAAAACTTTATTGTCATATACAAGATTTTATATCTTCATATAAAACGATCGTAGAAAAGTGGATTTAGGCAGATTCCTCCAAGGCAATAACGGTTTCGGTTACTGGTCATTTAATTTTATTGGTTATACAGGATTTATGTTACTTTAAAACTTGTAATAAGTAAATAAATAAATAAATAATCAATCCGATTCTATTACAATATTGAAACTTTTTGTTACTTGAACCGCAGTACATTATTTCCAGCTTAACTACACTCGATCAAAAAATTAACCGGACTCATTGTTTCAAAAGAGAAAAATGTAAATTAAGCATTCAATTATTTTTTTTATTCAACTACAAAAAATAAATACAAGAAACACAAAAATTATGTAAAAGCTGATTAAATTAAAAATTCCAATTTTTGAGAGTCACAGCAGATACTGGTCAAGAAACTAAAGAAATCTACTTGTTCCTATTCATTGAGCAACTCTTTGCCTATCTTATCCACGGGTTGGAACTCTCCATAGTTTTTCCACATTCTTTTTCATAGCTTGTCCTACATACGCTTTATTAGATTCAAATCAGGACATCAAGGTGATCATCTTAATACCTGAATAGCAGCATCATTAAAGTACTTATGAATTAGTTGTGTTATATGCAGTCAAGCATAATCGTGCATTTGAAGGGAATCGGAAACCATATGCTCTTCTATATACTCTATTTTCAGCCCTATCACTGGTAAGACTGCCTCCACTCAAAGTCACCAAGCTGTAGTGGGTACATCCTTCACCATCTTCTCCAATTTCTTTGAAATAATCTGGTAAATATATTGTAAAACGGGATTCTGCAAGTAATTAAGTAAATTCTAAGTGCTCATCGAATGAGTTCCGTCCAATAGAGGACCTGTCGCGGGTACATAGAAGCTCGAATTTTGTACACGAAGCTTTCTACTTAGAAAATCAAATAAAACTATGGTTCCAAGAACATCTGCCAATCTTTTAGCAAAGCTAGAAGTTACCCTTCTCGAAGAACTTGCAGACAGAAAAAACAAGCTAATGAAGAAACTACCTATGCCAATTATTCTTTATGATAAACATAATTTACTATTCTTTAAATTCAATTGTCAGTACTGAAAAAGAATCTTAATATTTCAAGGGTTAATTTAGCTGTCCAGTATAATTTTTATATTGAAAACTAATGCAAATAAAACGTTTAGTGAATAATGAAAAGATTACCTGCAAAAATAGCACACAGGTCCAAGTGTGCAGTTTTCTGACAGTGCTACCAGCAAATCTGACTCCCTATGAGCAATACTTTTACAAGGGGGTATAGCAAAAACATCACTACAAAAATCTTCTTCACTTTCATCAACATTATAAGCATCAATATCACTAAAACTGCTGTCCGTAGAGCCTAAGGAATTGGCTCTTTTTTCATCCCCGCCTTCTTGGTCTTCATTTAAACCAGCTCCGAGGTACCGAAGCCAAAATAGAGATGATCTGGTTTCTAGAGCGTGCAACCACTGGGACAGAAGATCCACTGAATCATTTTTATAATGTCCATTGTCTAAATTATGATTCTCTATCACTATAGGTTCACTTGACATGTTGTGTTTCTAATAACGATTAAAATATTGAGGTTTGATTGGCTTATGTGGGTTATTCGTATGGGAAGCAAATGTGGTTGATGTTCTTAAGTTTTGACAACTTAGCGTTATGCTAGAATCCGACAATTACCCTTTAATATAATTCTTTAAATATAAATAGTATAGAAAAAATGTTAATCAACTACTTTATTTTTTTTTTAAATACCTAAATTAGTTATTTCTACTATAGTTATATTATCTACAGTAAGCCAGAAGAAAATATTTAATTTAAAAAAAATTTCAATCGACTTTTGTTATGTTCAAAATCACTTAATTTTACGTAAGAAAATTTTTACAATATCAGATTGAATATATTACTGCTCTATTAGAAAGAAACTAATTTATTATTCGCTAATAATGTATAATTTGTATGGAGGATTTAAACTATATTAAAAAAAAAGGAAAATCTTGTTTGCGGGCATATGTAATACCATATAATTATTCAGTTGAATTGAAAAAGTAATTAAGAAAGAATATGGTCAAACAAAAATGTAATGTTCCTTCATTCTACCTACAACTTTTTTTAAATATTTATTATATTGAGTTAAGTGAAAGCGAAACTAATTGAATATACACTAACTAAAAATAAACGAGTAAAATACTCTCTTCTTTAAAAGTTACTGCATTTGCGGAATTTGAATTATTGTTACATATACAAAAAAATGTCATGTGTCCCACTTTCACGACAATTGGTGATGATTTTTACTATAAATGCCGCTTCTAGTCTACATCTGCACATAAATGCATCATTAACTTACAAAAAACACTGATTTCTTCAATTATATCATTAAATGTGGAGTATCACTTAAATAACGAGTGTGAAATCACTGCCTTTAGAAATGATATATATATATATAAAAAGACGCTACATAAATCGATATATTAAATAATAGTCCAAAAGATCAATTTTTCTCAAAAGTAAATTAAAGTTTTTAGTTTTTCACTAAGAACTAAAATATTCAGTTGAAGGCTGATTAAAAATATATTTTTAAGACTAACAAACTTTTGGGAAATAATAATAAAAATAGGATATATTGAAATCTATCAAATATCTACAGAACATGGGTACAAAAAATTTATAAATGTTTAAATGAGGAAATTTTTTTTTTAATAATTATATACTTCATATGTAAAAAAGTATGAAAAAAGAAATATTATATAGATCTTGAAATAATACTATGGTAAATTGAACAAAACGAAAAAGGGATTAAAAGAACGGAGATATAAAAAAAATATAGAAATAATTTACATATTTAAAACATAATTAATAAATATTTAATATATAAACCAGTAAAATCTAAGGCAAAATAATAGTTTCTAAAGAAAATTGTTTAAATTATATTTAAAGTATAATCGTTATATATTTTCAAATTTGACATAGAATTTAAGTCCAAAAAAAATTAAGGAAAAAGTTAATGCAATAAAAAATAATTAAATATTCCAATTATGGTAACACCTTAAAAATTATTACAAACTTTTTTACTGTTAGTGATTACTGCACTCGAATATATTAGTTTCCTATTTAGAAGTTTTACAGTAGACACCGGTAAAGGTGACAAAATATGGGTTGGGCACATAATTGCATTTTTAATGTCTTCTGCAGTATGGAAGTCTTAGTCTTCTTCACAGTCATTGGCATCTGCTTCGAGAACATATTGTTGATCTTCAACCAAGAGCTAATATAGGGTGTCTTATTAATATTACTAGAATATTGCTAGAAAAACCGGGCAACCTTTAACCGGTCCGTGATAAAACATACGGAAAATTAGAAACTGAAGAAAACCTATTAAAAAAGTTTAGAAAACCAAATTCGACTATATCGAATAAAAGTTAGAGAGCAAGCCTAAATAAACAGAACTACATATCAAAAAACTACAGAAAAGAAAGGATGGACGTTAAGAAAATGGAAGAAATATAAAGCTATTATAAATTTAAATTCTCGATTTTTGATTCGGGAAATAGGAGGGAATTAAATAGGGTGAAAGTAACCTTTAGATTTTTGCCATTTATTAGGAATTATTTCAATTTATTGGTGTCTAAAAATTCCCCTAAGGTATATGGAAATACAAACTACAGAAAGAAGAAGATTCGGTTGTGCATGATTTCGAATTGTCTTAAAATTATGGTGTTAAATAGGAATACAATCTTATGGTTAACGGCAAAATAAGACTAAAATGTAGTGTACACAAATATTAGATGATAATACAACTTTCCACAAACAACAAATATTTAGAATTATTATATTTTGAAAGTGACTGTTATAAAAGTACCACAAAATTGGAACTGGTACATTTGTAATTTTTTTTGCTAAGTTGAGACACCTTGTATGTAACCTGGCTCGACCGACGGCGGACTGGTGCGGTCACTAGGTTACCTAGGCCTTCTGGCTTTTCTTTTTATTCTCCATCAGAGCCGAGTGATACATACGTATACAATTCGAAATACTACGTACACGTCAAACAGGTGTTATAATAAATTCTTGTTCTTCGTTATGAGGATTTGCTCATTCCCATGATGCAGAGATCGTTCGATTTTGTTCGATAGGCAATTAATCTATTTTTGGCAGGTTATGCTAATCGCAACGAGGGAGTGCTTTAGTTAGATTGTTGGTAAACATAGGTGAAGTTGACATTTTTTATCTAAGATGTATCACCTTGAGTATAATTATTTATTAAATTCCTACTGACGGAAACATCAAAACGAGTGTTGTATTAATATACTTTATTATTCAATGTACTTTATTTTTTATAAATGTAAGATTTTTTGTAATTGCTTTTGAATTCTCTAAATTATATAGAGTATTATTTTTTACTTTAAATCCACCGTTATAACAATAAACTCAACACTAACTGAACGAAAGCGGAAGATCGTATACAGAAAAATCAAACGACCTTTAGAAGTAAGAGCAAAAACATATCAAAATCTTAGAGATAACGAGAAATATCAAAGTCTGGTAAGAATCACTCTTAACGAAGGAGAATAGAACAAAATACACACTACGTGAAAATCAATGATATTTCAAGTAGAGAAACGCCACACATATTTTCAACTTAATGTTAGTCAATTATTTTAACACGAAAAAATTTACGTCCGTGACTATTGAATTCATAACATCCCGTCCTAAATTCTTTTTACGTATTCAAAAAAACTAAGACATTTTATCTTACGACACGGTATGAAAACCGAATTATGATTGATTTCTTCCTCCTTATTAATCAAATCATCAAGTATAATTCTTCGTTATGAGAACTAGTTCATAAGAGTTCTTACTTGTAGATCTTTTTCGATAGTCTTTATTTGGAACTTATGCAAATATGCGAGAGTAGTTTTTAAATATAATTAATGAGTACTATTTGTAAAACACTTATCTCAAGTAGCAAAGTGTTACCAAACTTTTTAAAAATACTTCAGACCTTCATGTGCGAAATTTAAATAAATAGTTTATTACGAAATAGTATAAAGCATGAGAAATTTGGTGCTATAGTAGCTCAGGCCAAAGGTACAATTTTCGTTAAAAAATCAAAATAAGATAAGAAATATCTAGAAGGAGCAGAAACAAGAAATTTAAAAGTTTTGTTAAAAATCATGCGACCGGTACAATACCAGGCATAAAAAAATAAAAAAACAAATAGGGTAATGCCAACAGTAACAAACCACCACAGAAATCCTTTAAAGAAATATAGTATGAATTTAACATTAAATGATTGGACTTTTTTAATATGTTGGAGGTTGGAACCTGGCTTGTGTCTTGAAACACTTAAATACTTGACGCGCATTTCGCTAACTATGTTAGTATCATCAGAAGATAATTCAAACTAATATTAACTTAAGAAGTTAAATATTTATACAATTTTCATTATGAAAAATTAGTCATGCTTACTTCTATGAATTACTACTATTCTTTCCTGTACGTCTAACAATTGTCTATCATTATTATTTCAAATGAACTTAAAGTTGTCTAGAATCACCCTATGACTGCTGTTAAGAGCATGTTCAGAAATTCGATTTTTAAGTTCTACAAAATCTTAAATGAGCTAAATGTTCTTTAAATCTAGTATGTATTGATTTTCTCGTTTGTTCAACATACTTCTCACTACAGTCTTTGCAACTAATTTCGTATATTTCAGTTTTTTCCAAAAGTGTTATTTTATCTTTTGGATTACCAAATAGTGTTATTTAAAATTAATTTATAATTTATAAACTAATTTCAAATATGTGCGGTTAAATAATGTCTTAAGTTTTTTGCAATAATATGGATCATGCGGAATTGAAATATACGTAGGATTACTATTTTTTACTTTTAAGCCTAATCTTTTAAGGACAATCAGATTTATATGTGGAATTTGTCGTTTATGTAATCCCCGTAAATCAAATAAAAGTAAAGATAAAATTTAAACGCCGTCTTATATAATCCAAAAAAACTTCTGATAGATTTGAAAAATTGCACAAAGGAAGATATAGTTATATAAATATAATTTTACCAAACCAGTATATATTTCGAACTTTCACATGGTAGAATTTGTGGAAACTAGGAAAGATTAAAATTAACCAATGGTTACAACAATGACGGCGTCACATATCTAGGTTTCAGAAGTTTTTATGTACAATTTGTAAAGGATTAAAAGAAATTTCTAAAATTTATTATGTTCACGAATCTGAAAGAATGCGGTACTGCATTCTTTATAAAAATTTACATGTTGAATATTTATTTAAATGATTGTGTGATTGAAGGTTCTATCACTTTTCTTATATGGTAAAAAATGGACATAGCATCTAGCGGAAATTATATAATGGATTAAAAGTTGAAAAGGTTTAAATGATCTTATTTTTTTTTACATAGAGATGTATTTTTATTGTTCCATTTAAAAAAATATATCAAGATCTAAATAATGATATACTACGCTTTCATAATTGATAACAACCAGATTTTTTTTTTAATTTTTAATTCAAAAAATAATTTATTTTACTGAATAAAGTATAACATTTAATATGTCATGTTACAATATATTCAAAATATTTTTTTTTGTAAATATTCCTCGGCCTTTTTGTGTTTATAATGCCACTGTTGACATCCCTACTAGAGACCCACACATAATTATTTATAGTAGAGAATAGATGTTACATAAGGGTGTAATTCAAATATGTACATTTGTAAAACTGTTTTAACTTGAAATCCTAACAAGCTTATGAACATTATTATTATTTTTTAATTCGCCTTATTAATTGAATTATGATTTTTTGAAAAATATTGTTTACAAGAGAGTACGCCATTGTATTAAACTTAAGTCTATATGAAAGTATTGTGATGCATTTTTACAAAAAAGTTTGAAAAATTGGTGATTCATTCATGTACAGGTTAGTTGCCATTTAAGCGATGTTGTGAGTTTATTGTTTGCAAAGTGTTTTCTAATTGCGATTATCTGTTAAAATGTTTTCTAATGAAAATAGACCTGAAACAAGTTGTACACGATTTGGTTTTGAAAGTGGAGTAATCCATTTTATTATTCGGTGAACACATTCAGAAAGAAAAGTCCAGAGACTAGGAGAGGAGAATAAATGTTTGTAACTTCCAAATCTTCTAAATTGACCTAGAGTATCTTCATTTCTTCAGGAATGAATTGCTACCCTTTTAAAAAAGTACCTCTTGCGATTAGATAGAGAATGTGGTATTTACTCGATGGTGCATCATCTCACTTTGCTTTAAATGTACGGCGGTTTCTATCTGAACATTTTCGTCAGAGATGTATTGGGAGAAATGGACTCACAAATTGACCCCCTAAATCTCCAGATTTAAAACTCTGTAATTTTTTGTGGGAACACATAAAACTCTTAGTTTATAGTGTGGTCATTGATTAATTAGAACAGTTAAGACACAGAATAAATATTCTCTTTAACGGAGAGCAGAAATTTGCGTCAATAAAAATAAAGATATTTTAACCAATTATAATTTTAGTAGCGAATCTTTAACAATTCTGAACTATAATACTGATTAATAATTTACCCGGCAACTTTGCAGTTAACGTGTTATATGATGCATTATTGCAAATCATATTTGGCTATATAGCGCCGAATGATGTTCGAAAAATTAAAAAACAGACGCAATGTTTTAATTCCAGAATTTATAAAAAAAATTAGAAAATATTTGTTACGGATATCATATAGACTTCCCTATTTTAATATTTGTACATATTTTAATTACAATATCCATAAACGGATTTGCTCCACTAGTAATAATACCTATTTAGTTACGTTAAAGTTGATAAAAATACAAAATTCTTTAATACCCTATAACTTTTAACTATTTTATATTCATTGGTAATGAACTATAAATATGAAAAAGAAAGTTGTAAATTTCAAACATTAAATAGAAAATTGGTTATAATTGCTTTTCCTTAAAAACATTTTATGATAGATCTGACCAGTTGGTAGTTATCTTTTTATGCCTTTCTATTGCATAAATAATTTTAAAATCCTTATTTTACAACAAAATAAAAATTTAATAATATTATTTAATTTATCTCTTCGGTTCGAAAGATGAAAAGGTTAACTCTAGCTTAGAAATTATGTAAGTCAATTAATCCATAGGAAAGGTAATTACCAATGATTTAATGTTTTCTATTCAAATATTGACAAGATAATAGTAGTTTAAATGAACAATTTGAAATGTGTGCCCGACTGAGCTTACAACAAATAAATAAAATGAAAAAAAGGGTCGTGCTAAACAACTGGAACAGAAATAAAGTTATAGCAAACAATTGTTTGCAGATTAATTCATTTAAGTATTATTTAGAGTTTACATCAACAGTTCATGGACACAGATTTATTGCTTCAATTTAGAAGTATATAATGATAACCGAATTTAAAATCCAATTAAGTTGGTTTCTAGTGACCCCAGTTCCAAGTTACAAGTACTGTTTTTGCGGTTACAACTTTATTTTGTTACATAAGAACCAGGAAACAGTTATACATTTATTATAAAAATCACTTAATAATGAAGTCGAAATGTCAACAAAAAAAGACATTCGGGATTCTATTTATATTTTTATTTTTCCAACTAGTTTGGCCTAATTTTTTAGCATATTTTTTCAAAATTAGAAAATATTAAAAATGAACATTGGTTATTGTTCATTTCATTGTTCATAATTTAGAAAACCAGGAAAAATACTAATTATTGTTAATTTGTCTTCTCGTTTTATTATGCAGTGTTAGATTATCGATCATTCAAAACCTGTAGATAACTATACGGTTATGGAGATTATTTATCATAAATAATTAATGTCGCACAAAAATGCATCCGGGTAATTTCATTTTAAATAAATCAGCCCAAGAAAAAACATAATTAGAATTAATTAGTTCGCTTCGGCTTAATATTATTTGTCACAAGGGATATTTCATAAGACAGAATAGAATAAGTAACAATTTATAATTTATGATCTAGGTTTTCAAAATTTTGCAGGTTGCTAATAACTAGGTACAATGATATACAATATATCATTTTATAAATTTTAATATTAATTATAATTATAATTAGAATAAAAACTTTGCTAAAATGTACTGTAAATTGGAGGAATTGTTTTTTGTTAAAAAATATTTAAAAAAACGGAAAGTCAATGTAATATTAAAAACCCATAATAACCCTCTCAAATGCAATAAACATTTTAATTCATGTCCAAAATTTGAGTAAAATTATATGCGAAATAATAAAAAATGTACCGCAAAGTAAATTTTTTTTTTCAAATATACGATCGGATTTCAAATAGTCTGATATATATGGTGTTGGTTTATGGATATAAATATTTATTCATTTTAATTTTAGCTTTTATTTTGGCGATAAAAAGAAAACGTATATACCGAATATTAAGAAAATTTACTGAGTAGTTCGTTGCTTTTAACCTAAGAAAAATCCTGTATCTCTGTTATAACATAACTGTCATAAAATTCATTAACCGTAGCTTTTTTAGACCCTCTATCCATAGTTAGAGTTTATTCCTTTACTTTATTTATTTAATAATGTCAAATAAAAATAATTGAGTTATAACTGCTTCCACGTTTTAACTATTTATAGGAATGTTAATATATAACTGAAGTTTACTTAACAATCCTTAGCATATTCAAATATTTACCAATTATCGTCGAAAGAAGTCTAATATTTATTTAAAACTTGTAACAATTTCTTTATTACACACAATACACTACTGCTCTTTTTGGAAAAACAGAAACATAATTAAAATGTATGTCAATTGTAGACTGAGAGAAATCTGAACTGTAAACTTCACTGTAAACTAATCAGTTTTCTGGTATATTTATAGTTATTTCCCTACGACGTACAAGTGTTACAGCAAGTTTGTAGATAGTTTTCATTTCGGAGGAAAGAATAGATTTTTAGTATATTCCAGAATTTGCTTTAGTTTTTTAATAAATTACTATTATTAAGAGAAGAATCATTTGAACGAATTAAATAATTTCAATATCTAGGAATAATTGTAGTAAAAGATAGAGTGCAGAAATAGAAATAGAAGAAAAATTTAAAATAAAATCCAGGTTATACTACTCGATGATTAAGAAAGTATTTTATAAAAAATAATTGATAACAGATGTTAAAGTAAGGTTACGAATTGCACTGTGAGACACAAATATTTCTACAAATGGCTCAGAAATGTGGATATCAAACAAACAACAAAGAAGAAGCATACAAGCTAGTGAGATTAACACTTTAAGCAAAATTGCTGGATTAAGAACAAGGTAACAAACAAAGAAATCAGGAAAAAAAATTGGAGTTAAATTAGTAGAAAAAACAATAAGTGAAAAGGCATTAAGATGGTTTGGACATATATGTAGAATACCTAGCACGAGATTTACCAAGTTAGTATGAAAGGTAAACTACGAATGACGAGATTGGTAGGTACTCGAAGAAAAGAGAACTAAATTGGAGAGGGTCTGAAGAACTCGCATATCACATGGAGAAACAAAATAAGCGAATCTTGAGAAACTTCAACTTAACACTGGCATCTACCGGTAAATGAGTATCGATTATGATGATGATGATCCTAAATCATACAGAAACATCACCATCATTGTCTATTATCTACCAGCTTCTAGTACCAAAATAAATCTAGACATAAGGCACAAGCAGAGAGCAAAAGAGATTTCAAAAGAGAAAAGAGTTCAATAGAAAATAGTTACAGAGAAAATATATTTACGGAAATGAGATGGAATGAAAAAAAAAGAAATACGAAGAAAAGAAATATACAGATGAGGAAAGGAATTCAAAATAGCGAAAGAAAAACAAAAATTATTTAAGTCAAATACGGATGATAATAGTCTTATGGTAATGGATACCTATGTTAGTAACCTTGATATGGTAAATGGTTCAAATTTAAGTATTAGATAGCCTTTGAATTTAAATTCGAATTGAGTAATAATTTTGGAAAATAAGTACTTAAATTAAAAATGGATTAAAAGACTATTTTACTAGTTCTGATCACTGACGAGTAAATAAATATCTGGATGATTATTTTACTAATTAAATTTTGATTTTCGTACCACTAATTATACAATGATAGTTTATGATATAATCACGATTGACTATGATCGAAACATAAAAATAGCTAAAAAATATCAATGCCCGCATGCGCTTAACTGCAAAAATCTAACTATGTATATTATTCCATTCTTCGGCTGATTACTCTATTGCATTTCAATATTAAGTTACAACATAATATCGTACAATATACGCTTAGCATTTTTAGCATGCTAAGGAATTAGATTAATTTGCATCACGTAAATGTAATATCGACTACCGTGAAAGTTCATATTTCTGCTCAAGTTGCGAAATATTCGAGAGTTGCAATCATTATTATAGGTTAATCAACAAAAAGGATATATAATAACCAATTAATTGTTTAACCATAATTGTTAAAATAAAAATTATAAAAGTGTAGTAAAAATTAATACATTGTTCAGTATAAAATTATCAGAGTCGTTTTTTTTTAGTATAAATATTTAGTTCTCACAAATTATATTAAATGAATAGTTAGTTATAAGAAACAGTATATTGTAGGGTAGGTACTAATTATTTTCTACCTTCGCAAAAATATATAAATATAACAATAAAATAAAACCATCGAAATATACTTTTATGCTTTTCCCATATATAGATAAGAAGATATTATAAATTATTATTTAAAGAATTATATTTTTAATAATTTAGGTTTTCAAATAAATATTTAAATTTGGCGTATATTTTGCTTTACAATATGCATATTTGCTATTTTTTATTAAAAATAATTCTTTAGCCAATTATACCAAAACGCTATTTTTGGATGATATTAATAACCCACATCGACTAAAACAAACCAATATCCATTTCACTATAATATAATACTAAAGATGTGGGAAAACAATGCTCACTCGCTTAATTTTGTGATCACATGTCGTCACGACGCCGCCGACGCCACGAACTTAACGCGAAATTACACCGCTCGAGCTGAATCATAAGGAGCCGAAGAAGTTGAGGAAGTGAATGGTGTTCTTTGAGATACAGTACCGACAAATCTGCAATGAATGGTCGCGACTTCAGGTTTCAGTACACTGTTGCCAGTGAACATTATTGAAAATAAATGAAAATAAAGGGGAACGAACTATAGAGAGCAGAAGGAGGGAGAAAAGATAAGAAATTCAATATAATTTTCATATTTAAATGTAACTTAATGAAACATATGTACTCAAAATTACTAAATAATATTGTTAAATTTGTTAGTGAACTTTAGAACTATTTGAAAAAAGATTAGCTTGTTCAAAGTAATTTAAGTATGTAGTTAATTGCTAGGTGGAGTAATTTATCATTTACAAAATATTTGACAATGAATGTTTGTAAAAATTATAAAAATTAGACATTTTTTCTCTCTAATTGAAGCAGTAGAAAAGGATATTTCTATTTAAAGAAAAATCAATATATCAAAGTAGAATTGAACTATTTTTACATACCAAGGGGCTACGAGAATGACATTAAAAAAGCTTTTTTAAAACAGTTATAATTAATACAATTTATAACATGAATAAAAATAAAAAAACGAAAATGGTAGTTTCTTAAATATGTTTAGTAAAATAAACTGCTTCAGGTAGTGGTTTGTATTAATTTTAGGCACTTGGGATTAGGTTATAATATACATAGCTTCTACTTCAATGTTGTTTTATTATATATTTATATTTTTGAAAGGTTCCAAAGTCTTACAGATTCACTTATGAATTCTGTTCCTATTGGTAAATGTCACACACTGTATGTAATTTACAAGTGTTGTTGCTATTTTAATGTTTTTGACCAACAATCTGCATTTAATACAGGTTTTTTGTTATTTTTTAATACAAAATTAGCAATTTATTGCTTTCTTAAAAATGTTGAAAACATGTCGAAAACAACTGTCGATGATAGAGCTTAGATACGGCTTTTTTGTAATGGCCTTATAAGTGATGAATGCTTTGTAGCCGATTTATTTATTATCTTTATTACAACTTATGCATGACTATAAGAGAGAGATGGATGGAGGATATGTTCGGTGTTTTCTTTAATAACGTTATGTTGCACATTATTCATCCCATTTCGCTTCTTTGCTTTTATTTCAAAATTATCCAGCTTTTCTTAGCGTAGTAGGGGTCAAGAATTAAATATAGATGATGAAATTGAACACTTAAGACAAAATGTCAGTAATATTTTGGATCAGAATATCGTGTTCAATAGTAATAAACAAAAAGAGAATTATGGTTTATTTAATGTTTTCTTTTATTACTGATTTTGTTAGAATGTTTTGTAATAAAGTCAAAGAAGGCATAGAAAACATTGATAAAGAAAACAATTTTTAGTACAATCATTACTAGTTCAGGATCTCCGAATGATTTATTTTATTAGGATTCATACTTTTATAGAAATATTTTCTCTTATTAGGTACTTAGTTACAGTTAAACCAGAAATAGATATTGGAGAAAGCATAGAAAACATTGATGTAGCTGACTAGTACTAATTCAGGATCTCTGAACGATGGTGGTGGAAGTTTAGATCCTCAGGTATAATATGTTACTTGACTGTACTTTCAGAATTTCGCCTTCCCGTCTCAAATTGTTTTCTGGATACCCCCTTTGCTTATACGATTTAAGGACCTGGTTTTGTACCTCTTACTTATAAAATAACAACAGAGCTAAGAAGAATGTAAAGTAAATACAATGGAACGGCAAAGTATATTTTATCTAGTATTAAGTAGAACAAAAAGCTGTGTTAAAATTAAATGCCATAATGATTTTTTTTGTGTTATTCAAGTAATTTTACAAAATTGATAGTTTTTACTTTAAAAGTAAATTTTTGAAGCTGTAGTTTTTATAGATTTTTAAAATTGCTTTGTTTAAGAAATTGTGACAGTCTACTGTAGTTTTATTTTTAACATTAAAAAAAACTATATACCTAATAATAATTACCTGTTTCTA
The DNA here is from genome assembly GCA_951812935.1 of Hermaeophaga mercurialis. Classification (NCBI taxonomy): domain Eukaryota; kingdom Metazoa; phylum Arthropoda; class Insecta; order Coleoptera; family Chrysomelidae; genus Hermaeophaga; species Hermaeophaga mercurialis. Next base: position 23,379,530 of record OX638358.1, on the reverse strand, counting down.
TGTTTACCACAAACTTCTTTTTACTTTTTACTGATTATCGTCATGTATCTAATAAAATACTATTATTTTTTTATAAAGAACTTTATTAGCTTTGTGACATCTTTCTTTTAAAAGAAAACCTTAAATGTCACTGGTTTAAGAAAACCTCGGAACTCTAGGTTAGATAGTAGGAAATCCTTGTAACTCCACTCTAATTTTGAAATGAGGCAGTTTTTTCCACTTTACTGAAAACATTGAAAGTAAACTTACGAGGTTTTCTGATTTGTGTGACGGAATGCAAAATATTATTGATTTTTTTCATTTAATCCAGTGAATGTCTGACAACTTTGGCACCACCGCATTACTGACCAGGTTTGTTGCGATGCTGCATTGGTGACACATTTAGGGGACCCACATTCGCATCGATTTCAGCCTCTTACCGGTAGAGATTGAGAAAATGAAGACATGGTTCCAAACGTGTTAGTCGAGCACACCTTCACATTTTTTAAATTGTAAAAATTCTTGAAAAATTCGATGTGATAAATCCACGATTAAACTCATTAATCTCGTAGGCGAAAAGATTAAATTATTTGCTTTTACATTTTAGTGGAATCCGGAACCAAAAAATATTTTTCTTAAATCAAAGGCGGTGTTTAGTACAGGCATTATAAAATCTTGTAATAGAAAAGGAAATAACAAACAAGACTAATGTTCATATTCAATAAGTAACCATATTCTTCAGCAATAAATTATTGTCGTATGTAGATCTAAATATTTTCAACATTTCAAAAATGTATACATACAGTATGGTCCAAATGAAAGGAATAAATTCATTATTTCGTAAATCGGCGATTTTAGGGGAAAAACCTGAAAACCGCCGATTTTTATTTTAAAATGGGCGCATCGTCAGATCACCTCTTTATTTTTGACGTCATCTCCCTTAGCGTAATGACACTAATGACCTCATTAATAAAAATTTTAAATAGAAAAGTGGCTCTTGCAATACATCAATTGAAAGGTCTTTTCAATATCTATTCACCCATATCAATTATGTCTAAGTGTTATTGTCAAAAGTAGTATTAGTGACATTCGAACAGATTTCTTGTTTTATTAAGTATTGTTATGATGTATTTATTGATACCTAAAAATAAATTTAGTAAAGGCCGTCACTGTCAATGAAAATATGTCTAAACTACTTTTTACCTTTTTAAAAAAAAAAACTAGTTACCTTATCAAAATTGACATTCAACGTAGATATTATTGTCAAGTGGTTAATGATATTGACTCCTTTATCAACATGAAGTTGACTGAAACGGAAAGAATTGAAAATCTATTTTCACATGTTTCTCCTTGATATGATTTATAATTTATACTTCTTCCTATTTAATGTTGTTGCAACTTTTAATTGTTTTAACTAATAATGGCTGTAATACAGATTTTTTCAGTTATTTTTGATCTAACTAAATGTTAAAAAATATGCTTGTTATGTAGCTCAGATACAGTACTTGCTTTCGATGACTTCTAATGACTTCTGTAAGCTCCTAGCTAAATCTTTTGACTTTTGTTGTGGAAGTTTTTTCTATCAGAAAGTTGCAATATTGTCAATATAAAATAGAACTGTTAGGCAATTGTATTATTATTAAATAACCATAATTTTTCTGTTTAAAATTCATTGAATTTTGAACAAATTTTAAAACAATATTGATTCCAAAAAGTTAATAATCGATTTAGATCAACTCATTCCCAACCTACGGTTTTATTACAATCACCTAGTGTACCACTTTGACCAAAATGCAAATTATAAGCTTTTATATTTAAATGATAGCAATTTTACGGTATGTGGGAAATATATTGTAATTTAATTAATGTTAATCGGCAACCAAGGAAGAAATGCTCTCACACTCTACCTTTAGGCAACCGTTCGCATGTTAGAGAAGTATCAATGGATTAGATTAATTATCTAAATAAAATCATTGAATGAATAATGTCATTAAATTATTTCTCGGTAGTCGTTAAGTAATAGGAGCAAATATGTAATCTCTTCCTTTTGCTCTGATCAGCGGCCAGACAAGTTTTTTCGTCATTAAAAACGGTGTTGACAGTTGCAAGTAGAGGATATGGATTTTAAAGGACAGTTGTTTAACGTGTATAATTTTATGCACAATAAATTTATTATAGAAATCTATAAAAACAACGCATTACAATTTATCCAATCAACAGAGTAAACATACTTTCTTGTGAGAAAGAAGTCAATTACTAACTTGATTATTGGTGAATAAATTGACGGTAACAAGCTCAGTTTTTAATAAAAATTAATTACGTACTTTTACGTAAGACTCACATAACGGAAAAGGGCGAAAAAATATAAATCTTTTAGCTCATTCTTTCACTTAAAATGACTAATATGAAAGAAGAAAAGAGACCATAAATTTATCAATATAATAACTCCTATAAGTTACTCCCAGAGTTAGTGCAGGATAGGGATGACTATTATTATTATTATTTGCCACGATGTTCCAATAACTGATGGTTAAATTTGTTTAAATAGGAGCGAAAGCTATGGAAATATTGATCGTAAATTATTTCAATGTCCAATGTAAACAGTTTTCTAGATTTGCTTTAATGGAAAACCCAAACACTACATATATATAAGATTTTTATAATAAAAATAATAATAATAATCCATCCTTTACTGCTGCCTTCTCCGCTAAAAGATCTGAAAGTAGAAGATCATTTATCCGATGAACGAGTGCATTTTTAAATCTACTTTTACATTCAGATATCGCCTGTAAACGTTCAACACACTTCCAAACCTGTCTCTCATTATTTATTTAATTGCCTTTTACGGGTTACATCAAAATGGAATTTGATACGGTTTTGCCACCTGACACGATCAACGTACCGCATTCTTATTGAAATAGGGAATTGACATACCTGACAGGAAATGATATATCTAGTGTCGTTGAATAAAAAAGTTCTGAACATGGTAGTCGAGGTATTAGAAAAGAGAGCTTTAGATTTTTTTCTAAATAATTAAAATCCAAAAAATGTTTTAAATTAAAGTTCATTGAAAATGTAGCTGGCTGCATATCTTATTCGTGCGAAAGTTTTCTTTAATCCCTTGATGTTCTAGAATACACTTAACGCTTATCTCATGATTGATAGGATATAACTTCCCTTATTATTGAAAATCAATGGATAAGGACTTACTCTAGCTTCATCTTTATTATACTATCAGTGCATGGTTACAACTGTATGTGCTGGAATCCCTCTAAGGGTTACTTCATGATCGTGGACTAAAATTATTGAATACTAGTATTGATGAGATATAACTTTCTATGTTAATACAAGTGTTTCACTTTTTATTTGTAAGTAGTCGGCAAGGACTAATTCTAACTTCGTTTTTATCGTACTACCACTGCCATTTTGTGTCCTTGAATCTACCTAAGGGTGACCCCACAGTTGTAGCATAAAAGTATTGCATACCATTATTGATGAGATATACATTTCTATGTTATTGAGAAATTTTCCATTTTTTACTTATAAGTAGTCGTTAAAGATCGCAAAAATAACATAAAAACTTATATACCATAAATGAATTTGGATAATACTAATTATACAATCTTACTGTGCGTAACTAAGAAAAGCATTACATTATCAACTTAAATTCATCTATATTTCCAATGCAGACCGACTAAATTGCATACTACTTGTAAATATTTCAAAATTCTAAATTAAGTATCTTTTGTTATTAACCAACTGTTATTAAATAAAAATTAACTACCATTAAAACACAAAAAGATTTGAATTTTTAGATGATCTCTTCAACCTCATTGTAATGGTGTAACCTGATTCACAAGCATGAATGATATGAAATTTTTTTGGGCAATCACGCAGGATGTCATTAACGTTCGTTGTAGAGGTCAAGGAGGTTCTTCCGTCTTTAATTGTGAGATGCAGTTATGGTACCTATTATGGTTTTTTGCTGATCATGATATTGTATACATAAATTACTATGAATAACACAAGGTGAATATGTAGGTGCTTTAATCTAACTGCCGAGTCTTCTTTTATTTTGTTTAATCGATATGGTAAAAAATTGGGTTATCTTTAGTGAAGAATTTGAATTTGAAGTCTTAACAAAATTTGGGTGTACCAAAAAAATCTGATTGGTTCTGAAAGTAAACAGTTTCAGGTACATTTACTTAACAGTCATTAGGGATCAAAAATGGTCAGATGTCAAATAAGAACACACAATGACACCCCTTAAGATTATTTTTCAATCTCAGCAGAAGGAAAGTCACGTAGACTCAAGTCAGGCTAATAAGGAGGCTGAGAAGCCACAGCAGTGTTTATACTGGCTAAAAACTGGTTTAATCAAAATTGCAGAGTTCTTGATATTTGGCCTCTCACGCATGATCATGTTTCAAAGTTAATTCAAAACTTTTTGGTAAAATTGTTGATTAGCTATTTTGCTTAGAGGACAAAGTCTTCATAGACGATGCTCTGGATACATCAAAAAAGAAAATCAGTATGGATTTGACCTTCGATTTAGTAATTGTTTCATGTTTGAGCACTACCCAAAATTCGTCAACAGTAATGATAAGTTCTAAAAAACGAGAGTTAACCTCAATCGATTCCTCTTTTTTTTTGGAACCATTTTAGCGAAGATTTTGCTCATCTGCAACTCGTTATTTAAAATTTGATGGAGGTAGTGTGATTTAAACTCATGTCTTCTCTCATTATTTCGATGGTCAACCGACGATCCGAACGCACAAGATCCAGAATTCTATCGACATTTTTATCACTTCTTGAAGATTAAGGCTGTCCGCTGTGTCGTTCATCTTTAATTAACTCTACCTTCTAAAAATGGTTGAAAATAGCGAAAAAAAAATCGCTATGAACAATTAAATGACACCAAGTTAAAATTTGTATTCAAAATATATTACAGTCTTAAATTTAATTTACATATCTCGTAAGATATTATAAACTTTTTTTATTGAATTGTTGAGGATGGTACAACGTGTGTTGGAATGGACAAACCATAGATATTAAATTTCTATTTTTTTTCGAAAATTTCCAAGTTTGATTGAAAGATTTAGTTCTGGTTGCGGACAACCAGAGAGGAGAAAGTCGCAAACGTATCTTTCAAGAATATAGAAAAGTAATTAATTTGCAAAAAAGTTTGGTTTCCGAATAGAAATCCAAACTGTCACCGTAATATCTGTAGCCCACACTTGTGTAACATATGGTTGTGGTACGATTCTGTTGGCGAGTCGAAATTTTTGAACACAGAAAAGTGAAAATTTACGATGTAATATCTTCATTGTTATTTATTGAATCGTAATGATCAAATTACGACATGTTAAACGTAATTAATATTCAAGAAATATTATTAATTGCTAAATGTAAATATGAATATATTTACCGACACTTCATAATATTTCCGAAGAATTTTATTCTTATACTAAAATGTACGTTTATTACATAATAACATAATTTTTAGTTTTAAATATTTTAACTATTTCGGACTAACTTCGATGTCTAGATCGGTTCTTGATGATAAAAATAAGTAAAATTAGAAAAAATGTGTTTCATTCCTGCTTAAAGTCAATATAAAGTATCAAAACTAAAAAAAGACATATTTTTTACGTTTTTAATAACCTCTTTATTTATATCAGTGATAGTTCAAAAATCGCCAACATAATTTGGCTGAGATCATAACTTCACTTTCAATTAACTGTTTCATGCCCAAAAAATAAACATGGTTCACAAATAAGATTGTATTTAAATTATTAAATTAGATAAGTTTTTTGTGGATAAATTGAATGTAGGACATATTTACCGTTTCTGAAAACATCAAAATACCAGAAGCACCTGGCTTTATTCAGTGTATTACTTTATATTATTTATCGAGTAAAAAAATGAATACATATTGAACATTATTTAAATATAAAAATAAATATTAATTATATTATTTTTAATTTTTACTAACAGGTACTTAAATCAGAAAAAACAAAAAGGTCTCATTAACATTAGTTAATTGTTAGAAAGTATTACTATTGCTTGAATAGAAAAAAACCTAGTAGTTACGTTTTTAGAATACACAAAAATTATTGCTATTATTGAATGTTAATGTACAGAGATTTCATACAAAGTTATCACGACTTCATTTGAATAAAATTGTAATGAAATATTCCTTATACCAATGTTTAAAAAAAATCAAAAAGCTTTACAGTGACAAATAAAGATTTTTTTTAAAGGGGTAGATATTACTCCAAGGGGGTTGAAAAGGCAGATATAAAATAGTACAGTTTTACAGATAAAAATCAATCTGGGTAATGATTTTCCTGATTGTAAAATATTAAGTGTAAAAATAATTTATCCCTTATTTTAGGATCGTACTGTAGAATACCCCGCAACGTGTCTCAAGGAATTTAAACAAATTACATGTACTGTATATTTTTATATAAATTAACAATAAAAAACTAAGAAGTAAGTAAGAAACCATAGGTGTGCCGTAAACAATTTAATAATTTTTCGCACGAAATATAACCGTCCTCAATATTAATAAACTAATGTCTAAAATAAATTAGAGGTACACGAATAAATTTGTCGAATTTATTAATTTTATAATTTGGTTGTCAACCTTAGCACTGCTCTTAGTATTTATTTAATTATGATAAGGTCACTTATGAGAAACAACGATGACAAGATGGTTTATTAGTAAATTATTTAAATTAATTTGTTAAAATGAGGATAAATTAGATATTTCAGTGACACCACGTCTATAAAATTATGATATTTCTTAAAAAATTTTGACACAACACGAAAACGCCATTAACATCATGATTAATAATTTAATTTTTAGCAGAAATTTATTAATAATTAAAATAACATTTAGTACATTATTGGAAGCATTGTAAATGCAAATACAAATTTATGTATTATATGATAAAATACTTTCTTTTAAAAAAATATATGTATATATAAATAAAAATTGAATTAACTATTAAAAGATGCGTTTGCGTTTGCAGCAGATGTTCTTTAGAATATCGCGAATATATGCAAAATTATTATAATGCATAACTTAAATTTTACGGCACGTTTCTGCGAAGAAATTGAAAGATATTTTAAACAATTTAAAATGGTAAAACATGATTTTATTCGATCTTGCTCTGATTTTACATATACTTTCCAGTAGCGCATTGAATATTAATGAATTTTGATGTTTACTATCGTGGACTTGAAATTGGAAATTTATATTTTGTCATAAAAAGTAAAAGTAAAATGTGATATATTGAACTTTATTGTATTTTCTCTTTTTAAAATAATAGAAGTATTAGATTTAAATATTTGACACCAGACGTTGGAGTGCTGAATAATTATTTATCGCTTTAAAGCTTATTATTGTATTATTTATCAACAGATATTCGCATTTTTTTTATTAAGAGAGAGCTGTATTATTTTTAGTAATACCGTGAATTTATCAAACGTTATTTGCAAGTAATCAATCTTATTAGTTATTACAACTATAGCGCCAAAATAACTGAATTTAAAAAATGTAATTGTTGGAATGAAAGAAAATATTAGCTATATATTTAAATTGTTAAACACGACTTTAAACTTTCTTTTCACAAAAGCTTCTTTTCTGATTATATTAAAGGAGTTAAAAATGTAATAGATAAACGTATTCAGATGTTAATTAAAACTTAAATGATGATTAATCCAAAACTTACAGAATTATTTCTAAATCTTATGTAATTTTTTTACCAAATTTCAATCAAACTTTTTATTTTCAATACCAAGCTTTTTTGTTGTCAAAAACATTTAATTAAACTAAAAAAATATTTTGTTTAAAATAATTAAACTATATTGTCAAATCAAATATTTTGGAGGATTAAAACAATTAAAAACTATGTTAAAAATAAATGTTCAAATAAATAATTTATTTGGAAATTTAAATAAATAGTTTACTTGAATCAAATACAAATTTTTGTCAGACTTATTTATTTGTTTAAAACAACTTTTTGTTTACTATGTACGAGTACATGAAAGCTAAATATAACACTCCCTAATTAAACCAATTTAATCCAAAAATATCAATTACAATAAAAGATTTTCTGTAATAAATTATAAAGAGTTTTACCTCCTTTGGGGTGCAAAACAGTCCTGTATCAAATACCCCATGGCTAGGTTTTTCTTTTCGGAAAATTTAACATGACACACTTAACGGGGCCGGGTCGGATGTCTCGAGTGAACTAAATTTGAAAAACAAAAATATTTCGACCAAGCTACTCAAAAATAAATTTTATTCGGTTTGCCAAGTATATCTATTATAGAAGTGATAAACTTGGTTGATATTATGATAACACTTCGCGTGTCCTCTTGCCAAAACATAACCCAATTCTTTTAAAGAAGCATCCAAGAAAACTTGTTTATCACTGGAAATAATAATTTGAATAAATGTAAAATTCCATTTACTAAAAGAAATGTAAATATACATAAAAATATTGTATATCTAATTTTTAATGGTTTTGTAAATACAGGGTGGCCAAACGAAAAATAAACAGAGCCATTATCAGGAACTGCGTTAACGTTTTAAAAAAACACAGAGACCCGTCGAGTTTTGATCAAAGGGGGACACATTTTTCTGGTATTTTCGACTTCGCTGCTTACACCTCCAAGCGAGAGTAATAGTCACCCCAAAATATTTAAATGGCATTAGGGGTCAAGTAAGGCATCATTTTAAAGCCCTTTCAATTCTCTTTATAATAATCTTTAAATTTTAAAATTCGGCCAACCTAAATTAACATAGTGGAAATTTGTCATTTTTTTACATTTATTTCATAAATGATAGTCCGTTAGTACTCTGTTGATAAATAATGTTAATATTCTTATTTGTCAACTTACAATTACATTTGGTGTTCGGGATATAAAAATTAATCCGAGTTTGATAAATGATAGAAGATCGTCCATCTAATAAATTACTGTTTATTATCTTCAATTAAGGCTTGTTCAAATTCTGATTGTAATAGGTTTTAATCCCAAACGTTCAATTTACACGTTACAGCCATAAATTGATACAAGATTATAGTGTTTGCAATTAGCTTTGCGCGTTTAATATTTTTTATTAAAGCTTAATGCGTGGTGCGTTTGTTAAATAACGACTCTAATAACGCAAAAAACAATCAGGCACTTTCAACACATTCAAAGGATGTTGAATCTTTTTGTTTTTTGTATTTAATGTTTTATTAATATTGCAGAAAATACGACCAAGAAAATTATTGCTTTAAGTGTTTTCGAGAAAACCGAAGCAACTGTCTCATTTTGTTTCCTTTAGTTCTATCAATCTGAATTTCACAATTCGATATTACTTAAAATTTAACTTCAAATAAAGTAATTTAAATATCAACTAAAATTTTACTAGAGTTACTAGTATTTCCTAATATTTGTTCTACAGTTTCTTAAACCCCCCTTTAGTGACAAAATAGATTTCTTTAAAAGAAAGATATCGCAAAGCCAATAGAAATTAAAATATTTAAAAAAATCTAGTAATAAGTAGTAAGTACAATAAAGCATTTTTTTTTAAAGCTATAAAATATAATAGTCGTATATTACACCACTCTTACACGACAATCTTATAATACCCAGAAAAAAGTCAGAAAAAGTAGGTAAAATTCTATAAAAACCATAACTAAAAAATATATTCTTAATTTCAAAAATTACCAATCACGGAGGTATTATTTCAACATGTTAATACTTGGAGTTACGAGTTTTCCTGTCTATAAGAAGTCTATAAGAACAACCGTTTAGTTACGGGGTTGGACAAAACTTGGATTGCAAAATTAATTTTATTTGCACGGAGATAAGACTAACTTTTTTTTAATAAAAATTAGTAAAAATTATCAGTTGGGTTATCGGAACTTGTGAGTTCAGGCTCAATTCAATATATGGTACTAAACCCAAATTGCATCAAATTTGAAGTTACTAGGTTTTCTGTTTAGGTTGACGATATGTTTTCACTGGATGTAAAACCATAAAAGGGTAAGAATTCTTGTACTAGAATATTCTTACTATAAATCTTAAATATAAAGTCAAAATATTCAACTTACTTTTAATAATTATAAGCAATTCAAACAATAATGATAGTTTTTTTAATTTATTTTTAATTTAATTATAGCTTTTAAAAATCAAATATTGTATTTTCTATTTTTTCGATATACCTCCACATTCTACATTAAGACCGTCTCTGTTTAAATTGCTGCTCCACTAAATAAATACTGAAACCATTTGTTTTATTTTCGGTCTAGTAACTTGAAATATCAAAATTCAAAAATATCCCAAACTCGTTTGTATCACTGAACTTCCTCTAATAAAACCATTTTGTCATTGTGCCAAAAGAAATCCCAAGGTTTAAAGAGCAGCTGGCAAATAAATTTTGAGTTTGAAACTAAATTTTCAGGTAGATCTGGCCAACACTTGGGTGAATCATTTTTAGTTAAATAGAGCATTACTAACTTCAAAGTCGGACATAGCATTGTAATGGACAAAATGTAATTTTCTACTAATCATCGTTTCCAAAACTGATTTGTTTTTTTAATATGTATCTATATTCTATAGGATTTTTAGTACAAATACCGTTGCACGTCAGGAGTGACGTACCTCTTTCGTCATAGTACTGCCAACTAATTAAAATTTCCCTAACTAAGATAAATCATACGAAACATCACGAAAATTCACGAGGACTCATGAACGTAGTCACAGTACTAAAAAACCGAAAAAGTAATCGTAATTATTTTGATAATTTTAGAATTATTTCAATTATATTGGCTTATATACGTCTTATTCTTTATAATATAAAGTTTATAAATCATTATTATATGTTTAGTACTCAAAAAACCATAATTTACATTAAATAATTTTGAAATTTTCTACGCCCATGAGACTCGTATTTATGATGAAGAAATGACATTGTAGCGATTGTCATGCCTTGATGCGACGTTGTCGAGTATTTAGATTGAAATATTGTGTGTTTTCACCACGTTTTCGGTAATTTTATAATATTATCTTTATTTTTTTGCTTCGCTAGATAGTTAACTTATAAAAAAAACTGTTTTTTTCAAAACAAACATAGTGTGAATAAGCTGATTATTGACGTTTATTTCTACAAAATGCCAAAAAAACTAAATAGTCGTTGTAAAGAGCTTGTATATTCATTAATACAGTACTTTGAACGGGAGCGTGACAACATAACCTAACCTTACATTTTTGAAACTTCCTACATTCCTCGACAATTTAGACAAGCCGACAACACTGCAGGGTCGTGATCTCATAATTGATATATGACGTGCAACGGGATTTGTATTAAAAATCCTATACATAAAAAAGTTCTAATATTTATAAGTTAATTAATTAAAAAATATATCGATGTGACATTTTTATATAGTTTTAATCTATAAATATTTTTTCTTATCATCTAATTAAAAAAAATTGTTCATAATTAACATAATTAATTTACTATGTATCTCTTTATTAAATGATTGAGAGTTAATACTTCCTCTGGTATTTTTATTTAAATTTCTTATCCGTGTGTAAGTGATAAACAAATTCTAATTCTTTTGTAGCTAAAAGAATTTATTCGAATATTTATATAGGGTGTAAGAAAAAAATATAGGTACAGTTAATTTAACTACAGTTTTTGGTAACAAAAATAAATCGATTTAAACTAAAACTTGCTTACATACACAAATATGAGTTGTGAAGAAATTACAGAGAATTCAATTAAAAATTTTGGTACAATACAAATCAGTGCATGTCGTTAATGACGTATATAAATTTATTCAATACGGTTGCCACATAGTGAAAATATATTTTGAAAATATGATTCCAAGGAACTAGATTATAACAATCAGTGTTTCTTTACCTTTTTTGTCCAATTCGAAAAAAAAAACGAATTTAATCATTATTAAATTAAAATATGTTTTTATTTGGCCGAAATTTTGATAGACGTTTATGAGATCAATAAATCCAATAAAAAAAATTATAATCCTAAAAAAATGTTTGATCTAGAAAAACCGAGAAGATTATAAAAATCTTGTTTTCCTGGAAAATGAAAAACTAATGCCTATATAGATTTAACCGATTAAAATATACAAGGAAGTGCCATTTTTAACAAACTTTGTCAAACTTGAATTTTCATTTCAGATAACTACTGATTTCACATTAAAATATAATTATTAAGCAAATAAATATAAATATTCAATTATTTTAGTACATTCTAGTAAGACACTATTTTTCATAAAATAATATTTAGACATAAAGACAAAAATTTATCATGAATATTTATTTATTCATTATGATCTATAATCCATCATTCCTGAGTTTATTTTATAGAGTGTTGATCCCCTCTAAAAATTTATAAAAATCAAATTATTTGGCACTGCCACCAATTTACGGAAAAATTTATATAAAAATATTTCGTTATAGAGAGCAAAAAATCAGTTTTAAAATTTGTACTTTAACCCCTGTAACCTTTTCATTATAAATTTTTTATGTAAATAATTTAGCTTAAATCGATTTATTTTCGTAAACAGAAATTGTTTAAATTTATACTCTTTATTTATACACCTTGTATATTTAAGATATTCTGTATGCTAATGGTATGCAACCAAGAATACACCACGGAGTATAAAGAATTGCCTAATGTATTTGGCAGTAAGTATCAGTAGTAATACTTTATACAGTCTATCCGTTGGACGTTACGTTTTAAATCCATAAAATTAAGTTTATGTTGTAAAATTGGTATTTATTTTATACTAGTGAATATGCAATAGGAATATTTTAAATATGAAAATTAGACATTTCTTATTTTCGATATTGCCGAATGCGCATGGTGGCGAATTCACCAAAATTGGTGGTGAAAGAAAATATTTTTTTCGAATATTTCAGGTCAATTCTATGATTCGTAGATATTCATTATTAATAACAAGAATGATGGCTTCCCGAAAAAAAACTTAAAGACTACTAAAACTATTCTTGTCGAATGCCTAATGAACAAGTAAAATATTTTGTAAACAGTTACTACTATAAAAGCAGATTTATGTAACTATTAAAATATAAATATAGTTACCGCCACACAGTAGTAAATTATTGGAAAATTCCAACTATTTTCAAAAAGTTGAAGTACTTAAGTCATTGTTATGATTTCCATTTAGACGTTCACAATATGTTCTAACCGTTAGATATGTTTTTATATAAATATTTTGTTTATAAAAGAAAAAGAGAATTAGACAAAAGAATCTTGAAAAGTACAATAAAAAACTTGAATAATTTTTTTTCCAGTCGAATATTTTGCTCCAAATTTATAATAAATATCCATCTTATTGCTTTGTTTAAAATCTAATTTATCGTAATAGACAATGTAATAAAATAGTGACATTGAATATTACGTGATTAAATATGGTACTCACTTTGATTGAAAACCCTCAAACTCTTCTTGCTGTTCGCTGATGGACGCTTCGAGGTCAAGGTAAGATCCATAGTCTCCGTCTTTGTACAGCTGTAGTGCCGCATCATCCAACTGTAACAAAATAAATGCTTATTATTTTTATTTAATACTTCAATAAATTCAGTTTTTACAATTAATCTGGAGTTTCTTTCACAGAAAATAATGCAATTTGGATGGTAAACTTAACCATCAAGTTTTTTAGGTATTTATTTGTTAAATGGGAGGAGACCGCAAACTTAACTATCGACTTATTTTTAGGATTTATTATATGTTTCAAGAAACTAACTAACTAAAGCTAAACTAGGAATTTTTTTGTCATTTTCGTGTAATTTCTTAACTTAATCTAAATTATCTGCTCTTATTTGTATAATATTTTTTGTGTATAATAAACACTCTCCTTATACTCTAACGTAGTGGCTGTTTTTCAGATTTAGCGACTGGATAAGGATTTTGTAAGATTAACAAAGCCTAAAATTTAAAACTGATGATAACGAATCCACCTGCTTGTTAACAAACTGTGCACTATTTTCAGTCTAAAAGAGAACAAACAAAATACGGAGTCAAAAATTCTTTTCTTTTTCCGATTAGTCTCTTTGTCACTCAGCACACTTTGCACAATGAAATTCAAGCTCTTTTTTTTAACTTTGGAAATAAACTTAAGGCGTCAAGTCTGGCGATTAGGGTGCATGGGGCAGTAATCCAAAGCCCAGTTAATTAATTTTAGACGTCGTAATAGTGGACTTGTGTCACGGCGCATTGTCCTGATGGAACGAAACTTTTTTTCGATAATTCATGTCTTTTTTAGTTCTCTGAAAAGTTATCATTGAAGACCCTGTTCGTTGCAGGGAGATTTTCAAAAGTCCATCTCGCGTAAAATTAGTCTTATCAGTAAATAGTTTTTTTAGTAAGTCTTCTATACCAGGGATTCTTTGTAATAGTCAGTGGCAAATCTAAATTCTTCTCTCTTCGTTTTATGTATATAAGAACAAGTACTTTTTTAGTGAACTAAGAATGCAATCCTTGTTCTTTTAGAGTTCGTCAAAGAACAAAAAGGGATACTCCAATTTCAGAAGCAAGTCTTTTACGATTTGCTTTAGATCTACTTTCAAACGTTTCAGGATTAGTTGTTCGGTATCAAGTATTCTTACGGTGCGACTTTTGCCTTTATTGACATTAGAAAAATTAAAAGACTCATAATTTCTTAAATTCTGAACAACTACACATGTATGAGAGTTCACATGGGAAATCGTTCGTGCTTAACTATAAATTTTTACAAGTAGCACCGTACGCCAAAACCATACCAGTGATTTCAGTGTTAGAAAACGTTTTAACAGATATTAAAATTCAAATTCGAAAATATTTGACAAGCAATAAACTCACTCGAAGGTGTCATTAAATACAAAAAAGACCAATAATAAATAACTAATATGGGTAAAATTCAAATTACGCAGGCTGGCACATACAACCAGAATACCCAATGAAAGACTAACAAAAGTAACACTAGAAAGTGAAGCAGTACACAAAAAGAAAAAGGAGCTTACTAAAGAAGAAATGGATGGAATCAGTGAAGCAGGATCTAATGTAACTACAGATTCAGAACTGGAAAGAATTTGCTGGAAACATATAACTACAATTAAAGCCTTGGGCCTTTACGGCAAATATACAGGGTGCGACATTAGTGTGGCATAGCTTGATTAGTCCGCTATTATTAAAGTTACGAAAGGCAGTCTTGAGATTTTAAAATTAGTCCGAAATATGCAGTGTGTTCAGGAAAATTTTATCACTATGTATCAAATATTTTTTAATACCATAGCATAGAACTTGATAAGTTAGGATAGGAATATGTAAGTAGTTTTTATTGATTTTTAACGGTTTGGCTGCTACAAACATCTAAATTCAAAAAAATGTGATTTTCAGGTGGCTGTAGAACACAATAGACATAAAGTGTGGTACATCGTTAAAATTATCCCGGCAAGAGATTTATAAAAATGTCAAAATATACGAGGGGTTCCATTTAAAAAAACAACATTTTTGTCTTGTACTGCGTTCCTGAACACACTGTAAACCTCAAGACTGCCTACACTTTTTGTAAAAACTTTTTTTTCGTAACTTCAATAATAGCGCGGACTAATCGTACTTCGACGAACTAATGCCGCACCCTGTATATTTCAAAACACTGTCAGAGTTAAATATAATACAGTGGCGTATGTCATTTTGATCTCATTTTTTCCAACAATTCATAGTTTAGTTAAAAAGGCGAATTTTAATAAGTTTGTTTGAACCTTTAATTTAGACAGTATTAATATTTTAATTACACCCTGTAAATATAAATAATAGATGCGTCCCCAATACAAATTTTTACTAGTTTGTTTTATAAATATCATTGCGAGATTCTTTCGTATTTTTAGGAGTACGTACCATAAATAGTACTTATACAACAATTATTATTTATTCATAGAATATATAAATATTTAGCCCAGAGCTATTCAACCGACAAACTTGCTGTACCAAACCAGTACGAATAGGTACTTGCACCGGCAAAGCTGAAAGGTTGGAGACCTTATAAAATTTGCAAGACCTAGTATGATAATGTTATTTCGCATAAGTCACCGTTCATGAAATTTTAAATTAACACAGAATCGGCATGCAATACAATTTTTATATCTCTAATTTATTCGTGGACTTCATTTCCTGTCTACTAGGAATATTCGAAAAAAATTATCAACATAAAGAATATTTAACCAATATCAGAAAGAAAAATAATTGTTTTAAATTACAATAAATTAATTATACTTCAACCAGCACAAAATCAATTGCACGATTTAACAATAAAGCATCTACGCAATGCTGCCTAATCGACAGAATAAGAAGAAAATTACGATAAATTTAGAGGCTTACTTAACGTTAAAACGCCAAAAACGATTTATTAAACGGTAAACTACAAATAACGAAATACATATAAATACTTAATATATTTTGAATTGCATTAAATTTACATTTTATAGTTAGATTTTAATAAATAATTGTAACTGTCCTAATTTTTGGAAAATAAAAAATACGCATGGCAACGACGCTTGGCGTTGTTGTCACGTTCGTTGCATTTTATTCTGAAATTAGTGAAGTTATGGTGAAGAAGTTAATGTCATTCATTATTTTCATTATCGTTTCGCTTTTTGCTATAGTTATTTATGGTTGTGACTGTATATTTTCAATATTGTGTGTAGTTGAATACCAAACTGTTTTTTTCTAAACAAACGTCTTGTGATTACAATTTATCTTGTTTGCTTTCTCTGAAATGCCTAAACAATTAACTAGTCGTTGCAAGGAGCTTGTCACACTGTTACCTTTAACTGCTATTCGAAAGGTAAGTTAAATATTATTTAAAATATGTAGAAGTGTCTAGAAATATGAAATTGATTTTCTATTTTTTTAGCATTGCAAATGCACTAAATTTAAGTATGTCCACTGTCTCTAGTATTTCAGTGGCAGTTAAGACCAATGATGCCTTAAAGTCACCACCTAAAAATCGTTCATACAGGAAGAAAGTTACTAATACTGAAACCTTAAATAACAGTGCCATTCCAAATGTTATTTACAGCATGTACGAAAGAAGTATGTAATTTTATAAATTTATTCAATAGATATCAATTACCAAAGTTGTATTGTTGTATCATACTTAAAAATTTGAGAAATCTGACTTTTGAATATAATTTATTTATAGAACACCATGAACTCTTTAAAAGAAGAATTGTCCGAAAAGCAATCATTTGATAGACGTAAATTATCATTGTCGATTTTGTTGAAAGAAATAGGTTTCAGATGGCAAAAATATAATCCAAGACGGGGACTTATGGAACTTCCTTATGTTGCTGTAAAAAGGGTTAAATTTTAAAAATATATATAAATGAAAGAGAAAGATTACTAGATCAGTTCGTTTTTATTGACGAAAGATGGATCTTTCAATAACGTTCCTGGCAAGATGACAACAAAAGAAGTGTCAGAACCACAAAAATTGATGGCAAGAGGTGAATCTCAAAATTATAAAATTATTGTCAATTTGAATATACTGTCAAAACATATATTTTACAGAAACATCATTCTTAATCCTGGATCTGAAAATGGTTTTTATTTTGATTTGGTGTTTAAGTGCTCTAAAACTCAAGAAGTTAAATTTATACAGGTTGGGAAATAATTTATGTAAAGTATTGGCAAAAATCAAGAGAAGTAAAAGAATAGGAATAATAATATATGAATAATCCAATGAAACTCGAAATCGTACCACAACAAAAGTTATTTAATATAAACCATAATAAAAGTGACAACTAGTTTCAACTTCTAAAAAGTCATCATCAGATCTGTAATATAAAAAAAAATTCGTTTCTCCACCCTTCCCTTTTTTACCCTTTTCATAGTCATTTTAATCACACATGGCTTAAAACCTTAGTTATGTGCTACATATTATATTTGTTTTTCTTAAATATTCTTAAGTTCACCATTTAGTACAATTTTAATATAATTTTTATACTACATAATTCTATTGTTAATTTTTACTTCTTCTTCAAATTTTTTACCACTCAAACTACTGTGTTAATGGATTTAAGAAAAATTTTGTTATAACTTGAGTATTGTTCCTGTTTCCTATTATTAGGCAAGTTAAGATAATGTTAATGCTTATTGTTAACCTATTGTTTTCTTTTTGTAACGTTCGTTATTATATTTTGTATTACAGACCTGATGATGACTTTTTAGAAGTCGAAACTAGTTGTCACTTTTACTTTTTTTAAATTGTATTTTAATAAATAACTTTTGTTGTGGTACGATTTCGAGTTTCATTGGATTATTCCACTTTACCACATAGGAGCAACATGGAGAACATTTTGTATCTTAATAATATATGACCTGATATGTCCACTTGAGATATTAGAGGAAGAATTGTAATCCGTTCACACTTCTTCATAATGAGTTCTCTTACGCTCGCATGGATTTGTAATTATTATATCATTATTTATGAGCCGGTATACATATGGTTAGTAATATAGAGTAGGGTAGCAATAAAAAATATATTGAAAATTGAGGAAACGGAAAAAAATTTCATATGAAAAAAATAAGCCTTTTTGAAAAGAAATAACATTTCCTCAAACTTAAATGAGAAAGTTGTAAATAAATGTGGGATATAAAATGTACAGAATTTTATTAATGAGTATAGTAAATTTCATTTTTATATTTAAACCATGAATTAAACTCAATAGCCACATCAATTACATCTTAACAGGATATTACAGTGCACTTTATTTATTATATGCAAACAAATTTATTCTTATTGATAAATCTGACAAAATTTTGCCAAAGTCGTGTTTCGTCATAAATGTTTTACGGCATTATAATTTGTTATTTTTGCATCGTTCTTGTTTAAAAAAAGATTCACCGGGACAGGGTTCATTTTTGTTGGAGAATTTATATTTGAACTTGAATTTTATAGTAAAAAACGATGTACTCATTGTTTTTACTTACTCTAATCACATACTACTCAAGTAGGTGAGTACAGAGATATGCCGTGTCGACTAGCCAAATGGAATAAATTCATTATTTTTCAATTAAACGGTATTATTTATTAGTGTGTTATAGCGATTTCGTCAACCAGATGGTTTAATTTTCTTTTATTGTTCATTTTTGCAAGAAATTTGAAAACAATTTTGAATAGAAAATGAAGAGACCTTTAAAATGATTCTCAAGCCCCTACTTCCAACTTAAAAATTTGGAGATTATAACTGTTGCGCGAAGGGGGAAATTTTTTCGTAATTGGATGTTATTTAATAATCTAGAATTGACGTGTTTCGGGAGTTCTTTCATAAATATACCCAATAATTGAAATATTTATATTATATTTATTCCAGTTAGCTGTTCCATACTGTATGATGTACAAAAGGATTCAAAAAGCAGATAATTATTATTAGTTTTAAAACCGTTACAAACGAAAATCAAACCAAAAAAAGTATAATTGAAGAAGGTGACGCCATAACAAAAGAGACAACGAATATAATTTACGTTTAAATTTCTGCAAAAGCTTACTAATTATTATTTCGGTAAGAAAATTTAGCATCACTACACCTCAAGTTATGTCGTAACTTCATAATATTTATGACGCCATGTAGATATTATGGTAATTCTGACTACTTCTCACCAAGCGACGTGGACTTTACAAGATTCATTTGTAATTCGCATTAAAAATACGTTTCTTCAATTCCATCGAGATGAACTGGATAATCTGGTGTTTTAACTAAATGGTGTATAAATTAAGTAATGAGACTGACAAAATAGTGTGCCATATAACAACAATGTAAATGTGGTACCTAGAGAGGAGGCCGACAATCATGTGATACGTTTTCAGTACAAGTTTTAACTTGCTAGAGTCATTTGAGTGTCCGTGACCGTTTTATATTTTTTTTTCTAATGCATTCTAATAATGAGTTACATCAATTTCGTACTAGGTTTTGCTTGAGACTTGGGCAGAGTGCAACGAACAGTTTTGCAAAATTTCAGTAGGCTTACCCCGATAGAGTGTTTTATTAAAATTTTTGCTAATTTCATGCAGAGAGTTAATTGAAGATGAACATCGCAGCGAATAGCCTTAATCTTCACCAACTGATAAACATGTCGACAGAATCCGGGATCTTCTGCCTTTAGACCATCGACTGACGGTCAAAATAAGAGGGGAAGAATTGAATTTAAATCACATCACCGTTCATCAAATTTTGAATGTTGAATTCCAGATGAGAAAAATCTGCGCTAAGACGGTTTTAAAAATGTTTCCCAAGACCAAAAGAACACAGAAGGGAAAGGCGCCTTAACTTTTTAAATCGATTGATGGTCATCCCCATTTTCTTAGAATGTATCATTACTCGTGAGAGGTTTAGGGTGATTAAGTACGACCCTGAAGCCAAACGCTAAAGCATGGAATAGCATACTACAACCTCTCCAAAGCAAAAAAAGATAGTAAGGAAGTCGAAAATGAAAGACATGCTTTTTGATAACAAGGAATTGTACCTATAAAGACTTTCTGCCTTAAAGCCAAACAGTTAGTTTAACAGTTTTACCGAGAAGTTCTTCATAAACTTCTTTGTTCGCCTACCTTGAAGTCTACGCGACTTTCCTTTTGCTTGATATTGAAACATCGCTATTAAAAGATGTAATTTTTGGACGCTAAACAACATTAAAAAAGCTATAAGTGACAAGCTGTAGGATTACAGTATCCGAGTACCACCTCTGGAGTGGAAGAACCAGTGCTGTGTGACTTCTTCAAAGGAGATAATATCGAACAGTAATTATATTCCAGTATTTCTTTTTACTTAATTTACACATCTCGTATGTTTATCATCCGTAGAATAAATATATTTTATAGTCAAAATAAATAAACCAACTTCTAGGAGTGGCTTATTAAAAATAATTTATAAAAATTTTAAATTCACACATTTATAAATATAAATATATATAACTTGGTTGTCTATTTCTCTGCATTCTTCTCTACTATTAGCTCTACCTTTCCAATTTTATTCTTCATGTCATTTAAATCTTCTTCAACAGCACCTAAACACCTCCTCTTTATTCCTTCTGTTAGAACCATTTTAGTTGCTTGAGCAGTTGGCAGTTTCATTACATGGCCGAGCTATTTAATTACTCGTACTTTGATGTCTTAATATTGCTGTTATGATGGGTTTCGATATAACTTCATTATTTCTACGTTTGTTCATCTTTCCCATCAATTATCTCCTATTTTCCCAATATATGTCTTTCTAAGCATTTTTCTCCGCCACACATTCAGATTCAGTTCGTCTGATATATTTTAGAGTCCAGATTTCGCTTCCATTCCTAGTACAGATTTTATCATAGTACGATATATTCTCTTTTTAGTCCTTCTGGATATTTTTTACATTATTAGATTTTTGTCATTGCTTCTACACTTCTATCTACTTCATTAATAATACATAGATTTGTTTTTTCACTATCATTATTTCTATTAGTAATATTTACACCCAGGTAAGTAAAACTATCTGTATTTTGGATGCTATAAACTTTGCTGTCAATTGTACTCTTTATCACTAGATTTTTCTATCTTTTCTCTTTTCAAAATCATGTATTTCGTCTAATGTTCTTTTATTTCTAAACCTTTTGTTTTATAAATATTTTAAAAAATACAAAATTATATTTTCTGAAATATGCACTCTATAAGCTTAAAATAAAATATATAGTATAGTGTATTCACTTTAATTTTGTTTAAATGGATTATCTATGAAGCACGAGTAGCTATGAATAGCAATCCTGGAAACACATTCTAATTAACGTGAGGCACATGCTTTGTGATATATTGAAGAATGAAAAACGTGACTCACATGGATTTAGCTAAAGGCATTTGATGTAATTCCAAGTAACACTGTCTGTGTGCAATGAAGTTGACCCAGAAATTTCAGAACACCTATAATACAATTACTCCGGTTATTCACGCATAGTAATTTTTAAACATTTATATTGTTCAGCTGAATAGTCACACTTACAAAGCCGTACATTAAACATATATTTTTTCCTGTTTAATTAGAATACAATAAAATACAAAATTATTATATTTTTTATGAGTGGCGTTTCTCTCCCATGTTTTATTGGAATTAATGCTTAAGCGACTAATGCAATCAACAGTATATCAGAAATATTCCTGTAACCAACATTTATCAAGAGAGTGCCTCTTAAGCAGTACTACAAACACTATTACAAAAAAACGAGCCCACAATGTATCTCAGAGCTCTTCTTATCGTTTACAACCACTGAGAGCTCAATTATGTAAACCCCTGAAGCGTTAATTGCCTTGGTCCAAGATAGGGAACGGTAAACAGTTAAAAGCGAAGAAGAAGTTGCCATTCGTGTTACCAGCACAAACTGCTATCAAATGGAATATTTATAGCTGATAGTACCAGGTGAATCTGACATTGCTGTGATATATTTACACAAGAAAATTTACCATTAACTAACTTTATGCTTTCAGTCCGACCTCCAGGATAGATCTGGAGATGGAACATTGGCGTGTAAAAAACAACTAAAAGACAATTAATAAATGAACCGAAAATGATAACTATTAACATTATGAAATTAGTATTTTCACAAAGCAAAAATGAGTCTCAAAATATCATAAAATAATGGGTAATATTAGAAAGACAAAAGGTTTATTATTAAAATAACTGTGTGGTTGACAAATATTATAAAAAAATCTATTATTAACAAATTTAGGCTAACTATTAATTTAAGTGAATTTATTTAAAGATAATACCAAAGGTCTTTTACTAAAGCCGGGTTAAGAAGGTTTATTTCGAATTCCTTTAGTATTGCATAAAAAATTAGCATACTAATTGTTGTTGCTTTTATAAAAAAATATAGTGACATAAGCTTTTATCAGATTATCTATTATCGTTAAGTTATGTGGTATTCTGATAACTTAATGTCTATTTAATATTGCATTTAATAGCAAAATAAGATTACTAATTAAAATTACATGCAGAATATGCAGATTTACAATTCATCGCAATCCCCTAATGACATTAATTACCAATTAGTATTACATTAAAAACGCTCACGTTCGTGTTACGTTCTTTGCACATTTGTGTAGCCCTGATTTATAGATAGTCGTTTGGAATTCATTGAAAATGGGTTAAAAATTATTACTTTCATTAATTTTTCATTTTATTATTTGTAACTACTATATTTGCTAATTGTACGCACTATACTCAATCGATTGTTAAATTAATAAACAATTCAGCTTAATTGACATTGAGTGAAATAATCACTCGGACCTTCTGTTCGCTTAAATGCAATTATACAGGGTGGTCCTTAAGTAATTGTACATAGAAGTACAGTAGAATCCTCAATTTAAAATATTACGATTTGAACTAACTTGCTTTAATAAAATGTTGACAACAAGAGATACAGGGTGTTAAAAGTGAAAGTTTAATTTTTGTTTTTCACAATAACTTTAACGTTTTTTGACATATATACATAAATATTTGGTAGTGGGGGTTTTTGGGTATGAGAAATCATAATTTTTTACCTATTTCAATATATTTTGTAGAGGACATAGGCCACACTTGTGGCATAAATGTGCGCCAAACTTTTTTGTTGTTTGCTGTTAAAATCTATCAAATGAAGCATCCCGATTCAAAGCAATAGATATATAAATTTCGTTTCGACTGTTTCAAATAAGGAACTTAAAAAATAGAAATATTACCATAATTTTATAGAGTTAATAATATAAAAGTCGGTATTAATTGCATAATACGTAATTGAAAATGCATTTGTGATTAGGGTGTACAAGGGGTTGACAAAGCAAATCATAAAGTCACTGCTTCAAAAATATGTCATTCACTCAAATTGATTTTGGATAATATTTCAGAAGATACAAAGATGAATTTCAAGAAATCAACATTACTTAAATTACCAAAGTCCCTGAATTTTAGGTAAGTTTATAATATTAGTGCAATTACAATAATAATAATAATGGAATACTATAAATTTGGAAAAAGGCAACCAAATATTATTACGAAAGTAAATGATGAAGTTATTACTTGAAGAGGAGGATATTTAAGGACAATTAAACAGATTCAAGAAGAAGATTAAAAGCATTAAAAAAAACCCTTTCTAGTTCTAGCTCAAGAATTGTGGTACTTCACATTGGATTTATGAAAAATGGATTATTCGTTTACGAATCCAAAAAACAAGAGATTGTCACTATGATAGGGATTCAGAAATTTTTGAAGACTAGTCTTCATATAATTTTTTCGACACGATTTTCATACCCATAAAATAGAAAAATATTTTTCTTAGAAAAAAAAAACCTTTTTTAGACCTAAAGAAAAGCGTGCCATTATAAACGGCAGACAATTTTGCATCAACCCAATAGTTTAAATTATTCATAATATATTTATAAATACATATTCGTCTAATCTATTTGTAATTTAAGATTAATTTTTTTTTCTCAATTAAATAATAAAATACACAACCTCTTTTATGTTTTTTATTTAGAATTTTGTTTATTGTCAACCTTCGTAAGTTAAGCTATTGATTGATGGAAATAAGGATCTACCTCTAAAAAGCATTAAATACTAACAAATTCGGATTATATAAGAGAACCTTTATATTCTTACTATAAATGTATTTACATACAATTTTAATTCAGTTTTCAAATGCTGCTCTATTTTAATTTTATTTGTAATTGTTTTCTTAGTGTACTTCCTCATTTCCTTTTACGGTACTTCAATTTGATTTAAACCAATGGCTTATCTGTCGCTGAGAGCAACCGTATTGCCACTTCTGAATTTTAAATAATTATATTGTGGTCAACTTTGACACATTTCTATTTAACAATTGATTTAACATCACCATAAATAGAACTTGGATTTATGTATTTATATCATTACGATCATATGTATAGTGCAGAAATTGTTACACTACAAAATGAGACATGAATAAATTTGTCAGAGCCAATTAAGGGAGGAGTTGTAACGGAATGTTTCCGTCCGCCCCACTAGAACGTATAAGTTTTGTTTTGACAATCCGTATAGAATAATTATGTCATAAATAAATCATAATAGGGATCATTGAATAAAAAAAAATGCTCCGGTAACGGCAAAAAATATATGTGCCGTCTTACCAATGACATATTTGGTTATTTGGTTTTCATTGCAAATAATTAAAAAAAAATTGTAACTAAGTTTTATGTATCTACTTCATCAATTACCGTTCCTGGTAGTACGCTAATTAAACTAAAGTGTAAACAATTATACAGTAGTTTTTTACAATTATTACAGTTACCTTGGGAAAATATAGCTATTTCATTAATACACGAAATGGTAGAATTGCAGCAGATTACTGAATGGCAGGAATGTTTATTGTATTTTTTTTTTAAATATATTAAACAATAGACAAGCCTGCATACGCATAATATGATAGAATTTACATTTACAAAGTTTTATAAATAGCTACACCCAATTTAAGTTCCTTGGAATCAAGGTTGAAATCTAATAGATTTCATTTGAAAATTATAAAGAAATCATTTGGGTGATTAAGTTGTTCAGCATGAGATTTTTTGTGTATTATTATGCTCTTTTCAAATCTGTTATAGAGTGTTAAAACCAGAAATTTCATATCTGAATTTTGATTTACTTGAAACAACAATTTAAATATGTGTATACCAAGTAAATTATATCGACATCAATCAACGATATGCGATCGACATGGTATTCTAACGTCATGTATAAGCACAAGATAAATTTGAAATTTTATGCAAATAAATTCTTATATATTTTTGAAACAATATCGTTTTTAATATTACTTATCTACTATTGCAGCACCTAATGATATAAAAAAGTATACAGGTATGATACCTACATATTAACCTCAATATTCAAAGACCATATCTATCGTTATCAGCAGCTAATTATGCTGTTATTGCACTTCCTTACGTTGCTTTCAATTTAATTTTCTGAAAAGATGTGAACGACTAGTTTGCTAAAAAGAATTAATGGATATATCCAATATAAATTACTTAATCTTTCTGTAGCTCAGGATTCAAAATTAAATCAAATAAAAGAGAAAATAGGTATATATAAAGGGTGTGACAGATAAACCGTCGGTTAGATGGATCTCGAGAACTACAATTAAATGAAAACTGAAAATTTGCATGGAGGGATTTTAAAAGGTGGACTATTTAATAAAAATATTGTCGTCCTTCTATTAATTTCTCTTAAATCGAAAGTTGGTTATATCTTCGTTTTTTTTTAAATGGGATACCCTGTATATTTTTACATTTTTATAAAACAGCTGATTTTTGACCACTCTGTATCAAATATTTTTTATGCCATGGTATAGAACTTGAAAAGTTAGAAGATGGACATGTGGCCGTTTCTATTCAATTAAATTTAAAAAAATGTAATTTTTAGGTGGCTGTTCATCCTTTACTAAACATAAATATACATCGTGTGATACATCGTTGAAATCAGCTCGACAGGAGGCTTATAAAAGTGTAAATATATACAAGGTATCCCATTTAAAAAAACGAAGTTATAATCAATTTACGGTACAACCGGAAGTGACAGAAGCATGACAATATTTTCATTAAATAGTCCACTATTCAAAATCCCTCCATGCAAATTTTCATTTTTCATCTACTTCTATTTCTCGAGATCCGTTTAACAACGGTTTATCTGCCGTATCTGTATATATATATATATATATATATATATATATGGTCATATTAGATACTAAAAATTTTTAGACTATTTTGTAACAAAAAATTTATATGATGTAGGATAAAATGTAGGTACTAAAAATAGAGTCAAAGACGATATAGCAAATTAATATATTTATTAAAGGTTCTCAATAACCAAGGAAATTATTAATATAAAAATGTTTTTCATTAAAAATATCAAATTCAATTACATTACAATATTGTCCCCTCCGACTTCTTCTTCTATTTCGCTATTTCTTTTACCCCTTCTTTCTCAATCACTTGTAATATCTGGGCCAATTATTTTTCCCATAATTAACCGTTCGTATATTTTTAGGCCTTTTTGCTTTTTACGAAGTATAGTTGTTTCCACTAGCGGGTTATATTAACATTTTATATAGGTATTCTGATCTTTGTTATTTTGTTGAGCTATTAAATTTTTTTATTCCGAAGAATGTATTTCTTTTTTGAATTATTTCTTTTACTCCTTCTTTTTCTGCTTATCCCACTGAATCTCTTAAATACTAGCACATGTAATTAGTTTTCCTTCTCTCATATATTACATTTTGGTCTCATTTTTTTTTAGACTTCCATGGCTCTCATTAGTTGTTTTCTTGTTTTAACAATTATTGTCGTATCATCTGCCTAAGTTATAACTTGGGTATTATTTGATGTGTTTTTCGTATTCAAATTTTCCTTTCTTAGATTATCTTCTAGAGTTAGATTAAAAAAGAATTGGTGAAACTGGGCCTCCTTATTTTACTCCTATAGATGTTCTAGTCTTCTGTAACTATCCCTTGAAACTTAATTTCACTTAGACTCATTTCTATTTGCTTTATTAGTTTTCTGGGAACCTTTAGTGTTTTTGACTCATTAATAAGTTCTAGTCTGGTCTATTCACGGTATCAAAAAGTACTTCTAAAATCTATAGAAATTACAAGGATTTGTTGGTTGTATTCCTATGCCTTCTGAAAGATTTGTTCCAAAATGTGGATTACGCAGCGCTCCTTCATGGTCCAAAGCCATTGCGGTAGTGTCCAATTAGTTTTTCTGCATAATATTTTAGATTTGGTTTAACAAATTACGACAGTATTTTGTATATAGACTGAATTGGGAAGGGTAATTCTCTCAGTTTTCTTTGTCGCCTTTTTTTTGAACTGGTGTTCCACTCTTCTGGTACCTTGACTTATTTATTTCCATATTTCCTATATAAATTATTGTAGTTGTTTGTGTAGTTGTTTTTATTTTCATTTTTCAACAATTGTGCCTCTTTCGTATCCTCTCCAGGTGCTTTTTCATTGCGTAGTCTTCTTATTTCTTTCTGTATTTCTTCATCTCAAGGATATTTTATTTGCTCTTCTACTCCTTCTTTCACTAATGTAATTTCTTCCTTTTGGGCCCTTTTCATATGCACGTAATGTTTTTTCAAAGTATTCTATTCATATTCCTCCCATCTTTATCGGATCATGTTTTATTTCATTGTTCTTATATATCAGTCCTTTGATTTTAAGTTTTGGTTTATTATCTCTCTATGGCAACGACTAGAGTCTTCAATTTCTCTTAAGTTTTTATTAACCCATTCATGCTTTTTCTTTTCTTATATTGCATTCGCTTCGATTCTTGATATTTCATAATCTCTTTTTTCACTTTTTTTTGCTTTTTCACTGCAATATTTCGGTTGAACCTTAAGATTTTCATTTCATTTACCATACGAAAACATACTGGAACTGAACCCATCCAACGGTCAATACTATTGGTGATATTATGTTCAAATAAATTACAATAATTAAGTAATTAGCGTAGTAGTTTGTTAATTACAGTGTGGATTCAGTGAACCGTAGGCATTCTTATTTTGAAATCATGTGATTCAATAAAAATACACTGCAAACATAAAGTAGGTAATTGTAAAACAGGAAATGGTTTCAATAACGTATAATGTATAGCCCACTTGTATTAAACATATCTTAATTTATTAGAAAATTGTAATCTTTAATAGATTTTAAATTCAACATTCAGATTAAATTGTGGAAAACAGTATACTCTCGCTACACATAGATTCAATATACTTTTTTTTCAAAAACTATAATCAAAAATTGAAGTATATGATATCTATTATGTGTCACAAAAACAATTTTGATTTACAAAACGTAAAAGTCTTTAAATACATCAATTTACAGATGATATACATGTGATATTAAATAATACTAAATGTAAAAACTTTTTTACACACTTCTAGTCATTTTTAAAATGACATTTCAAACTTACTTGTTAAACCTCCATCAGTAATTATTTAATTGATTCCTAATCTTAAAATCCTTAAATTCGAATTTTTTAAATGCAGTTTTTCTGGTTCACTAGAACAAATAGGTAAATTTAAATTTATTCTGGTGTGAAGACAGACGCACGAGTGCTTTGATTATGAAAGTATAAAATATAAAACAAAATATGTTCTTACAATTGATATTGTGGCCATTTAAGCGTAATTTTAGCTTTTCCACAAAATTTACCAGGCATGATTCCTCCATCTAAATCCCATATCAAATCGGACATAGACTCACCAGAGTATCAAATTCGCTGATGCTTATTTTCTTTATTTCTTCCTGGAGCTAGTAAAATGCAGGAAGTGCATTGTTCGGTATTTTTCAGTCTTCGACGTTGTCTAGATTTATCTACCTGTATTTCTTGGATCGATAGCAGATAATTGCCAGTTAAAGTAAAATTATAAATTAACGTTAACGAGCATTTAATTAAAAATGGCGTATGATAAACAGACGGATGGAATATCTGAAGTTTTGATAAATAACGTTCTCAACCATGCCCTTCGGAGTCTCTTTAATAAATATTAAATTTGTGACAGAAAATATTTCGAGAAAAAAAAACGATTAATAAACATTATTAAAGCAAATACAAGACGCTGAACATTTTAACAGATCAAAGACGTTAAAAAATGAAAAATACTAGTAAATAGGCTCTGTATATTGTTACAATATACCCCACGACCTCGAGTTGGTTGTTCATGGGTCGACGAGCAGACAACAATGAGTTTAGAATGCGCCAACCTATTTTTATGGTGATGTGAACAAAATCATCAAGTGAAGATATCGTGGAATTTTTTTATGACTGAAGGGTTCTCAAGCTCAAGAAATCCTGACTTTTAATAAACTTCCCTTCCTTTTTGTAATTACTTGTCTCGGGGATACGTGGGAACCATGACGAAAACAAATGAAGATAAAGATTGTGTAGTTCACGACGTTAGAACATGGGAGTAGAGATGTTAAAGATAGATATTTGTGAGATGCTTGAATATATTACACCCAATGCTGGTTGTAATTTGCAGGCATTATATTGTATTTGATTTAAAAGTTTTGCACCTAACGGAAAAAAAATAGATGCATATTTTTTAACTTATTATTATCGTTATCGATACCAAGTAGCTTAGTATTGTTTTTAGAGGAAAAATATACTTATTTAATACAAATCTCAAGATATTTAAACTAAAAAATTTCAGGTTTTATCTTTACGCTATTTATCTTTTTATTTGACTTTATTAGTTTTAAAGTTATATGGTAAATTTCTTTAATTGTTTTTTTAAGGTTAAATTATAAAGCAAAATTTTATTATAAAATATAAGCTTTTTTCCAAAATTGAATGTAAAATTGTTTATTAATAACAAAATACATTACCTGATATTATGAGTATGACAATTATTAATTTGAAAGAAACCAAAATTTGAACTTTTAAATTACCACTGGATTAATTGAACGATTAATCAAATAATTATGTATTGATGCTATGAATTTATATGTATTAAGTTGTTTGATTTATATAAAATTTTGTTATATTTCATATATTATATTCGTTTTGTTAATTTGTCAAGTTTAAAAATTAATTTATTATTTAATTATTTAATATCGAGAACCGTTTTTTTCACTTAATTCAAACAAATAAACTTTTAGCAAGGTTTTATTATTAACCAATTATATAATCATCTTCCTTATGAACAAGCTTTTGGCATCTTGTGTACTTACAAAATGTTGATACCCGAAATGACATTTCTGACATCCTAAATTTCTAAATTTTGTATCATTTAAAATGTACTGTAGCAATCGGAATAAATGGGACTCCGATATTTCAATGTCGGGCAAGATTAGTGGGTGTAGCAATAATTCCCATTCCAATTCATTAATTTTAGTCAGTATTTGTCGGAGTTTGGTCTGATATTGTGTTAACGAATCGTGCCTTTTTTGTTGACATTTGCTGGACACTTTTCAATTAAAGATTAATACACTCGGTCCAGTTGTTCAAAGTAAACATCAGCATTCACAGTTAATTCAGGTTCCAACACTTCCAAATGAATTATTCCACGAATACTCCATCAAACACACAAAAACATAAACACGGCTTAGCAGTACTTTTACAAATTTGCAAATGTTTTTGGTGGTAACCGTAGCGTTACTACCCATCCGAAAACTCAAAAACCAGGTAATGCAGTATGTGTATCTATAGTGGTGTTTAGCTCGCCACTTCACACAAAATTGCCAGCAAAAGAATTTTTTTTATTCACAAGTAAACAAGATCTTTTACCAAAAAATATTGGACCTTGGAGTACGCAACTAGCTGATAAATAACAAGTAAATATTAGCATGCGCAAAAACGACATTAGTTTCCAGTCCCCCACAGTAAACATAGTTTTTAAATAATTTGTGATATAATCTTCTTCTTGGTTTGGTTCTCCAAAACATGCTTGTAGTATGGTATGAAATAATTTAAATTGACTATTAAAGTTTGATTTTGAAAGTCAAAACGCATAGATGAAAAACAAAATTGTGCCAAAATAGAACTTTGAAGAACTCCACAGTTAATGTTAAACAGAGGGTTTTGATCATTTTCAGTTGTAATATACTGTTATTTTAACCGATTAAATGAGAGTCTCAGTTTTATTATTGTCCAGCGAATTTATTTATTTATAATAATAATAATAATAATAAAAGAATTTTAAGTGGTAATAAGAAAAAAATAAAAAACGCAGTTAGAAACCATTAAATATTTATTTAAATAAGAAACTTATTTTTTCAAATAACATTGTAAAATACAAAATTAAATATTTTAAAATACGAGTAGTATCGAAAACATACTGATACAAATATTATTCAAAATTATTATTAAAAAGTATCAATTTAATCATTTTCATCCGACTCGCATGATTCATTTTATTCAAGATCTACTATTGAAAGTAACTTATAAAAAGTATGATATTCAGGAGGAACTTATTTTAAAAGTGAGAGTATGTCTTTTTTTTTCGCTATTGTTATACCTCGTCGGTTCTGAAGGGAACCCCGAAGAAGGCCTTCCAGGCAAAGACACACGGTATTTAGAAATATTTGGACACAAGAGGGTGCTATTTCGAAAAGTGTTGACCATCGGTACAATATACTATTAACGAAAAGGAAAAATTTGGAAAATTAGTCCTTATGTCTCATAGTCAAAGCTTTATTAATAGAACTACTCTTTTTGTGATTAAACCAAATAGTTTGGTGTAAGACTAATTTGGTCAATTTATAACATCGAACTTTTGTATTTTTGAACATGAAGATGTAGCCTATGTAGCCACGAAACCAGTAGTTCTATTAATAAAGCTTAGACTGTGAGACACAAGGACTTATTTTCCCAATTTTTCCTTTTCATTAATGTACACTAACATATAGTAACAACAACCTACTTAATAAACTATTACGAGTTTGGTTCCGTTACTTATGAAACGCACACTCAAATTCGGAGAGGGGTAAAATTTTTTTGAAGGTCAAAGGCTAATACTGTCTTTAATTTATCTAGCTGCGACCAAATTTTGTTTTTTCACATCTCAGTAAGCATCCACTTTTCGCAAGCGAAGATCGTGGTCTAATTTAGCTTTCTGCTGTTCTCTAAAATATATATATTTGACTAAAACTTCTCACAAGTTTCAGAGGTATCTTTCTGAGGTTATAAATATAGATTAAATTTTGTTCTAAAAATTTGTCTATAATGAACAAAGAAACTACGTAGTTCCCATGGCCATTGCATTGACATGTTTATATCTGGATTTAAATATTTTGTACTCTTGGCATAATATCTCTCGTAAGTTAGTATGTTGGAAACTGTTGTATAAATTTATAAACTATTTTCACTTAAGACTAACTTTTCTTAGTTGGTATATTTTCTTTTTATAATAGAATCTTATATTTATTATAATTATTTTTCAGAAATCCTTTGAGAACAACGAAGTATTCATCATCCACATCCTAATAAATTACTATATTTTTTTGGAACCACTCTGGAGATTCTACACCATTTACATGTTTTAATTTTCTTGTATTTTTATTTTACTTCAGCATTGCTTTCGCTTTGGTTATCACCTAAAAAATACTCACGTCAGATTTAAAACCAATATAAGTGTGGTTAAATACTGCGCCAACTGCATAAACTGTGTCTATCCTAAATAACTTCAATTATCTTTATATGCGGGAGCTAAAATTTTTCACACTTACAATGTTTGCATGCAATAAAATCATTAAACTAACAGTATCCACAATCATAATTTGTATTAAAAAAGTAAAATTTACCTGCTGCTTGCTCGTCCTCATCAATTACATGGTTATTTTTGTATCACTTTCGTCACTCGATAAATGGTAACAAAAAATTGCTGGACATTCGTTCCTCAATGTTTTTTGACATATTTTAATAACCAAACTTGCACAGAAATGTCTGCTTGTTGTAGTTTGAAATAGAGGTCGACAACTTTAGCATTGAAAGATTTAAGCACTTTTTGAAGGTATAAAAACACCGGCAAATTAAAAAAAAAATGTTGGTTAGGCAAGGATGGCACTGGGTTATTCAAATAGTTACTCTAATTAAATATTTTTTTAAGTAGTATCTTGTGAAAATACAAATCGATGGAGATTTAAGCATATTTCTCAGGATAATATTTTTTTATGTCAGAAAATCCTTCATCAAAAGAATTAAAAAAGCATAGAAGTAGGAAGAGACAACCTAGAACATTTATTTTAAGTTTGTTTGTAACTATTTTGTTTATTATTTCGTTTTTATCAAGCAAATAAAAGTTTGTCTACTGTTATTCCTTTGAAATTCCTTCCCAAAACTGAATTATTCATTTGTGTATTTCTCGAAAACGGTTGAAATTATCATGTTTCAACAAGTTAACAAATGTACATAAAAATGATGTTTACAATATGTTTTCTAATCAAAATTAGTAAAGAGTTACGAGTCAGTTTCATCATCACGAATCGCTCATATGGCGCCCCCTGTAAGAAAATATGAAATAATAAGTAAACTAATATTCTTTGTCTAAAGTTAGGTCTCTGTGCCAATTTTGATAACAATCTATGAATTTATTGTGAAATTATAACCAAAAGCGAAAAAACAATATTTCAACTTTAACATACTTCATCTTTTGCCACAGCAACAATATGTTAAGGCATATTTGGTCCAAACCTCTTATTTTGATCTAAATAACCTGCGTTTAATAAAACTTATATTCAAAATTGGCCCTATTTAATTTACAAATTTTTTAACAACTT
Organism: Hermaeophaga mercurialis; assembly: GCA_951812935.1. Taxonomy (NCBI): domain Eukaryota; kingdom Metazoa; phylum Arthropoda; class Insecta; order Coleoptera; family Chrysomelidae; genus Hermaeophaga; species Hermaeophaga mercurialis. The sequence continues at coordinate 23,345,206 of OX638358.1, read as the reverse complement.
TGATGGAAATTGTGTGGTATTTATCGAAACGAATCCATTATTAAAATTAACAATATTATAAACTGTAGTATATCTCTTTCTTTATGGTACATCCTTGACTTAGCCCATAATAGTATTCACTAAAAATCTTTCCGTCCAAATTCAAGAACACTCAATTTTATTGTATAAAACCAAAGCAAAGATCAATCTCTGTATCATGGTCATTCTTCACTTGAACAGAGAAACATTATAGATTTGAAGTCAACGGTCTCCTGAAGGACACTGAGGTTAGGTGAAAGTGGTAGGTAAGCCTCATTTACTCTTACATATAATAATAACCAGGTAACGAGAATTTTGTAATAATTTGTTATGGATTATGAAGACACTCAACTTGAATTATGTCTTGCCGTATTGGTCAGATGCACGCAATTGTTAAATTTAAACCGGAAATTATTAATAATTATTTTAAAAGCCAATTAAATTTTAGCAAAGTTTTCGATAAAATTTAAGCTTCACGTAGAAATTCCCCACCAGTCTCTCCCCTTATCTTCGTTATTGATTCGATAATTAATAATTGAGATATTTTATTCAGATAAAATCTTAACTTTGTATAAATTCTGATATTCCACATGTGAACACAGTGTTCAAATGTTTAGAAAATTTATGGTGGATGATTTTTAAACTTGAAATAATTATTTTAAAATAGAAGGAAAAGGGTATGTCATTTACTTAACTTTTTTAAAAACTAAATCCGTAGGTGTAGCTTTAAACGTATTAAATATGCCAGCAAAAAGTTCACCATTGCCCATAATTGTAAGTTAAAAATGTTACAATTTTAAAACAGAATTTTATGTCTTAGAGAAACATTTCCCAAGCAAAATATTTCGATATTAGAGCACATTTATTTTACTATAAAGATTTAATGTTTATCTACTAAATATTCTAACTCTCACAATATTCAGTGCAAGGAAAATGATCGTTCACTTAAGCGAAAACCCACTCGTTCAAAATGAAAGTACTCGAGTACTTATTTATTTAAGTGTAAAGCAAAATTTATTACTCTCGTCTGTCGTTGTTAAAAATGCAAATGAGCTTGTTAATGATCTGATCCAGTTTTAACCTAGTCAATGTACTAATCACGATATTTAGTTTACATCCAAGAAAGAAAATGTAACTAGAACAATCAACATGCAAACTATTCACAAATATTTACTTTTGGTACATTAATAATTCACAATTATTTAAGAGAGAAAACCGAAACAAATAAATAATATTTAGAAAATTGTAAAAAAGAATAAAAAAATGGTCATTTTGGAAGAAAAAAATCAACTTTGAGACGAAAGAGAATTCTTTAAAAGTACATCGATTAACGACAGATATTTCTGATTTTTATATATCAATTTCATTATCATTGTCAGGAGACATATTTTAGTATGCCCCATCATTTCATTATTATCTTTATACTGCGGGATACTCAAATTATTCTAACAGGTTTATTTAGGATGCTACCACTTAAAAAAAAATGTCATTATTTTATTGATTGATTTAAATGAACTTACTTACAATTTGAAATACAAGAAAATTAGTAAAAAACATTTAGGTAAAAGTCCAAAGCCCATATATTTTTCTGGTTTTTCCGCAGAAATCTGAAGAACTTACAATTAAATTAAATTATATTTACTTATATATTCACTCCCCTGTATTTTGTTAAATATAAGAATTGCTAGTTAACGTACTACAAATGTAACATTGTTGAAAATTTTAATTAACAAAATGTCAGATTTAACAAAACCAACGCCAATGTTAAAACTTGCAAAAAAAAGGTTGTCGGTGCATGTTTTTTACAGCCTATTTAAAGATACCAAGCGACTGAAAAATAAATATAAATAGGTCGTTACATTATCACGCGTAATCCAAATAATTTTAAAATTGATTTAAGAATGAAAATATCTTTAAAACGATATTCCTACCAATCAACTCTCCTATTCGAAATAAAATATTTTTGTAATTGGCGACCTACGGTCAAATTGAAACTTTCGGCTACCATTTTCTTCTCAAAAAGTAATTTTATTCTAATATATACAGCCAAATTACCATGGACCATAGAAAAGTTAAAGGGCGATGAACTTTTGGTACCCTCGGTATATTTTATCATATATTAAAATATAATTTGTTACGGAAAAAGCTCAAATGATTAGTATTTTACTCAAATCTATTAACAGTTAAATTTTCTTTTAAACCGCAACAAATAAAATAATGGTAAATCAAAAGAGAGTTTGTTTATATTTCGTTAACAAGCTATTTTTACGTCAAGGAATTTTCTGTAAACAGAGAGTTCTTTTATTTAAACCACGTGAAACTTTAATAATAAACAATTATTTTAATTTACAATAAATTACAACACATTTAACCTTCACATTTTCCAAAATTAATCGAAATTCATCTATACATAAAATCATAAGTATTACATATGGTTGAACTCATTTTGAAAAGAAGAAAAGAAGATTCCAAAAATGACTGAATATACGGGGTGAAGTATTTAAAAAACCAATGTAACTAATAATTTCATAAAAACGGCAAATCTAGCAACATTGCAAATATTAAATCTGGAATCTCCGTATCCCAAAATAGGCTTATCCCAAATTTTGTAGAATTCGGACTAGCAATTTACGATATAATTGGCCGTTTCCACACTTTTGATCCACTCTATACATATATATTTATATATATATATATATATAGCAGAAAAAATAGCTTGGCAGCAAAAAGAAATTAAAGAAGTGATACATGAAATAAGAGTAATACCGATTCAAATGGCTTCATATATATATATCTTGAAGTAGAAGTATCAAATTGGCAACATTGTTCCAGTCAATTCGATAGTAACAATAGTAACGAATTTTGGTCGAAAGAGGACACATTTTGCACTCTCTCGGGTTATCTAGTCATATATTATTATTCGTATCCTTTTACTCCTTAAGGTTTCGTCTATTTGATTTAAAGTTCTCATTGATTCGGTATAATTCAGGTTTTTCTCCACTTTTCTTCAATGATTTTTTCCCTCTTCTTAACATTAGTCCAATATTTAAATTTTGGCCCACTGCAATATTTAGACCCTTATCCGGAATATTTTGATAGATACATGTATCAGACGAGAAAATAAAATAAATCATAAAATTCATATTTACCCACGTAAAACTTTATTGACAAATTTCAGCAAGCCGATTGCCTTTAATTTCACTGCTCCCACAAACTTGCACTTGAGTGATTCCATTGTCTTTAAAGTAAAATAATTATATTATTTATTATTTTATAAATTGAAAGCAGATTTAATTAAAAAATTCTATAGAATTGTAATATAATAATTTACTCAGATGGTGTTTTATTGATCTAAGTTTTATATATTTTTAATTGATTTCGGTTTTATGCTGATTGTAAATAATAAAATAATATTATTTAATAATTAAAATGTTTTTTGTATCGTTAAAAATAAAAAAAATATGTAAATATTTTAGTATTAGACTAAAATACATAATGAAAACGATATATTTTTTTAAATGCGATAGTATAGGATATTGAATAAATTATTAGTTAGTGGTCAAATTCCTCCTGTCGTAAAAAACAATTAGCTAATAATTAACAATTTTATTTTCTTATCTAGAAGTTGAGTTTAAGAAATTATCAATGATTTTATTCTCAAACCGGCACTGAACAATCTCCAATCTAAATTAGATAATATACCACAGTTTTCCATAGCGTCAACTGTATGTCAAAACAAAATTACATAATATTCTCCCAGCTTTGAATCAAGCGAATTTACTATTTACTAAATCTAAATTAGATCTCCAAACAAGTTGCATATTCCGAAGTGACAGAACAGGTGCATTAGGAAAAAAATCATGTGTACACATAAATAGATTTTGAAAACTTCAAAAAGACATGGGTCGATGTCCCTACTCGTGCACATTTGTAGGAAACTCGTCACGTGACCTCACTTACTCAAGAATGGCCCATTTAAGTGGACTATTATTAGATGATTGCACTTTATATTAGTTTTTCTAAGAAATAGGAAGGCTTAACGGAAATTTATTTAACAAGATAAATCATCGAATAAGATGAAACTTTGCAATTGATATTCAATTTTTGTTTTTATTTCTCAAGTTAAATATTTGTGATTTTCAGTTCATAGGCTGACAAATTTGCTTTTAGAATAATTGAAGGGCCTCTGATTTTTCTGTCTATGTATTTTTTTTAGTATTAAGGCATTTTAATCAGCTTTTTTACATTAGTATCCCACAAATATATGAAAAAATCAAACTGTTTAAGTATCATTCATTATAATTTGATTTATCTTAATTTGCTTAAACCACTTATTCCAGTAATCATTACTATGCATTCACTTTGTACAATGACTAAACATTCTAAGGAGAAAATGCATGTATGCAAACAATCTCATCAAAATTTCCGTCTACGACACTAAATAAAGGTCATTTTTATGTGATTCATACACCTCCTTGAATGCATATTTATCAGCTATGAAATATCCGCTATACATCATTGTAAAGAAAATTTCCCAAATTCATGGTTGGGTGTCTGTTGTCTATGGCGAACACTTCGCATCACTGACAAGTGTGCACGAGTGGCATAAAAGATTCCGAGAAGGGTGCTCATGATTGCAAGATGTTCCGCGCCCAGAAAGGACCCATCGAAGCACTTCTCCTGACATTGCGCAGATTGATAGTCGGAATTAACATGGTTCGGTGCATGCCATTATCAAAGATCACCTGCAGTTTCGAAAAATTTGCGAGCAGCAGGTTCCATATTAACCAAAGGAGTGACAAAAAATGATAGAATAGCTTCATATCTGATTCATTAGTAACGGTACCATGAGGAAGAGTATGAATTTCTCTCCTGTATCGTCACGAGGTGCCAATATTTTGAGCCGAAGAGCAAACAGCAAGGCATACATGAAGATACCTCAATTCTCCCGCGCCAAAGCACTCCAAAGCTATTAATACAAGTTACGGTAAAGTCAAGATTGAAGGGGCTTCTCCTTATCGACTTCATTGAGCGTAGAGCCACAATAAATGAGAAGAAACTGAGTCAAAACGCCCTGGAATGCTCGGACGGAATCAACTTTTGCACGATAATGGTCGTCCCATACTGCCAGTATGGCGAGGTATAAGCTTGACAGATTTTATAGGGAAACATTGCATTATCCTCCGTACAGCTCAGATCTTTCCTCTTGAAATTTTTATTTTTTTGTTGACCTGAACGTAGATATTCGTGGACGTCGGTTTCGTTCGATTAAGGAAGTGCAAAAGTGGGTGAGGTTGTGGATCCGTCAGCGACCTAAGTCTTTCTACAAGATTGAAATAGATACTCTCGTCTTCCATTGGGATAAATTTTTATCAACTATTTATGAATAAAAAACATTTCTTGTCATTTTTTAACATGTTCAGTATTCATTTGATTCCCCCTCATATTATGAATAAAGTTGTTAAATTAAAAATTGTATACCAAAAATAATTCATAAAATAATAATTTATACATTATTGTTAAATGTATTAAAAATATGTGGATATTTTCTAGCAATTTTTAAAGCAATAATATACACAAATAATGAAAATATATGTGTAAAGATTAAAAGATATGCAATTAAATGATTGAGTCATTATTTAAACATGACCAATATGAAAAAAAATTGTACCGAACTCTTATTTGTTCTTTGCAATGTAAAGTTCGCTTTGTAAGAAGTAGGTAAACTGTAGGTTTTAGTGTAGTAGAAAGTGGCAAGAAATGATCCAATTACCCATCACGTAAAGGGAAAGTATTGTTTTTTTAAACATTTTTATTACGATAACATCCTGATTTATTACGCTAAAATATATTAAACGCCTGAATTTCAGGAAAAGCAACTTTCTGTTTCTGAATAACGTAAACACAAACAAGTCGTTATATCAGAAGGTATAAAAAATGGAATCTGGTTTATTTTTAAATCTGATTTTGAGATAAAAGAAAGAAATTGGTATTTGTATCCTATAATTAAAGCTCAATCAAGGTGTAGAGATCTTTATTAAATCTTAAATGACCAGAAGGAGCAAATAAATTTCTTAATCGTGGGTTTTTTCGGTACTTTTTAGATATTATTTCATTAAAGAGTATTGAAAATTATACTAATTAACATTTACACTTGAAAGCTTTCGTTCTACTGAATTTGTTATATTCTGAGTTAGTTTATTCTTTTAAAAATGTTATCATTTTCACGATCCTATCTTCACCTAATAAGAAAACATTATTAGAAAGCGTTGAATGTATAATACCAATACTAAACAATATTAAACGTAATTTAATTAAAAATTGCGATTGTATAATAAATTGTAGTTTACATAACTTTAATTTGAGTCGGCAAGAGTAAAATGAGTAAATAATAATTATTATATGGCTTTTGTGGTAACAAAGAACAAAGTAATTGATACAATTTTAAATCCTCATCCTTCAATATGGCTTTTTGGCCTTTTTTACTTTATTTAATAATTTAAGTATCTTTTCTGTAAAAATATTCATTACACTTAAATACGATCATTATTAAAATATATAATGTTACTCTAAGATGATAATCTCTACTAGACACATTTATTGTAATGAAGTTTAAATAATCTATTTTTCGAAACTCTTTAAAAACCGTTTATGTTAAATACCACTTCCACTATCAGTTCCTTACTAGTAATTAGGTTGTTTAAATAGTTTTCCTGACTTACATCTAATAGTAATAACCAAAATGGAGGAGTTACAATAAAAATAATATAAAAAAATGTGAGAAAGAAGCTTCAGGTAAAGAAATATGTCATATTTTATTTCTCCTAAAATCAGAATCATTATGCGGCATTTTTCATTATTCCTTAAATCTTAAATTTAGGCTACTTAAAAATTTCGTGAGAAGCTGACTTTGCTTTTTGGATAATTAATCTTCAAATTTTATTACCACATAAAGGAAGTAAACAGAAAAGAGATCAGTGTGTATTGTGTAGAACAATGCCCAAGTTGATGTGCGTACACGCCTAATGCATAATCTTGAAAACCCATGATTAAAGGTTAATTATATATCTAACGCTACTTAAAATTACATGCGAAGTTGTTCATTATTCACATCATTTAATCAAATAACACTTGAAGTACCTATGAATAGCATGGAAATAGAGGGTGTCCAAAATTAAGCTTCCCATTATACGAGTAATATAATAATAATAATAATAATAAACATAATAATAATAAACATAATAATAATAATAATAAACATAATAATAATAATAAACATAATAATAATAATAAACATAATAATAATAATAAACATAATAATAATAATAATAAAAATAATTTAATATAATAATAACAAAAAAGTTTTAAATAGTTTAATCTTGTTAGAAGAAAAGTATATCAAAATCTGACCACATCATCAGGTTAAATTGATTTACAAATAAAACGTTAATTATTTTTAATCTAATCATTTTGTCCTAAAAATAGTAGTAGTGTAAAATAAATCTACTAACTACATAGATGATATTAGAATGCCTCTAGTATACTATACATCTTATTTATTTTGAAGTACAAATGTTGCGGTTAATAATGAAAAATAATATCAAACAAATAATCCGTTCTGCTTCTTTGGCAGGATAACATTCTGTACTCAAAATTTTTGCAGGTAATCTGTCCAATTTCTTCAAAAATTCCTACAGAAAATAATCCCGTGGTGTAAAATTGTATGATCCAGGCGATCAGGTAACTTCTGTCCTTCAAGCAATTATTCGATCAGCAAATCTCTCCTCTACAAGATTCAGTATTACATCCATTTTATGGCAAGTAGTACCATCCTGTTCAAACCACATGTTCTAGACTCCGGCATCTTCTAATTTATTCCAGAAACAATCGGTTTACATTTTCTTGTATCAAGCTACATTCATAGTAACTGCATCACCAGCTTCATTCTGGAAGAAATAAGGAGAAACCTCGCTTCCCACCCAAAAACTAGATCACACAGTCATTTTTTCTGTGGGTATTCCTCACCCCATATTCTGCAATACAGCTTGTGTACCTATCATATATTTTTTTCTTCCGATGGAGCACCAGAATTATAAACATGTTGTCTTTTAGCTTTTATTGATCCAAATTGATCGAATTTCTTTACAAAATTTCAGCAAAACATTGCCCATTTTTGAGACGAGTTTTCACAATAAAAACGAGTTCGCAAAGTTTTTATTTGACGCTATAGAAAAAATGACAATTAAGAATTGTATAAATAGCGTTCAATTTAAATCATTGAATCATCAAATTTTAACATGATATATATATAGCAGAAACATTCGAATGGTGTCCTGCTATTTAGTGAGAATGGTAATAAATAAACGAAGCGAGTGGGTAGTGTAGTAGGGCTATCAGTTGGTGGTGCAATAAGCACATCTGGGACTGCTGTGCTGTCACACTTGATTTTTGGAAATAGATATGTCTGCGAAACCGATGTCAGGAGCAATAGGGAGAAAAGGCGGGGTACAAAGAGTGAACAAATATATGAAGCCATTCCTGACCCTACTCATGTGTATAGATACTAACAAATAGGAAGAGTTCCTAAGGCGAATACAACGAAAGACAAGAAACAATAAGAGAAATAAAGTTCTCAATATAACATGAAAGTACAAACATAAAAGGGTATCAGTACATGACTAGGTTAAGTACTTCATGATGTAAGAAGAGGAAGCGATATAATAAAGAATAGTAAAATGAGAAAAAATTCCACCAATCGAACACATAATTAACCTTACAAAGAAATATAAGTAATAATTAGTCATTCTTTTTATTGTAAAATTCTTGATTTCGTGGTATCTTGCAATGTATCTAATAACTAAACTGGATTCTAGAAGAACGTAATAGAAAACAAACAGTTATTAACGTTAAAACACATTGTCTAATCACGCTGTGTAATTTAATTAAGAGTGGCGCAACAGCAATTATGTATAATCATTTCATTTATTTATTAGTAACGTCTACAAATAAAGCATAAAACATCAGCTACGGGGACCGCAGTAATGATCTAATCTTCTCCTTACAATGTTTAACTTACTTTCAGACCAGACAATCTTAAAGGTAAAACCTGCTGTCATCTAATTTTCTAAGATTTATTTCTAGTATTACAAATAAATTATCTGAAAGGCAAACGCTACGCAAAAAGGCAAACTCTTGCTCCATTTAACTGCTGGCTATAGGAATCGCTATTTCTGCGACGAGATATTCAGTTACGATTTTCTTTCGACAGAAATTGTAAATCATTTCTAGGAAATTAATTGTTATGTAATAGCAAGCTAGTAACCGGTGTTTCAATTGACGGATACAAGAAAACGATAATAAATGGATGACAATAAATCAGTGAGCTTTCTGTACAAGTGTGTCTGTGTGTCAAATCGTCATACTTAAAAATGTATACGCAAGGTATCTCAAAAACGAATGTACCAGTATAACATTTTTGTATGTATAAATCAGGTTACAAGTACTAAATTGATACCATAAAATATTTATTAAAACAGGAGTACCAATTATTATAAGCCATAAAATGATTTATGTAAACCGAATTTAATGTATCTTCTTCGTTTTAATAAACACGCTGCTCAAAATTATTTAAGGAACAACAGTAACTATTCATGTATTTTTTTAGACTGCAAATTGAAGTTTCATTACTTATTTTACTAAACTTATCTAGCATAAAACTGTCTAAAAATACAACTTTTGCCGTTTTTCTTTTAATAATGAAAAGTAACATGGGTGTGGAAATCCCTACATTTTGTTTTGCAACAAAAGCTATTTCTGATTCATTAGAAAGATGATATTTGTAATTGAATACGATATATTGCCTCATATTGTCTATACATGCTCAATTGGGTTAAGGTCGGGAGATGAAGAGGCCATGGCAAAGAAGAACCAATTTTGTACTTGGCATGCGACGTTAGGATTAGCAATAACCTAAATCGGGACCAGCAGCATATGAATATGGTCATATAATATGTACAAAACCTTTAATGTAACGTCGTTAGTTTATGTCTCTTTCTAAACTAACGACACATTGAGAATTTGCTAGATAATTCTAGCAAAAATATATTGTTCCTTCGACAATTTTGAGAAGTGTATTATGTTGTATCAATTCTGTGTTTGTTTCCTGATTTAGCAGCATTTACAACTTTAGGTAAATAATAAACGTCAGAAACACTGACATTGAAATAAAAGACTTATCTTACTTAAAGTCTTTGGATAGATACACGTATTTTATAAACACAGACAAGAGTAAAACGTAATCAGCTATAAACAGCTATCTTCCCAGCTCAGTTATTTCCAGCACAAATCTATTTCTTTGTATTATTAAAGATCTCAGCAGATAAACAAACTTTATCTTTGTAGTTTGCCATTGATAAATGCCTTAGACAAACAAACAAAGGTCCACATAATCCGTAACTGTGAGAATAAAACTGCAATGAACGGTTTAATAAACTCCAAGTCTCAGTTAACTTTAATCAAAAATAATTGCCATCGTTTCATGTGTAAATAAACAATAGCGTAATATTAATTATTATACTAATGCGTGGGAGTCGGGTGATCTTAAAGATTGTAACAAATCTTAAAGCTCTTTTTACCTTAGATGTTCCGTTATTGTTTCATATTATTATGTTAACTATTATCGGCTATTATCCGTTGAAATAAAAAAATAATGGCAATGGAATAGATATAATTATTGTTATTTGATTAGTTGAGCAATTTGGGTTATATTATAGTCAGCATCAGAAAATAATAATTTTCTAAAAGAATTGATGGTATTCCTTCTATAATAATTTCATTATCGTTTCTTTTGTATTAAATATTGTTTATATATATTTAAAAGCAACTTATTTTTAATAATATTTTTTCCTATTTTCTTCTTCTACTAGTCTTTCTTTATTTCTTATTTATTAATAAAGGCAAAGCATATGTTTCTAAATGTGTTTGGTGAAATGGAATCCGCATAAAGGAAATGAAAACCAGCAATTCCCTCTCACTGTTAATTTATTTTATAAGGTTTTTAACTTTTGTATATTGTCGCACAAATATAAATTATAAAGTACATTTTAATGATTTTTATTATTGATCTGTCTTAATACAGGTTTTTAAATGATTTTTGTTACAAAAATTAATAAGATGTTGATTCGTTAAAAAATGTATTGATTGTAGTTTTTGAAAACAAAAAACTGCTATTTATCTGGCGTATCTGTATTCATTGAAAAAAACTCTAAATCATTACCACATAATAATTTAATATATAAAAAGAGAAGGACGACTAGTTTCGACTATACAGGTATAAAATAACAGAAGTAAAAGCATTATAAAATGTTTAAGCATACAATCATAAACTTACCTAGTTACAATTAATAAAATAATAATAATAATAATAATAATAATAATAATAATAATAAATAAGTTTATAATTGTATGCTTAAACATTTTATAATACTTTTACTTCTGTTATTATGACCTGCTGATGACTTACCATAGTCGAAACTTAGCTTATGTTGTAATGATTTCGAGTTTTTTTGGTTAATCCTCTATACCACATTTGAGCCTAATGGAGAACCATCTCTATCGTATCCGTGTTCGTCAAACAAACATATATATGACATATACAGAGCAGTCAATTTATTTATACCATACGATAATGCATAAACGAGTGTAAGAGAGATGGATCGATGATATGTCCTGTAATCGTGTTGTGATCTAATGTCGTCTGTAAGCTCCGAGCTAACGCTTTTGAATTTTATGACAAGAATGAATTAACGGAGAAGTAAAATTGAAAATATGATTGTTTTATTTTAGTAATGAATTGAAATTTTTTCCTGTCTAGAATTTGCAATGTTAATAAATTGGAACTATTAAGGAATTTTATTTTTATTTAATTTATTATTAACATTTATTTTTATTTCTATCTTTGAATACTTAAATCTTTAGTCTATTGATGTAATTTATTTGAGGTTTAAATTGTTTGAAGTGCCGTTCACCCTTCATAGGATATTTGGATTATTCGTATATGAACCATTAAAGTTTTGGAATTCTCCCAAGTTTATGAGATAATGTTACATCCGATTAGATCGTGAAGGAAAATGGGTCCCCGCATATATACATCTGTCGGAAACAATTGCTAGCCATCAGATAATAAAAGTTCTATTTTGGATCGGCAAAATTCCAGGAAAAATCTTTATGGTTAATCAATATTTAGAACACACATGTATGTGTTACGTATGAATAAAAAATAAAATAAAATATAAAATATATGTAGTAATTAAAAACTGCCATGTTTGTTAAAAGCCCATGCCAGAATCGTTAATAACTTATTATTTCATTTTGTCTTAGAAATAATTTACAATTTAGTAAAGTTATATCGAGAAAAAATTTAAATTATCAAGTTTTACATCTTATTTTTTTTTTATTCAGGAATAATGTAAATTAATTGAAATTCAAGTAACATGAAAAAAAAATGGAAATCAAATAATTCCGATATACTATAATATTCATTTAACATTTATTCAGGCCTTAGAAGTTTATAGCGCCCGCTAAATTTCCAACTTCTAAAAATAATTGTTTGTGTTTACATAACTCCTTTTAAAATGTTGATTTTTTTAATAATAAAACATTTAGTGACATATTACAATTTTCACTTACTGTGCTTGGCAGGTTATTGTCCTGTTAAGTGTTTCCTGCAACACATCACAGTAATTACTAAAGATAATTTTCTTCAAATAACTGCGAATACCTACTAACTCTAAATCTAAAAATAATGCCAAAAACGGTGAATGTTGTATCCAGTTAAACATAATAATTAAGTCATAAATAAAGCGTGAATAAATGATACATTTTTAACAAACAACGTGCAGCTCACTTTTGAAGAACAATGTATTGCAATTCCTTGTTAATAGAACTAATAGTTATATGTAATTAGAGTTAATAGAACTATTTGTTCTAAATAAAATTACTTCTTTGCATCATTGATATTTTATGACAAGTTGGCAATACATCTACTTTAAAGAATCTTCAACCCATTTGTATAACGGAATTACCATATGGCGTTAGTTAAAAAAATCAGGTATCGTATCTGACTTATTATAAAAAGAAGAGAAACGATTATACCATATGCTTCACAAAAACGTTTTTGAAAATCACCTCGATGGTATTCGTTACCTGCTCCTTTATTTGAACTGAACTAAAAAAAATACCTTGCCAAAGATAACACATTACAAAGAAAATTCCTTGTTGGTTAAGTAAACTTGATATATAGAACAAGGTAAACTTTTACGCGGATAGTATTTAGAAATATTTTATAGATTAGAACTGACTAAATTTTCAGTCTTTATTTGCGATATTGCTAACTTTAATTATTTCTCCATTTATTTTACGTTTCAAATAATCAATATTAATTCGTTTCGAATTGAAGTCTAATGATTCGTTTGATCTAAATTTATAAAAAATAATTGACATATTGTGAATAATTATCTACAGACAAAAACAATAATAACATTGATCTTATGATCTCATAAAAATTATTTTCGGGTTTATAAAGAGTATCATTTTCTTATTTGGTAGTAACTAATCCAGTGGTGCATCAAGAAATTGTCTTTGGACGGAAAAATTGAAATGAAATGTTATAATTAAAATATAAATTAACTCCAAACATAAATTAATATTATAACTAAAAAAATTGGGAAAAGAGATTTGCTACTTCATTAAATCATAAATAGGTAATGTTTCCAGTCATAAATTTTACCCAATATTATTGCAGTAAATAAAATTTCAAACTTCTTTTATTAATGGGGTTTCTATTTTTGTGGGTGCGCTAATGGGCTGTAAGCTAAAACTGATTTATTTTATTCATACAGCAGACGCATTGATCACGATGACTAACAGTAAGAGATTTTCTTTGTTTGTATCCAATACTACATTGTGCAATACCCCTTAGTGCGAAGAATGGTCCTTAGTATACATTATATTCTTTTCGGACTGTCTTATTTCGTAATATCTGGACTAATCGTGACAAAAAAATTTCTACCATTATTCATCTCACGTTCCACTTCCTTAGATCGCCACAGAATAGTAAATAAAAACAATTTAAATATCTGTATAATTTTAGTAATATAAAATAAAGAAACACCTAAAATTTCCTCAATACATAACATTGAACGAACAACTAAACGCGGGAAGTTCAATTATCTTAGATCACCTTTTGAACTAAATAATACTAAGCAAATATATTTTTAGAAAAAGAAGAATATTAGTTAATAATGATTGGTTGTCAAGTTTATGACATTAAATTTATTTACGTTTTTAAAAAGATCTGTCAAACTTCTTTCTGTCTTCTAAAATGATATTGTCAGATACCGAAACCTAGGTAGACTTGAATATATACTTAAACGCTTTAGAAGACTGTGGAAATTTAATATAAGTATTATTTACCTTTCCATATTAATTATGTGAATGTTGATGTTATTCAATACTCAACACACAATGAATCTTAAATACAGCATAACTTACTTAACTTATGCTTAAATTACACGTTGTTCATTCTGATAGCAGGTTTTTGTAGTCAAACGCAGAAAATAAATAAAAAACAAATATTTTTTTTTTGATAAATTTTAGAATATCATATCATATCAAATATCATATTTAAAATACAGTTTTATATTAATACTTTTTAACTACTTGCAAGAAAAATTATAATAATTGCTTAAAATGCCATCGATTATTAGCCACGCATTATATCTGGTCTCCGCTGAAGAGAAATTTGAGTCCTACAAATTCAGTATTCTCTCGAATTTTAGAGCTGCCATGTTTATTCTGTCTAATGCTATGTTTATCCTATTCTATGGAATTAATGGGCACATTATAAACTACCTGGGTCATGTGGCCTACAAAAGAATTACAGGGACTTAAATATTATGACCTAGATGCCAACTAAAAGATCCATTCTTCTTAATTGATCTTTGAGGTACATGTTCAGTTAGAAAATGGCGCACATTTAAAACAGAGAGACTTTGTGTTCCACATCTTTTGCCTTATCGCGAGAGATGCTTCTTCTAAAAGAATAGGCAATTCTTCCCTATGAAAACGAAGAAACTCAAGACCATTTAGACAATTTGGAAGGATCCACCTGTCTCGCCCCCTGGATATAAGGCCAAATAAAATGGGATACTCCAATTTCTTCTACAACTTGCTTCATATCTATTTCCAATTATTTCTAGTATTTGTCTATCGGTTTCAAGTATTCTTTCAGAGCTAGTTCCATCTGTATTAGCATTAAAAGAATGAAAAAACCTAGAATCTTCTTAAATGCTGAATAAAAGTGACGGGAGCTTGGAATTTTTCGTTTGGGAATTTGTCCCTAATAAACATTCCGTACTAGACTAGCGTTTTTTACTAGCAAAACCATAAACAAAAACCATATTAGTGAATAATGTAAGAAAATATAAACAATTAGGTTCACAACACTTTCAACACTTTCATACCGACTTAAGTCTAATACAGTGTCTTATTTCAATTTGAACCCAACTTTTCAAAAATTTACATAAGCTTGTTAGAAATTTAAATTTACACACTTTTAGTAGTTGTACGTAATTCAATTACTCCCATAAAAGGCATTTTTGGTAATATTGAATATATATACATAAATTTCTTATACTGTATAAGGAAAAAAATATTAGATATGATTTGACTTGACGTCGTTTTTCGACACTACTATCTGAAATTGGTTCCAATTTTGATATAACCACTTAACAAAGTCAAAGATAAACAGAATTCCTCTTCATGCCCTTCTTATTTCTTAAGTACTAAATGTTACTTAAATCTCTTTAGCAGTCACAAAATAAATTCAGTCTGGAGATAGTACCATGTCGATAGCGGTTGACAGGTAGAAAAAAAGGTGTTTTAAAAATAAAGTTAATTTAATTTTCCACCCATCCATTAAGAATCTCAAGGTAAGGCAGATGTCAACTAGTCATCAAGCTTTTTGAAGAAGTCATTAGATATTCTTTTTGTGTATTTTTTAGGGTCTGCCGGTTTGTTTATAAGTGAAATAGACATCGGTGAAATTTTATTACTGTGATAAAATTTATAAATCATTGAATATGTAAAAGAGGTTAATTTTAAATACTGCACTCTTTTCTACTACTGTTCACGTGTAAACTTATAATTAAAACTTTATTATTATTAATATTGTTTACTTTTGTAAACCGAATATTACTTCAAATGATATTAACTTTTGAGTTTAATATTCCTGGCTCCATCGTTATTTTTTTCCCTGAAATTCTAAAAGTTTTATAATGTACGATTTCTACAAAATTTCAATTTTAATTCTTCTCAAAGTAAAGATTTTTATTTTTTATTTTTTCACTTTCACCAGTTTCATATATATCGCGAAATGTATCAGATATATTTTGCATCGCTAAATTTAATGATTTTTTTAGCCCATTTGGTTTTTTTGCTATTTTGAAAAAAATTTAAAATGTCTAAAATCAACAGATTAGCTTTCAACTTAGAAAATTTAAAAATATCTTACATGTTAAAGAATTATTACCTGTTTAAGTCGGTTACCGACAAAAGCTGAAGGTCGCATTGCTTTCTATATAAATTTATTTGATATTCTCTAGTTCCAAAAAACGGAATGTTTTGTGGTCATTTGACCATTTGAATCTTTCAGACCCTAATCGGTTATTTGTCAAAGAGCTAATTTTGTTTCATCAAGATAAAGTTTAAATGTCAAAATTCTGAAAAACTAACATTAAAAACAGATAAATAATGACTGTGTCTATTTTTTTGTTTATATGACTCTAGCATACATTATTATCAAGTTACAAGTTGTGTAGTATATTAAGTCTATTATTTTTTTTTCGGCGGAATCAGTTCATTTGGCCGAGCAAAATGTATGTATTTGTAAATTAGATAAATGTGTCGCTGTGAAGGATTTTCAGACGTAAAGTACTTACATAACGAAATCATTTATCAAAATGCGCCAAAAGAGGAATTTTTAGATTGTTCTCAGATTCTTTAAATTAATATTTATATTTATGAATTATGAGAAAAAAAGCCATAAAAACAAATAAAAACACTGACATCACAACTAAGCAAAAATGACAAAACTGACTATTTTCCAATAACGCATTAAAATTTTGCCCCTAAATGCCACTTTGCTCAAATACAGTAAAATTTCAGTAAAAAAATTTACTATTACAATTGACAATATATTTTTTTATGTTTCCGAATTAAAATGTCTAAAAATATCAATGTCTTAT
Source organism: Hermaeophaga mercurialis (assembly GCA_951812935.1). NCBI lineage: Eukaryota > Metazoa > Arthropoda > Insecta > Coleoptera > Chrysomelidae > Hermaeophaga > Hermaeophaga mercurialis. The sequence continues at coordinate 23,327,885 of OX638358.1, read as the reverse complement.
TACTAGCTCTCATTATTATTTGTGACATTCCTTCATCATTCTCATAAAGCTATGAACTTGCCTTTATTAGTCGCTCATAAAATAATTTGTATAATTTCTATGGTGGGTCTTAGTGAAAACATATAAACAAATTATCTTAGACAATATGGGGCTAGAAGAAGAATTTATATGCAAGTTGTACCAGAAAGAGGAAATCGTAGAGTACTATGTATGTAGAGATATTTTCCTGTTTCAACCCTTCCTGTTTCGACCCTCACAATATTTTTATAAAATTTTCTTCTGCTTCATTCCTTCAACAAATCCATAAGTTTTACTTAATTTCCTGATTCAGATCTTGTAGTTTCACTTACTGTTAAGTGTGTTCCTAGATAAACATTACAGATGTAATGCGAGAATAGTATATAAATTTCTTTTAAATTTTACTAGGAATCAAAAGGAACTGAAGCAAAACTAAATCTATACAGATATCTAGCAAGGATAACGTTTTTAACAATAGATAAAAAAAGGCAGTAAGATATGTAGAAAAATATTTGTCCAAATTGTTAGTTCTAGTCAAAAACTATCAATTGTATAAGACTTCCTAAAAAGGATATCTTTAATAGATTTGTAGATGCCATACTCCCTTTATAATTCTAATCTGATGTAATAATAAATATAAACTATTATGGAAATTTGATCAAAAACATCAATTTTACTAAGTGCTAATCATTGCTTATAAACTACAATAGAAGTCAAAATTATTCCTTAAATGAAAAACATATGATAATTATTTATAAAAAAAGATCTACAAATCAAGTACATATAACATTCAAAATTAAACTTTTATGAAATTGCCAATCAGAATTTTACATTTTATTTGTCTTGTGAATGCTGCCACATTGAATATATTTATAAAACATCAAACAAATTTTTTTCAATCGACAGTTTGCTGAACTTCTAATTATAAATATTATTCAGTTATATTTATGCCACGCTGTTTTCTTAAAAATTAAACTCTAAAATCTGCGAAATATAGTACCAATATTTTTCGAATACTAAAATTCTATTCATGATATAAAAATCCATATTAGAGTTTCTAAAAAGTCAAAGAAACTGTGAATTAACACCTTATTAAAAATATAGGTACACATGATTGATATGTTGCTAAAAAGTTAGATCACCATCACTGTATCCTTTGTTTTGTTTTAACGAGCTGCCAAGTTTGAAAGGACAGAATATGTTGTGGAGGTCGTGGGAATGAACATCCGGAAATATGTTCTGCTCAATCTATACCTTAAAGATTGACATTTGTTGGTACAAACATAATTGCACTCGCACTAGGATCTATAAATGTCGATATATCACTCGGATAAAAAATAACGAATCCTAGATTTTTTAAATGTGTATAATTACGTTCTCTACATGAAATTATCAGTTTTTACAATGCAAAATTAGGGATCCTGTTTGTCCTTGTTTGCTTTTTTCTTTGGTATTATTTCATATTTAATAAAAAGCCAAATATTTAAAAAACGATTGTTCTCCAAATATGCAACGTTTCCCTTGTCGAGTATTTTATAATACAAAAGTGGAAATAAAGATTATAAAACCAGAAACGCTTTTTTAATAAAAATATTTTCGAGATACCAAGAAAATCATTAACATCTGGAACTCTCTATAAATTACCATTAATAACATAATTTCATTATTATTAAAATTAAGTATACATTTTCGTTTAATGTTTAGCATCTCTGAAAAAAGCTTAGATTTTGAAATATATGTTATATATCTTGGAAAACTATTAATTATAAGAACATTTTTTAAATGTCACGACTTGATTTTTGTTATTTTTATACCGTAAACCGGATATTCAGTTATCTAAGAGTACGACAAAAAATGGCAAAGAATTTATAATTTAAATGTTAAATGCAAAAACAATATTTCTGGTCAGAAATATGTAGTTAGCCGTTTAAGTATAAAAGTAAAAAAGAATAAAAACAAAGATTAATTATCCATTTATCCAGTTTTTTTTAATAAAATTTTAAAAAAATAATAAATACATGCAAGTTGTGTATTATGAATCGCTATTTTATTCGTAATTTCAAGTTTTAATTACTCAAGTAGTTTAATTATGGCCTTTAGAAGGTTAAGCAAGCATGTGATTTACAAGATCATAATTAAATTTTATATATTTTTTCAAAGACCAACAACCACATAAAACGTATATACTTATTAGTAAATTTAATAAAAACTGTTTCCCTAATCAATTCGGAATACAAAAAATACTAGATTATTAAAAAGTTACTAATAAATAGTAACCGAAATAAAAATAAAACCCATTCAATTATTATTTGGCAAAAGGATCTTGATCTTCGGGAAACCGAGGAAAATCACCAAAATATATAAAAAAAATCAAATAAAACCGAATGTAGGCAACAAAATTTAACATTTTCGACTATGATATCTATATGACAACATCTTACAAAGATTAAGTAGGTATATTCTATTCAATCCTTCTTTTACTTTCATTTTAATACAATATTAATAAATTGATAATGAAAATGTTAATAAGCAATTTATTGAAAGCGATATATTGCTTAATTTCTTTAATTTTAAAAACAGGTCTAATCCATATTCATAATCGAGCACAATCATAGAATTGAATTGCATTGTTTAAAAATGGTCAAAATTGCAAAGTAGTGAAAGTAGTTTAATCAATTAATATAAAACAATTTATAAAGTTATGGTTGTAACTAAAATGTTTATGCATTATCCCTTTCGTTTTTGTAGCTTTAAATTTCACTTTATTAATTATAATTTAAATCAACATAAGCTATAGATTATTTCAACCATATATAATTTAGATGCATTTGTTTAAACTATACTTAATTATTGTTTACTTATACTCACTTAAAAATTCTAAACAAAAAACTTAATTTCGACATATTTTAACTAGAAAAAACGAATCAGTACCTAAAAAATACAATGTTACGTTATAAAAACTTATCTGAATCTATTTACTGTCCATTATTCATTTAACAATCACAAACATTCCGCTCCTTCTAATCGAATCATATTGGATTCTTTTGTATTCGTTAAATTAATGGTATGTAAACAAAAATATTCAAAAAATCCAGCAATAGGATATCAAAAATATTTATATACAACCTATTTGAAAAATCAATTGTAGTATATTACTTTAAATTAAAATTTAGAAAATTTACGTAAACTTAGATGCAGTAATAAAACATGAGTATAAACCAACTTAGGCATTTACAATTTAAAAATATTATCTTCATCTTTTCTCAAGTAATATTAGGTATTATGCGGAAGTAATAATTTAAACAATATTTTCTTGCAATTGTTGCAAAAGTGCTTTTCAAACTTGAACCATTAGAAAATTAATTTTAGTAAAAGTTACTCATTCAGCACTTCGACACAAATTCAAAATAGATACACCTATGACTGATTGCAAAACGAAAACGAAAATATCTATGTGATGAAAACGATTGTATCATCAACTTGGTATTGTTATAAACAATTACTACGGGCTCTACCTTGGCTGTTGTTAAGAAAGGTATTTGCTCTGATTACAAAACCATTCCATCTAACCGCAAATTTAAATTTTAGACTACAAAATTGATGTTTGTATTTCCTAGATTGAAGTCTTCTGTTTATTTGAAAATATATTTCAATGAATGTATATAAATTAAATTAAATAAAGTTAGATTTTACCTTGAGTAATATAATTAATTTATATTTTTACATATTAATTTACTAAAAAAAATGTATATAAACTGTTACAAATGTGGCATAAGTTTTAATTGTTGCATATATTATGTTTCTTATTATATTTTATATTAAATATATGGCACCTGTAGTTTTATTCATAGCAATAGCAAAAGTCCTCAGGATATTGACTTTTTAAGATCGTCATGCGATGGATATTCTAAAGTCATACATTCCGATATTATTTAGTTCTAACAATAGAATTACTCTTCTGTTCATTTAGTTTTAAAATTAGCTAGTAAAGAAATTTGGATATGAAAATTTGATAATTCTTGAATAATTCTAGATGGATTTTTGCAACCCCTTTTACTAATATTCTATTCTATAGCTTGAAATACCAGTGACATTTTGAAGAGAGTTTATTCAAAAGTTAGAGAAAAATTTATATTTTGTTTTACCAAAGCAATTAATAGCTTTACGTATGTCGGAAAAAAATTGACATACGAGGTGCTACCTTTAGGATCTACTGCGATTCCGCTTGGATTTCCTCGATACAATCAAGTTAACATCCTTTAAGTTTAGATTTCATTTTCGGAAACATAAAAAAAAGCACATGACGCTAGGTCGGGTGAGTAGGATGGATAGGGCACAACGGGCATGTAATTTGTGGTCATGTCATGATACACGGACCACTATTTGTTTTTCCACATTTCTCCAAGTCATGAATGCCTTACTTTCGATCCTATCCAATAATTTGACGAACATTGGCAGTGATACCGGGACCTTCCTTAAAACATTTTAACTACTCAAAAGTCCTTGATTTACTTAAGGGAGTATTCCGGAAAGCTCGAACTAACAGTTATTTGGCACAACGGCTTCACAAGGACACCATATGAGCCACTTCAACGTCATACTATGATTTGTTCACTCGTATCATTTATATTTCTGGAACTTTTGAGTAACACCTTGTATATCAACATTGAGTAAAATATGTTTTTCCAACTATCACTAGAACATTCAACAGATGCTTTTAATAATTATATCTGCAACATTTCTGGTGATGTTCGAAATATGACACTTTTTGCCGTTTGACAATCCTCTCATTTCCGTATTTGGATATTTATTATTTGAAATAATTCCTGTAAATGTGTTAAGGTCATTGTATGGTATACGTATGCAAGATCTGTAAATAAACTAATAAAACTGGCAGCTTGAGTCAATATCTATTACGCTCCTAATTCGATCTTGCGAAGTGGTTTTTTACAGTGTTTTCTGAGTTGCAGCACTGATATGAAGAGCGCAAACACCGTCCTCAGTGCTAAAAAGGGTATTAAAAGATGAAATCTCATTTTTGATGATATCTACCAGATTTGACATACACGGACGCATGTTACGATCTGCTTCAATCTTGAATGTGGATCGTATGGACAAAGCATTTTTTAAAAGGATCTGTTTCGTGAATGCCCTGCCAAGAGACATACAAGAATATGTCTAAATTTTCACGTTCAATAAAAACAAATGATTGTATGGGAAATCAACTCTCACCTCAAAATTGTAAAAATTACATACAGGGTGCGGCATTAGTGCGTCGAAGTACGATATATCCGTTATTAAAAAAAATTAAAATGTGTATCTCAAGACTGCCTACACTTTTTGTACATAATTTTTTTATATCTTCTTTAATAACGGATATATCGTACTTCGACGCGCACTAATGCCTCACCCTGTATGTGTGTGTTGTTTATTAGCTTTAGTTGAATAAAGAAAGATTTTTTATTTTATTAATTTATTAATGCTGTGGTTTCCCAGTGCAACTAATTTGTAGGGGACAAGGTAGAATTTTAATTTTATTTGAATAAAAAGATAATACAAAACAAATCCCATTTCTTTATTTAAAAACCTCGAATACCTTGTGTTTGACCAAAAACACTTAAATTATCCATTGTATGACTGTACATTTTCGGAGGTAAAGTTTGACATTTAATACTCACCCTGTGTGGAGACTGCAGCAGTCTGTGAATGGCGGCCAGCTGGTTGATAAGAGGCAAGGTGAGGCTGAAAGTGTGGATTGGCGGTCTGGCCGGATCCGGAAAGTTTGTCGTGTACAAGAACGGGTCGATGTCGTTCAAATATTGGACTCGACATGTTAGAGACATTATGCAAAACGAAGCACATCACACACAACAGTTTTTTTCAGAAATTCTTAGTTTCTATTCACTTTTGTACAAAATGTCACATATTTGTTGCCGGTTAGGGCTCTAACAAAATGTATTAAATTACTTACGTACACTCTATACTTATATTTATTTAGCGGTACACATCTAATTTCAATGGATGATATTAGAGTTCCGTAAAAAAACTTAAAAATCAAACTTCCCTATATGTATATCTCTTTCGGCTATCAGTTTGCATCCATTTCTATAGAAGAAAATATATTTTTTTATAGATTCCTATGGACTTGCAGAACAAATCTAAGGTCTTGTCATTATAAAATTTGGAAATAATATAGTATTTTGTTTTGAGTAAGTAAAATTAGTGAAAAAAAAATTATTTCAATTTCTCTCTAGAGTCTAAATTATTTCTGCTTTTTGTGATTATAAATCTCAAAAGAAAAATATGGCTTTTGTAGCAGTGATCTCATAACAAAGCGGCGGTATACCCGTGAAGGTCAATCTAACAATAAATTCCAATTTTCTAAATAAATAAGCAATAATCCAAACCCATGCTGAGTTTTGTTCCCGTAAAATTCTCATTAAATTTCAGCATGTCATTTCGCAACTTAACTGTTTTTACAAGTTTAGGAATTATTCATTGAAATAAATAAATGTTTTCATTTAATGCTTAAATCTTTCAAGCGAGAACTATTTTAGTTCGTTAAATATATTTATTTTAACAGTCATACCAAACGTCATTGCATGTTGCAATATTTTATGGGCAAAATTAGCATCCGTTATTTCAAACTTGTCACAAAGTCTGCCTTGGGTGTTTGGCCACATTTAAAAATGTAAAGATAACCATTACCTTGACATTAAAGAACACGTCTCACCTAATATTATGATAAAGGTTAACTACACATTATAATCAAATGGACCTTAAGGTATTAAGCTTTTTATTATATTATGGTGTCTACTACCTTAACGCAATATCTACAATATTCATTATTCACTTTGTTCAGTCTAGATTAAGTAAAACTTTACTGAACACTGAAAAGAGAACAGTGACTATAATACAAAGCTTGTTTATTAAGTCCAAGTTGGTTTTTCATATTGATAAAGTAGAACTTTTTTAAATTAATTGTTTCAAGTCTTACTTTATGGAAATTATTCACAATAAATATGAAAAGATAAATAATACTTATCTTGAATTTCCACCTAGGTTTCGGTATCTGACAATATGCCATTTTCCAAGACAGATCTGTAGACCTTAATACATATTAAAACGCTTTGGGAGACTGTGGAAATTCAAGATTGGTATTATTTATCTTTCCATATTTATTTAGAACTTTTTTACTAGAAATAGATTCTAAAACCTAATTGGGATCGTCGTATAACCAATCTAGGTAGATCTGGTTTATAACCATCTAGATACCATATTGATAAGAGTTTTGATGAAGATTAGCTCAAGTCGTCACTTCCAACAATTATAAAGGCCATAGATTTATATGGGCCTTAAAATCAGTTGGTAGTATGTCCAGATTCTTTATAAGAATAATCAACTCCTCATTCCCTTACGGATACTTCTTTCAAGAATAATTACATGAAATATATTATTTTCAACAAGTTAAAATTAGGAAAAGAAAGCAATTGCATCCACAGTTTTTTTCAAGAACAATAAACTTAGTTGTTTTAAGGGATTTCTTAAGTATTCTAAAATCTAAATTGGAATCTTCGTATAACCAATCTAGGTAAATTTAATGGTTTACGTTCATCCAAATGCGATTTGGATAAATATTTTGATGAAAATTGGCTCAATTCATCAGCATGAAAACATTTTAGAAATTAACGTGGAGTTGTCTCAGCTATAATTTCAGTTAAACAATTTCTTTAAAAGAACAACTAAAACCCTATTCACTTATAGCTACTTCTTTTGGGAAATATTTTTTAAAATATATATTTTCAGTAGATATAAGTTTAAATTTATTCGACGTATATTATTTAGTTAAATACATGATGAATTTACAAATTAGAAAGAGAAAGTAATAGTTTATTTACTTAGGTAGTATATCCTTTCAATATGCAAATCACGTCTTCAAATAAAAATTGATTCAATTGACTATAAACTGATCCGGCGAACAAAGAAATGTAATACACGATAATTCTTTCTTTATATTTAACATTTACTTTCCGGTAATTGATATTCTACTGCTGTAGTTATTCACTTCAGCTAATTTATTGACTAAAACAATACTTAATTAATTGAATGTTTACCTTTAAGTTTAATGACCATTTTTATTGTTACCTTTTCTCAAAATATCAACAAAAGGACAAAGGAAATTGAACGAAATATCGGCAGAGAAAAAATAATTTTAGAATGTCCTATCCACCATTTCTTTCTCATTTATAAAATCATAAATAGAAACATTATAAAAAAAAGTTTTTAGAAACTAAACTCTACGTTCTTATTACATAATTTAACAGCAAGTAATTAACAAACAAACCAATGGAACATTATTTAATACTGATTTTAAACAAAGACAAGAACAAGTTGTCTTCTAACAACACTCATATTTTAAAAATGACATACTCTAAATCTAATAGTCAAGAAAATCACCGCTTAGCATAAATATTATAAACGTTGATAACATCTTTATATGATTTTTTGATTAATAACAAGACCCCTTTCAGGAAATTGTAAATTAACATACTCGCTGAGTTTATAATTATTCATTTTAGAATTATTAAATTTTAATATAAAAACGGCTAGATGAAATCTCCTGCAAAACGTGTACATGCCGAAGAATTATCTAATAATATAAACAATTAACAATTGCCAGGATATTATTTTTATTTTTTCTAATTAAAAACTAAAACCGTTTAACTATGTTTTTTAACTGACACTTAAGCTAAGCTGCACGTAAAATAATTATTTAGATTAGATAAAAATAATTTTGACTTTGAAATTTTAAAACTATTTATAGAATTTAAATCAAACATTTTTGCCTATATTTATTTAATGGAAAAACATTTTAGAAAGAAAAACTAAACAGAACTTAGAAATCCATAGTTACAATTTTTAAACTTGTAATCTATTTCTATAGGCTCAATGACCGAAATTGTAGTTTTTGTATTTGATTCCTTTGCATCAGTCAACAAATATTAACCAGCATTTTTTTAAAACAATGCAAGATATCTTAAAAAAATGTGCTTTGTTTTAAAATTGTTATGCATATATTTATATGTATTCTTACTCCATCATTTTTACTTGCAACTGTGCAAATATTACATTTATAATCATTCCTAGAGTATTTATTTTATTCTATGTTAGACCATAACAATGGTAAATTAAAACAACGTCAAAAATTAACCTACCTACCGATTAGTAACGTTAATGATATTATTTGAATTTACAATTTAAATAGCAGGAAACATTTTAAGCAAAATACTAATTAAGGTCACAATTTCATTCGTTCTCACCCACTAAGATAACTTAAATGATAAGTTTATTCAAACAATCTTTATTTAATCTAATTGCTTCGGCTTGTCATTTAGTTATAAATGTTAACTTTGGATAAATAAAAAAGTGTATTCAATTTCTTGATCTACATAGATAAACTGTTAGAAAAGAATAAAGTATTTCCGGTTTAAGTACGTTTTAGGCAAAAATCATAATTTTTAACATTTATTAACATTGTTCATTAGGGTTCTTATTTATTGACGCTTTATTGCCAAACGTATTATTATATATAAAATTATTTGATTAGATTATTTCAAAATATCTAATATTTTTATATAAAACTAAGTTTATTGTTATTTTAATCCGAGATACATGAAGCGCTCTTCTTGAAGAGATAATCGTGATCATATGATTCAAATTTAAAAAGTTAAGAATTCTTTAACATGACACAAAGCAAATACTGTACAACCTTCAATAACTAACAATAGCCTTATAGGGGCTTTATCAACTGTTAAGTTAAAAATGATATGCTGTAATTACAGAACGTGTCAACAAACTCAAGACAGTAATAGTAATGACATTTTAATAAACGAAAAAATGCAATTATATTTTTTATAGGAGACAATTAAATATAAAATGACTTTTGATTGGCATTAAAAGTATTAGTTTTTATTGGTTAAATTCGCTCTTTCAACTAAACCCTGATCTAGCATCAAACTGTCACTCCCTCATCATTGCAGAATAAATATACTAATTTATATTATTTGGTTTAACACTCATACATGAAACGAGATTTAATAAAAGCCCTTGGAAGCACGCTTAAGATCCAAGAGATAATTTTTTATCAAAATAAGAAGTATGTATTAATTCTTAATTATTTTTATAAATATAACAACATTGCACTTGTATTACCACCATTTAATATAAAACAATCAAAATAGTAAAGTCTGGAAGGGCCATAATTATCAAACTTTTTGTCTAACTTTCACTTAGAATAATAATTTAATAATTCATTTCTTCATATTTAAACAACTAATTTTTTTTTAAATACTGTTAATTAAATTTAACCTCTTCGATCTTACTTCTGGCAGACCATTGAACGTGATCAGCTGATTTAAAATTCAAAGTTTAACGAATTCTATAACCTGTTTGCTCGCAAGACACAAAGCAGTCATCGCACACCTTCAATATTCAACATCACCAGTTTAACATAAGGGGTCTTTAAAAAAACTGTCATAAATACAATTATTAAATAAAACCAAAATAACTATTGAATAAGTTAATGTAATTGGTACAATAGATTGCGAATAAATAGAGATAAAGTATTTGAATAGTTATTTATGTTAGAAATAATTGCTGGCCCTGACAACTCGGCGTTTATCACAATGATGATTGTATGATCCGAATTGCATACAAAACTTTATCTACTGAGGTCAACTATTGAAGAATTATGTTGTCAAACATTATATAATACCTTAAAGTATCAAAACCAAACGTTCTGTATTACAATAATAATAGTACTAATACTATAAAGATCATCCATTCTGGTACTTGGACTACAATTAACATCTTTATGATACTAAACTAAACAACACATAATACTGTAATTATAAGAAGCCAAGAGATAAATAATATTATTAAATTTTAAACTAACATGGAAAATTACTAACGCAATATAATTTCTTACAGCAATTCTAAATTAGAAAATGAAAAATTAATTTATACAGAATGTAGTACATTTGAAAAAAAATTAATTAAAATTAACAGTGACGAAATTATAAATTACACTATATATAACTCCTGCAATGAAGTCCTCCTACAAGTTTAGAAAGTATTAATTATTCTCAACTACATTCAACTGAAATACAGCGGAATTAGAGTATTTGCGTATGAAAATTTGGTAAATTGTGTTTTTATATTTATAGAAACTTTAATACTAGAATGTAGGAGGTAGATGAAATTAAACTGATGAGTTATGTGTAAAAGCCGAAAATAATGTTAATTGCTGAAAGTTTAGCACTAAATCACATTTTTAAATACTCCCTCTTTACTTATGACTGAATGAAAAGAAATTAACAAATTTAAGTCAGAGTATCTTCAATTTTAAGTTTATCTTAACTGCAAATTATAGTAAATATTATAGTTCAACATGACGTTTTAGAATGTTAAGAAAGTATTGTTGCTGTTTCTGTCATTAATTTTTGTGTCATTACTCATTATTATTTATAAATTTAGGTATACATTAAAAAGGTATATAGATTTTTTCAAAACATTGATCGCTAGTTGTAACAATTTCAAATTCATCATCATCATCACCATTAGACAGAAAACGGACAGGACAAGTTTCAAATTTTAACGAATTCTATAACCTATTTTTTTACAAGCTAGGTAACATAATGTCATAATGACGGTTGGTAGGTAATATAAATGTAGTAATTAATTTTAAAGAAATATCTGTAGAACAATATATGAGATTGTTGTCGTTAATTCTGTACACAAAAATTTTAAATCAATCTTCAAATGGATATTTTTGCACAACAGATTTTTATTGTGATATGACTAATGTATCACTCCATATATTGTCATTGATCTACTGGCTAATGAAAATTTGTAGTGAGTGGTATTATATGTATAAAAAGTTGAGATTGCAACAAAAAAAATTTATAAAGACAAACTAACCTAAATTTTTTTTGGAATAATATGAAAGATAACACAATACATCTAATTTTTGTTTAAAGTATATTAAAATATTAATTACCGAACACAAGTATGATATATTTTTGGAATCGTCTCGAAATTTGCAATATAAAATAATATACAGGGTGTGTCATTTAAAAAAATTGTCGATGACATCGTTACACACAAATGGTTTACCCTGTATATTTCATTGTTATGTTAAAAAAATACAATAAATTCAAATACAAAACCTAAAAATTGTTTGTTTAGCTTAAAATTAATGTATTCCATACTTTATGTACATATTGTATAACGCTAATTAAACTATCAATACGTTATTTTTCAAGAGCATTATTTGACAATTTCCATATTGATATAATTGTCAGTTGGTTAAATATAAAAAAAGTAGTAATAAAGTTTAAAGATCAGTAGAAAAATATGAAATTTTTATATAAAATTGTTAATTCGGTGCACAAAATTAGTACTCAAATGGATATTTTTGCACAGAAGATTTTATATGTGATCTGTCTAGTTCTGTATACCTTCATTGATCTACTAGCTGATGAAAATTGGTGATGAGACTGATGAGCGGTATTATCAACAATCCCTTTCTCTATTTTTATTAAAAGCTGGGGTGACAACTAAGAAAAATGTATAAAGACAAAGTTATCTAAATTTTATTTTATTTTTTTGTGTACTGATTAAATTACAAAAAAATAACAACTTTCGTATATTTGTGGAAAAAACAAATAGAATAAAATTATAAGAATGGTACACTGAGCCTTAGATTATAATTCGGATGCCTGTTCGCCCAGAATTTTTGAAAGAATATAAAGTATAACACAACATATCCAATTTTGGTGTACAGAATCTATACAACGTTTAGATGGAGATGTAATAATTTCAAAATCATCAACATTACTCTGAAAAAGATAGGATGAGATCAGCTGATATAATTTTTAAATTTTAATGGATTTTCTATTTCTTCAAAGGGTACTTAACGTTGTACAACGCTAATACACCCATCAATAGTTTCTTTTTTTAAGAGCATTATTTGAAAATATCCATATTGTCATAATGACAGTTGGTAAAATATAAAAGTAGTAATAAACTTTAAAGATCGCTAGAAGAATATACAGAGTGTAGGCAATATGAGATTGATTATGTACACAATAATAAATTAAGCTTCAAATGGTTAGTTTTGCCCAGTAGATTTTATATTTAATTGTGATATGTTTTGTTTGATACAGTCTGAATGATCTGTTGGCCAATAAAAATTATGTGGTAGCGGTATTATCAATATTTATTCATTATGTTCATTATATGTATTTATAAAATATTTGGGTGGCAACTAAGATTTATAAAGACAAACTTATATAAATTTTATTTTTCATTATTTTGTGTACTCGTTAAATTAGAAAAACTAACTTTTGTATATTTGAGGATAAAACATACAATGTTCAGATGTTGATGTAATCATTTAATAAGCATAATAATCTTTAGACAGAAAACGGATGATACAATGAGATCAGCTGATACAATTTTTAAATTTAACGGATTTTATATATTTCTTCAATAGGTCTGTAACATTGTACAACGCTAATGCAGCTAACAATAGACTGTTTTTAATAGCAATATTTGAAAATTTCCATATTGTCATAATGAGAGTTGGTAAAATATAAAAGTAGTAATAAATTAATAAATAGATCGGTAGAAGAATATACAGAGTGTAGATAATATAAGATTGGGGTTGGTTCTGTACACAAAATATTCAATAGATTTTATATGTAATTTGATGTGTTTTATTTTATAGGGTCTCATTGATCTGTTGGCCAATAAAAATCTGTGGTGAGCGGTATTATCAATATTTGTCCATAATATTTATAAAATATTGGGGTGGCAACTAAGAAAAATTTCTAAAGACAAACTTACCCAAATTTTAATTTTATTATTTTGTGAACTCGTTATATTACAAAAAAGTAACAACTTTCGTATATATGGGGATAAAACAAATACAATTATAAGAAAGGTACATTAGGCCTTAGATTACAGGTACGATTCCTGTTCGCCCAGACTTTTTAAATGAATGTAAAATATAACACAATACAACCAAATTTTTGTGTACAGAATCCGCACAACGTTCAGATGAATTATCTGGAGTGCGAAAAAACCCGCTCGTGTACTTTTATCACTGGCTGGATGGAGGTTTTTATTCAGAACTGTTCATGACTACCTGCGGAATGAAGAGAAGCGGGCGGGATTAACGTCCTATTTACAAGGCAACCGCGACGAGACTGTTTCTTTCCTTTGCCCAGAGACCGGCAAAATGTTCGGTGAGCAGCCAGCGCCACACAGATAAACAACTGGCCGGCCACCAGATTCAAAATAAAAGAACAAATAAGAGAGACACTTGCATTCGGCGTATACAAGGTGTTTCCTACTTTACGACTGCACAAAAATAACAATGGAATATAAAACGAAAGATATGTAACACTAGAAGACGTCATCTAGACCAGCAGTTATGTAGGACCATATGTTGGCATATATTAAAGGGCATTTTCCTGTTTCAGGAATTCAACAACTTCGTTTTTTCCTAAATTCACATTCTAATTCAGCATCCGCCCTTTTACTGTGATTATAATTTCTTAATAATTCACCTATCCTGTTTTGAATAATTCCCTGGGTGGTGTAGACTCCGCGCACTCCCACTCTTCAGTTATTGTAGGGGAAAGAAAGGCAATAGAATTAAGTTGGCAATTTAAAGGTACCTAATTTTTTTATTGGTATCACTGTTGTGTTTTGTTGCCCTAGTTCTTGTTACTACTTTTGACATATTGTCACTTTTATATGTTACTAGAACGAGGAGAAATTTTAGGGTAGTGGGAGATGCGCCTGAGCATAGTTGACCCGGTGTTTTCTTATCAGGAAAAGTCTAATAGGTACTAAAAATAGTAAATATGGGCCTTTTAATATGTATTAAGATCTACCTAGGTTTCGATATCTGACAATATACCATTTTCCAAGACGGATAGAAGTTTGACAGATCTTTTTTAAAACGTAAATAAATTTCATGTTATAAACTTGACAACCAATTATTATTAAATATAATAAAATTCAAAATCAAGCCACATACAATTTTATTAATAAACGACTACTAGTTTCGTCCACTTAAGGTCATCATCAGGTCAAGTAAAAACGGTAAAACAACAGTGTCTAGACGGTGTTGTAAATATTTATAATTTCCAGATTATTCGGAAAATAGTATAAAAAATGTTGCAACTGAATTGGATAAAAGCTACTCTAAAATTTAGAGAACACTAAAAAGAACAAATACAAAGCGTATAAAATATTAACCATTCATGACAAAAGTCAGAGATAATTTTTCCGACAAATTATAGACATTTTGAATGCAAACCCTGATTATTTTAATTAAATATTATGGACTGATGGGTCATCATTGTCTACTGTTAGAATGTTTAATAGAAAAAACATACATTCTTGATAATGAAGAGGTAATGAAATAGATCTGGAAGGAAGACTAGCCATATTTGGTGTGGAACTTAATGGAAAAAATGAGTTAGAACTTTATTTTTTGATTATACGTTAAATGAAGGCACGTCTTGAACAAATTCCTTCAAAAGTAGAAAATACACAACATTTTTATGATAATGATTTTAATACCATGATTTGGATACAAGATGCATTAATAACAGCATTTCCAAAGCTTAATAAAATTTACGAAAACGATATCAGATGTGCCCTAGATAATAACGGTAACCATCTAGGGTAGATCAGATGTATATATTAATTTATTTTCTCTGATAGTGTCAAAAACTTTTCAATTAAAAATACCAGATATTATTTTCGTAGCCTATTGAATACATTTTTAGTATATGTTATTTCTAATTTATCGCTAAATGTTGAATGGTCAATATCTCAAAAACGATTGAAGATAATTATATTTTTGAAATAAGGAAAAAAAGATCACAAAAAAAGTTAAACAATATACATAGTGTATCTTTTAAAAAAATAGAAGTATCTTATATTAGGCGCACTTTATTTTTGTATATTGAAAATTTTGAAATTTTGAAAAATTTAAGTTTTATCGTAAAACTTTTATTCGAAACTTTTTTTACATCCCTAATATTAACAAAAATAAGGGGTGGCCAAAATATAATGAATAACTCTGTTCATAAAGTGTGGAATATATATACTTATAGCTAGACAAACAATTTAAAAAAAAAATCCTGACATTTATTTTAATTTACTATATTTTTAAATTATAATTAAATATATAGGAGTAAATGAGCTATGAGTAACGATTTAATCGACAATTTTTAAAATCACACGTTGTGTACACACTGTCGCACAGCCAAATGGAATAAATTAAAGATCTCCATATTTCGACATTTGTCACTGATATGCGCAGACACGTATTTTGATAGCGGATATTTACGCCCTCTTGACACATCATTGGGAAGGCCGTTCAAAGCGTAATTGAGTAGTGTCTCTGATTTTTGAATCTCATTCGAAATTAATAGGGTTAAAAGTAATTTTCAAAATATTAATTTTAATAAATTCAAATAAAAATTATAATTACGGTTCATGTAAGAGATGCAACTATGGCTTGGTAGATCTAAAGATTTAATGCGGGGTCTAGATCAAACAGACAAAACAGAAACAGGAAATAAAACAAAAACACAACTTTTTAGAAATATTCAAAGCAATGTAACAATTTCGAGACGAGAGACAGGACTCACTTTTGTTACAAATTCCGGAGACAAAACAGAGCAGAGACAAAAAAGTCGCTGAAATGTTTGAGCTTTGTTGCAGAATTGTTGTTTCTGTTTGGTGTGAACGTCGCATAACGGTATTTTTAATGCGTATCTTACGAGCCATCCAAATCGTGAGGTTTAGATTTCTAAATACTTCTATTTAAGATTGGGGTGTTGCCGAGATATTAAGTGTAATTGTAATTTAATTCTATTTATTACAATTGATATTTTCGAAGTTATTTTTTTCGAATGGGATTTAAAAATCAGACAGTAATGAATTCCCCTTTAAATGCCCTTTACAATGATGTTCCATTTGACGAACCATCTCATTTAAAAAAAGTCACGTAAGCCATTTGTGTAACCAATCGGGCGTAAATATCGGTTAGAATCAAAATCGATTGAAATGTCTCGGCATATCAGTGTCAAAATATGGAAATTTTGAATTTAATCCATTTGGCTGCTCCACACTATATATATATATACATATATATATATACAATATGTCTGAAAAAGTTGGCAACATATGGGAAACTTTTTTATTGTAAGTTTTACGAAAAAAAGTTATTCTTTATGAAAATCTCTGCTTTCGAAAATAATAATATTCAGGTATTTACATTTGACATTAGATGTACAGGGTGTCCACAAATTGCAAAAGATTAATAGGAATATTTTGACCACTTCAATTTCAACTTAATGTTTATGTTGATTTGAAATATTTTAGCAATGAACTTAAATCAGTAATAAATAAGTAATACCCAACAGAATAATGTATTTTCTACAGTAATACACAAAAATAAACGAAACAATCTAGGTGGCTCTGACAATGACATTTCTCTTACCGAAAGTCAGTCTATCATCTATGTAGATGGAATGTATTATTTATTTCTCGAAAGCTTTTACTAGACATTATTCTGTTGGGTATTACTTATTTATTGCTAAAATATTTCAAATCAACAAATAAACATTTGAGGTGTGTTGACTTGTTAAATAAGTTAAAAGTTGACGTGTTTCACAACTAAAATTTGCAAAATTTCAGTTGAAATTGAAGTGGTCAAAATATTCCTATTAATTTTCATAAAGAATAACTTTTTTTCGTAAAATTTACAATAAAAAAGTTTCCCATATGTTGCCAACTTTTTCAGACATATTGTATATATATATATATATATATATATATATATTTACTTATGTTCGGTAAATAGCAGTTAAGAAGATGTAATAATATTTTTAAAGGCCTTTAAAAAATTAGAAATAACAAATTTTCAAAAAATAGATTATAGTAAGTGTTTGAACTGAAATCTTCTTGAGCCTGACAGTGTCCCAGGCGAGTAATAAATTATTTTTTAATAATGGTGTTCGGCGTATTTTTATTTATTTTTTTTACCCCACAAAAAGAAATTTAATGGCGTGAGGTCTGGTTGCCTTGGTGGCCACTCAATGGGTCCTCCTCTAGCAATCTACTTATTTTGGAAAACTTGATCACTATATCTTCGAACGTTTCATCAATATTTCGGGGATTGTTAGTACTAGGGAATACATTCATTAAAGTTGGACACAAAAAGTTCATTAAAAATAATAAATTGTTGGCCCGTTCACAATTCCATCAAACTTCCTACCCAAACATTAAGTTTTATTAATATCGAGTGCGATGTTACCTCACAAATTCTGTCTGTTTACTTCGCCATTTAATTTAAATGTGCATTCATCAGAAAAAATACTGATTTTTGCGAAAAGTGGATCATTATTACACGTCCATGAATGTTGCGCTAAATTCCAGTCTGCGATCCGAGTAGTCATCTGATAATTTTTCCTTAAAGGGATGCCATTTGTCATGTATAAATGCTTTAAGAATAAACGTAAAAGTAACATGTCGACTAACCTGTGAACCGCTTATTTATGGATTATTTTCCGTAGCTAAAAAAACGTTTAATTTAGGATCCACGTTAATTATTGGATTTAGGTAGATCCTCTACGTTACAAACTTTTTAAACTTTTTCCCAATTTTGTCCACTTTTAATTGAATTCGCACCTTATCACTACAACCAATCAACATAAAAACTTCAATCCTTTATTTTATAGACAATATATTTGTATTTTTTTTAATTTTTATAACTCTAAACTATTAATTACCAAACATAAGTATTATACAAATATTTTTGTAAGCACCTGGAAATGTAAAATCGAAAAAAATATAAAGGATGCGCCATTTATAAAATTATCGTTAACTTCGTTACTCACATGTGGTCTACCATATATATTTAAATAAACGTAAGTTTCCAATAAATTAAAATCAAAAATCGATGTGTCTCAGAGTTTTGTCTCAAAATTGTTTATTTAGCTGAAAAGTGATTTATTCCATACTTTATGTACTCACATGTTCTCATTTATTTGATTTGATCTGTGTTAATTGAAAAGTTGTGTTATGAATAGTGAAATGCAATTCATAGAATCAAAAAGATCTAAACCAGCACTGTTAGATTTACACTTAAATAATTGTGTTGGCAGTATCACTACTGATAGTAGTAAAGTGATTCTGGGAAGATCCGTACACAGGAATCTTAGTTCATATTTTTTTTCTTATTTTATCAAACCACGTTGGTATTACATAACATCACAGTTCATATATTTATAAATAATGTAATAAAATAGTAAATATAAACAGTGGTATAAATCTCTAAGATGTACCAAGACCGGATTCAAAATTTTAATAATAATCTTTAAATAGTCAATTATAATTTTGAAATGAAAAAACTATTAATATATACCAATACCTAGATTTACAATAGTTGTAATAATTATTTAATTTTTGCGGTTATATGGCTGAAATTGCCAAACGTCGAAAAATGATTTTATTGAAAAAATAGAAAAACGCCCTAGGTCCATAATCGTAATTAAAAACATTTTTTTTTATTTGAATTTTCTTATGAATTCCACTCAGGACTAATATTGAGTCGTAGAATAAAAAAATTGTTAATTACACCTAGATTTTTGTAAAATATCTTCGAAATTGTCTATTTTGATAAAAAGATGAATTCCAATACTGAATAAATTTTATAAGACTACTAAAATATTTGTCATAATTGATAAAAAGTATGACTTGCATTGGCTATAAAGGTTAGCATCTTTAGAAAGAGAGCGGAATTTTAGTATTCTTCTAAATTAGTTTTAATCTGTCTTATACTTCATAGATGAAATGGCGTTGTTTCATAGTGTTATTTATATACTTTAATCTAAAATTTTATCAAAAGCATATATTAAAAAACACTATTTGAATAACGTGGCAGGACTTTTTCCCACGATGCATTTCAATTCTTAACACGAAGCAGAGGGTAGTAATCATCCAACGATCATAAGCTGAAAACCATATAGTCTTCAGTTTCGTGTCATATTGTAATCACTGGCGTTACCCACTAAGCGAATTGCTAAATTGAAATATATATGTGGGTGCTCGTTTTATTTTTTGTATTAACGAACACAACGCCAAAAGGGGTATAATCATGACAGCTATTTGTTGTTTTAATTTTTGCATGTATACATACTTACCATATTGCCATTGTTTGGTCCACGATTGCAATTTAATTGTTGGTTATTGTATGTTATGTAATGTTATATTATGTTTTCGCACCTTTTAAAGACCCGGAAGACTAATTTAAATATGTGTACAGAAACCTTGGCATTGATTTGAATATCTATTCAATTTTAATATCAATATAAAAAACATAATATAAAATGTATATTTGTCATTATTACATATAAACGGAAGCTACTTATATAAACTGTATAAACTATAAATATAAATTGTTTGAGGAGTGTGAAACTCGAATCTCTAAGAGAAGACATCGGAAGAGTATTTAAAAAGAGTCCAAGAGGTATCAGTAATCCCTAAGAAGGATTATACTATACTACCTCAGAATTCTACGTTCACTATACGGCAATAGCATCGAAAAGAACCCACCCGTGCCTAAACATCCTCGTATGGTACTTAAGATGAAAGATCTCCGTCAAAGCTTATAAAGTGTTAAAATATTCTTCAAAAAAAGTACCCACCGGAGGATAAAGTGGAAATAAAAGGGACAACATCTAGCTCTACCTAACATATTCCAGATCAAGGAAACAAGTGGAGAAAGACATACCAAGGCATGGAGCAGGGTATGTATTAGTAAGAGACAGAACTACAACAAATAGGAGGAATTAGAACACACACAAAAATAGAAGACCACATCATGAGGAGCATACAAAAGAAGAAGATTATCGGGAGAATAATGCAAACTCTACCCCGAAATAATAAAAATATAAACGACAGATATAGCACAAATATACAGTCAAAATGCAATTCCAAAGAATGAAATGTAAGGATTATTTTCCTCGCAAGAAAAAGTTTTGGCGATTTATAAAAAAGTTAAACCATTGTTCTAGGCCAACTTTCCCTTTTTGATGTTTTCAAATATTCAGTAAGAGTTAGGTTCAGTAATTCAGTAAATAGGCAAATCGTTTTGGTTTTCCAATCATTTTACGATCTATTAGATCATAACTTTGCTCACTACTTGCTCGACCTGTATGGTACATTTGCCCACTATAATATAATATAATAACCCTACTTAGTAAGACCTATAAAATGATGGCTTCCCTATTAAACAAAAAAATAAAGATCTATGCAGAAAATATACTTGATGACTAAGAAAACGGGTTCAGGCCGAGAAGATCGATAATAAATACAATACACACCCTAGAGAGGAAAATCCATAAAACAAGAGAATATAATACAGAAATACACATAATATTTAGAAGATTTAGATTTAAGAACTAAAGTCACAAACACTAATACAACTGCTATAAATAACCAGAGTTCCGAAAAAAAGATTAAGACCTTAAAATAATGGAGAGATGAATAAAGCGAATAATATTAGAACCAGATATAACGGCAGAAGGACATACGAGACGAAAAATAAATACAGAAATAAATTAAAACACTCAGGTTTGAATGGCTACAACGAACACTTGCGTATATGCTCTAAGGAATTACAAACTGGAAAAGGGAAGATCGGAAAAAGAAAACTAAAAATAAAGGAATGGAAAAAGACCTGGACAAACAAAAAAGACTAGAAAAAAATAACAATGACAGCTAAAATATGGACGAAAAGGAAAAAGAAAAATCCATATCACCAAATGGATTAAAAACGCCAAGCGTTGCTATAACTCACTTGAACATTTATGTTACCAGTTTTTTCCTGTACTTATTTTGACAAGTTTGTTGCGCATATTATTACTATTAATATTGTTTTGTTTTAATCTTGAATGTGTTTTCTTATTCTTCATGCTACGCTCCTGTTAATAGATGACCAATAGTTTTTGGGAAGGGGACCCTTCTTTGAAATTGAGGAGTCTAATAAAAATGAACATAGGGTAAATGTGCATATATTTAAATATTTATTATTGTATCTGTTGCAGTAAATGTTAGCATTGAAACATTGTCTTAAACCCTAATGAACTGTTACTTACTCTTGTATTACAGCTGTTGAAAAATACCGTAATTGCCAACGACCTTGTATATCATCTGCTAATTACTCGGAAGTAACATTTTTCCTAATAAAAATATCTTAGACGCCGCTGATGTGTATGCAGTAATTCGAAAACCAGTATATGTGTACTATGATGACACAACAATTGCATTATTATTGAATAATACTCAAAGTCAAGGTTAATACTACGAGAATATCCTCTCGTAATGATATTGTCTCAAGATTATCCGGACGTTACGCAAAACGATTTTCAAAAGAAACTTGAAGAATAAATAGGATAAACGTATCGTTTTAATCGAGTTATGTTTTAATTGAGTTACGTTTTAATAGATATCTACTGAACAATGATGTAACTTTTTTATTATAGACTAGATCAATGTTGTAGAAGGTAATTTTCATTTTCCTGTCGATTTTCTGCTTATTTATACCATGAAAAAAAAAAGAAACTCTAATAGGTACTCTAATATATTTATCAGTTTCCAACCCCTAATAAAACGCACTGTAAAATATCAAAATAGCAAAATACTCTCGACAATATATATTTATTTGGTTAAAAAAAGGTCTCCTTAAAATTAATGTTTAAAAATATAAAATCCTTTCCAAGCAGCTCCATTAGGTACCTCTTTGGGATTAAAGTATACTCCGCTTCAAAAGATTTGATAACAAGTAGCCCAAAGGAGTTAAATCTATAGGTAGGTAGAGTTCTTAAACCATGCGCCAGACAATACCTTATACAGGGTGAGGTGTAAACTTTGGATTGGCTGTATCTCTGAAGATTGAATTTTGTTTTAGAAAACACAAAAACAGTTTCGACAAAATGGAGGGCAAAGCAATTTAGTAGTGGAAGCAATTTTCTGAATTCTTTCCTAAGTGGGGTAGCAACCCTAACTACAAAATTCTATCATCCTATCATGTGATACATCAGTTTAAAGTATTTTGTACAATATATTCAAAAAAATAGTTGTATTGAAACATTTTTATTTTTTGAAAAGTTATAGCATGTTTTATTTCCTAGAATACCAGTCCATTTATTTTTTGAGAATATTGGGTATGATCCTCTAGTAGAATACGAGGATTTTAATTATCTATAACAACAATAAGGAGAAAAGTTTTTGATTTCAGTACTTTCCGACGGATTCATGTGACACTCTTCGTCTTAATTGTGAAACACTTTGCGAAACAACGCTGTTGGACAAATAGCGACTCGATCTAAATTTTCCATTTTATCCCAAATTTTGAGCTCTATTGTTATTTTCCAGGATATAATATATAGCTTCACATTTTCCTACAAAAAGTCCTATGTGGATATAATTTTTGAAGTAACTAGCTTTAGAGCTACAGGCAATCTGAAGTTTTGAAATTGACACCAGATATACAGTGCGTATTTACTTAAGTTGGAATCATATGGAAGACTTTTTTCTATTAATTTCAAGAAAAAACTTTTTGCTTGGTTCATAAACCTAACATGAAATCATCATATATTAAATTTGTTCAAGTGTATACGAGATTTGTAGAAAAATATGTTACAAACCTCGGATATGATTGAAAAAATTTAATATCTAACGAATAACTTTTTGTCTCAACAATAATAATAAAAAAGTTTTCCATATGGTTCCAACTTAAGTATATTGTAACTTTTATTGTAATTTTTACCAAAAACTAAAAATATTACTTACTTTAGTAGACTGTTGACTGTAGGTATTCACACCTGTGTATTTTCCTCTGAAAAATAAAACAACTATTTTTAATAAAAATATTGCAAATAATATTCATCAATAAATGATAATGATAATCTATTTTTAATTTTATCCATACGGAGAATAATTAAAAAAATATGAAGGACGAAAACAATTAATTTTTAATTTTAATATGGAGTTATTGAGTTTTTAAGAAAGTATCTCATCATTTGAGATTGCATTTTAATAGATCTACTAATGAGGAAAATACCGAAAAAATTTTCTAATGACGGTAGAATTACAACGATGGTCATTTTGGATTGATTAACTTTAACGTTAATATGAATATTTAATTTTGGATATTTTCAAGTAGAGTTAAGGGCAGTGACTTCCTGTATCATTAAGGTTAGATTATGTTTAGTTTTCAATTGGTTAAAGTGCACTAGTTTTTAAAGGATTAAAGGACAGGAATTTTTCTGGAATCATTGTAATTTGCAAACTTAATTCCTCGTTGGATCAATTTTAAAACTAAATGGTTTAACTAATTTTTTAGAATCGGTTGTTCTTTTAATTATTTTTGAGTATTTCAAAATGGTAGAATAATATAACACCTCACAAGTACGGAAAGAGATCTATTTAGTCACAATTACCTAAAGATAAGTAACTAGAGGGAATAGTAGTTTCTGTAACAAGAATGAAAAAGGTGAGGAACCACGAGTATCGAATTTTGTTATTCTAACCGAGTAACAGACTGGATTTTGTCCACGACCAAAAATTCACTCGATTTTTCACTCATTTTATTTAAATCAAAATGTGTTATTACGGTGCCGCCATTTACATCTGACATTGACAGTTTTGACATCCACGGCTATCGATATTGTCGCATCCGTGGTTATGGACATCGTCTGAAAATGGATTTTTAGCACGCTGCCATTTGTATCTGAGCATTTGGCATTGCCAGTTTTGACATTCATGGCTGTCGATAATGTTTAAAACAATTACAGAAAGTTATTCGGTCACTTGTTATGGAATGAAAATACATGCAAAAAACATAAAATGCTAGTGTTACGGAATGAATATTCTCTCTCAAGAGTGAGAGTTTGCATTATAATATTAAAAATCGTGGAGAAAATCCTTTCTTTTTTTTGTCGGTAAACTTTCTTTTTGTTTTCGTTATCTCATTTTTTGGTAATATACTGACTACTATTTATTATTAATACATCGTCAAGTATTACCTATCACATATTTAAATGACAATCAGAAAAAATGCTAGTTTATTTTTGGACCATGCTGTACAATAGAAAATACCCTGTATATTATTTTTTACTATTATGACGCAGAAGGAAATGGAATCAAAATAGAATTAATAATAAGAGGTTAGAAATATGAGCAAATACTGACTTATTTTAAAAGAGAAGCACCATAAATAATTTATCAAAAAATACAATCGCCTAGAATTAGACTAATCACAATACACGTCTAAGTATTACGGGTTGTCTAACATACAGCATTCATCTGTATTATTTTTATAACTATATAATGGATTGCCACAAAAATTTTGCATATGGAATATTCCAAACATCCAAAAAAGTACCATCCCAATTTTTTTAGTGTTTTATTACATCATATCTGACAATATTTGTACAAAAGCTTTGCTTCCTACTCAAGCGGAAATTACTTTTTAATTTAAAGTACCAACTAAATTATTATATATTATGTTGGTATTGAAATCTCCTATTCGGAGGTATATCACAATTTTATATATTTTTTATAAACCTTAAACATTACAAAATTTAAAGATGGCTGTTGCAGGAAGATATCTACAAAACTAAGTGATGAAGTAATTAGAATAGAAAAATAATAGTAGTATTGATACTTACCCTGTGGAAGTCGGTAAGTAACCAATTTTGCCATTACCCGCTTGAACACCACCGGCTTCTACCAAATTTCCATAACTGAAAGTGTTTTCCAAAAATGGACTCCATAACTGACTGGAGCCTCCCAGTATGTCGTCAATATTAGTATGTTTAGAAATAAATAACGGAGAAGGTTTACTTTTAATGTAACTAGAAGGAACATTATCGTAGGGACTCTGGCGTCCTTCTATATCCTTTGGCATTTCCAGGCCTTCTGGACTAGCTCTATCACCCAGAGGAGGCATGTTATCTTGTGAATATTCATCATTATCGTTTTCTAACCACCAGGCTTTCTCACCAGAATTTTGATGGCGAATAGAATACTTCGGTATATTGTCATTAACTTCTTTCTGATGTTCCACCATTTCTGACACATTTTCTGAACTGTTCATCCACCAAGCTCGTTCACCTGAATCTATATGCCTGAGTCTGTGTTTTTCTAAATATTCTGAATCCATGATCTGTGCTGGATTGTTTTTGTCCGAGTCAGCATTTGTCTTTTCGCTACTTGATAACCACCAAGAACTTTCGTCGGAATTATTTTTTCGAGTTTTGTATATTATACGACCATCTTGAGTAGTACCGTCTTCTCGTACCCAATTTGGATATGTTTCTATACCTTCAGGAATTTCAGAATTCTCGTTTAACCACCAGGCCAACTCACCAGATTCCTGAGGTCTAATTTTGTAATTAGTATTTAAAGTCAGATTTTTCGATTGAGACTCATTTTCATAGTGACTTCGAGAACTACTGTTAGAATTTGGTTCTTGGTGTGTTTGACATTCTTCTTGATTTGTGTTATTATTTTCTTGTAGCCACCATGGTTTTTCACCTGATTCTACTCTATGAATAATAATCTTAGCTGGTATAGGCTCAAGTATTTTGGATATATTTGGACTTAGCACATTATTTATAGGTTCATTATTACTCTCATTGTTACTTTCAGAACTCGGGTCCATCCAATTTACTTTTTCCCCTGATCCAGATTGTTTTACTTTAAACAAATTAGTGACTGGGCCCAAAGCCCTCATTAAGAATGATTTAGCTTCTGTTTCGGATTTTGAGCTATCATTCTTTGATCTTGGACTTTGTGGGGGTTTTGGACGTTTATCATTGGAAAGTTCATCTGCTGAAGATATGTTAACTGATGTTCTAGAAGACCCAGCGCTTTGCAATTTTTTTTTATGTTTCTTAATTTTCATATCATCTTCGCTACCACTAGTTGTTGCGCTAGTAATACTATGTTCGGAGCTTGGTGATCTTCTGGTCCAATTATCTTTCTGTGCCACGGAATGATACGACTTGCATGTTGCTAAGTTTTCTGAAACATCTGTAGCATCTGGATCATTAGCATCGGAATCAGCTGAGCTGGCAGAATTGCTGCGCCTACCCAATTTTTTACTAGATTTTCCTTCGGGATTCATATTTAGCACAGATTTTCTGAAATCCTTATTGGCAGAATTTAGGGAATGTAAAGAATTCGGTTTACTTGGACTTTCACTTTTTGGAATTTGTGGTGGCAATTGTTTTTTATCAGTCATTTGTTTAGGTGGCACTAGTTTAGATTTTGGTGGTGACCCACTTTTGGAATCTTTAGGTTTTTCATTTTTCGTGCAAGAATGATATATGCTTTTTGTAGAACTAGTTCGAGATAAGTTTTTAGGGCTTTCGCAAGATTCATCTGTTTTGCTAGAATTGTCTGACTTGGAATTCTTTTGTTTTGCAGATGGACTCGAAAATTTCATGTCCAGATATGAGGACCAAGGTGTTGAAGAAATTCTGGATGCACCTACAAATCTGGACGATTTAGTCGAGTCGTCCATTCTATCTGATTGTATTTCTTTATCTATCATATTGTGAATTGGAGTCTTTGGTCTGGTAATTTGCTTTTC
This sequence comes from Hermaeophaga mercurialis, assembly GCA_951812935.1. Classification (NCBI taxonomy): domain Eukaryota; kingdom Metazoa; phylum Arthropoda; class Insecta; order Coleoptera; family Chrysomelidae; genus Hermaeophaga; species Hermaeophaga mercurialis. The sequence goes on along the minus strand of OX638358.1, from coordinate 23,300,113 downwards.
AACAGTTTTGGCAATATCTAATCTTCTACTTCTTAGGAAATTGATTGGCTGCGACATTTGTGTCGGTGAAGTTCCTCTACTTACTACTGTGATGGTAATCATTTCAACTTTATGTGATGGTTTTGGATCATTGGATGTATTATTAGCAATTTTTTCGATTTTATTGGATACATCTTCAGGTGTAACCGATGAGCATCTACTTGATGGACGACTTAGCTTCTCCTGTTCTTGTTGGGCATGAATAACATTTAATAATTCTCTATTTTTTCTAGAAGTCTCATTTGATCTTGTTATTGTAGATGGCCTCGAATAAGAAGCAGTGTAACTTTTCTCAATTGCATTTTTCGGTAAAAACCTACTATTAATATATTTCTGGGATCCAGTTGATAAATCTTCTCTAGAAGTTGCACGACTTCCTATCTTATATCTAGAGGAAACAGGCTCATCCTTCGTAATAGAAGATCGTCCTGAGTATTTAGGTACTTCATCCTTAGAAACAGAACTTCTTCCTCCGTATCTTGATGGTTCGTCTTTGGTAGATGAATTTCTCCCAACATATTTTGGTATTGTTGAAGTTGGACTAAGAGATTCTGTTCTTTCTCTACTCACAGACCTTTGGTAAGGCCTTGGGTAGAGTTTGTTGTAATTGTAGCCAGAAGAAGTTGAGGAACTTTTTTCAGATTTATCTATTGGACTTGGATCGCGTGATCGAGAACCTGTTCTGGCTAAAGTTCTGTAAGTCACGGGAGGATGACTTGTATCTTTTTTATCCAGCAAAGGCTTTATTCTCGTACTGTCAGATCTCGTGATGTAACCTAAAAGTGAAATTGGATTTTAAGATATAGTTTTTGAGTTAACTATTTATTATATTGTTATATCATTTACTTTCGACTAAAAATAAATAATAAGATAGTATGATTTTTTCGAAAAGAGGATGGTTTATATAAAAACTTTACCTGGTGAATTAATATCTCTTTGATATCCAGATGATAAAGTTGAACTGTACTTGGAAGCAACCCTTTTTTCATCTTCTTGTTTTTTAGTGATATCGGTTCTTGTTCTTGTCAAAGGCGAGTCAAACTAAAGTAAAAAAGTAAATTATTATGTTGTCATTAACACAATTAATATAATTATAATTATTTAAAAATCTTTAATAATATATTGAGTTATAATTAATATTATTTCAGTACTAAAATTCAAGCAGAGTAATAAAAATATTGTCTACGTACTACACAGTTAGACTTTGATTGGTAAGACCTGTATAACATGTTAACTATAAATACCTAATAATTGTTATTTTTGTAGAATGTAACTACCTTATTTTCTATCATGATAATGATAAATAATGTCAAAACATTAATTGATTTATTTCATATTTAAAAATAGATCTGTGTTTATACAAACATGGATAGTGTTTCATTTTAATTAATTATCTAGCTTTTAATAAGAAAGTATAGAATGACCAGAATTTAAAAATTTATACAACAACAAAATATGAAATTCTTAAAATAGGCTGTTTTACATATTGGTTAAATGCCCAATTTTCTTCTACATTCATATACTATAAATTAAACACAAACATTATACTAATTCTTAAAATAATGTTTAGTAATACTGAAATTATCAATTTAAAATATAAAATGATAAAACTATACCTTTGAAATTCCTGTAGAGGTATCCTTTTTTCCAGAATAACTGTTACTTGAAGAAGAACTTGATTTGTTAGGCCATGGTAGCTAGAAAAATAATTGAATATTAAAAAAATTTATCTAAAGAATCAATCTATTTAAAATTTTTCTTCTCAAATTCAAAGTCATTAAGAATTGTTGCTTATTCTACCATTTTAAGGTTATTATTATATCTTGAAATTGGATAACATTCAAATTATTGATTTGTACTTAATCTAAAAATTCAAATTAGTTTCAGATTGATATTCTGAGCGCTGCGTTCTTCTTGGCCATCCAGTATGTTACTGGCCATAATAGATTTTAAAATTTTAAAGTAAAATAAAAATGTTTATTTAGAACACACTGTATGCGGATGATACAATGTTTGCGTTGAACCGCAAAACATAATCAAACGTCAACAATATCGTAGGAGTTCAAATTATTTTAGGGCCTAAATTTTTTGTAACACGTTTGTATATTTTAGCAGATTTGCAGTAACGTTTGCCAGATACCTCAATGCAAGGTCGCTGGAGCATGAAACCATTAATTCTCATAATGTGTATATTTTATGTCATGTATTTGATGAATCTGCGGGTAGAAGAACCTGCGCCTATTTTTAGTGGTTTGAAGTTGCCTAATACGAATAAAAGGAAAACGGAATGTTCGCTTTGATATCCCTGGAAATAGATGTTGGCTCGAAACTGTAAGGTACACGAAGAATGAAAAATAGACACTGCCAACTCGATTTAAAAAACCGGAAGTTACAGACCATCTAATAAAATAGTCCAATAAAAAAATAACGGTCTTAAAAAATAGCTATTCACTTAAGAAGAGGATATTATGAATATGGATAATTTCTATACCGATTCATTTTAAACAAGCACTGATTTATTTTCTCTGCCGTTATACTTTATGATAAAATACAATTTGTCAAATACAACATGAACCGCGAGTCTAGAGTCTGGTCTTCAAGCTACTCGCTTCGTTAGGCCGGTATTAAACATAAAAGATATTTGAGGAAAATCTTTTATAAAAGATATTTGAAGGAAATTTATATTGTAATATACGGTTTTATTAAACATTATCTTTGTAAAAATTCTTTTATAAAAGGGAGTAAGTAAACAACAGTATATTTTATAAAATATTCAGTAGGTAAATATTAAAAATGGCGACCAACAAGTTTCGATGGTCTGTTATGTTATCACACTATTAGTATCTGAATATCAAACGTTCAAATAGAAACAGAAGATTAGATGTGTACAAAAAAATTTCTGAAGTAATAAACACATTCAGTAATTTTTTTACAGATGATATCAAAAAAAGATAAACAAATGGATTAAGAAGCTGAAATTAAAGTTTTTTTGATGATTTCTGAAAGGATAGGTTTAGTTATTGTAGAAATTTTCACCAGAAACCGTAATGTTTACCATAAGGCGCCCTTCAACCCTTATCGGATTTCGTAAAATGTGTCATATATTTCTTAAATATATGGTTTTACATGTAACTTCACAAAACAAAAATGTAGCCTCACCCCATTCGCATATAATTTTCCATTTTTCAGTCCAGAATCGTGTCCATAAACGTTTTTTATTTTCTTTTAAATAATATTTTAATTATTACACTTAAACCAGCTAAACACGCAATTATTGTCCTATGTTTTATACAACTTTGACAATAGTGTAATATACCACTGAAGTATTCTCAAAGAAATGTGGTAATATTATATTGTGTAACAAGATTAGAAGGAAAAAAAATCGATACGAGTGTAACATTCCGAACGAGTGCACCAGAGTACGCGAAGAACCACGAATATCGAATTTTGTTATTCCAACCGAGTAACAGACTATTTTTTCTCCATGACCAGAAATGTACTCGATTTTTCACTCATTATTTGAATTAAATTAAAATTTGTTTTTACGGCGCATCAATTTACATCTGCCATTGATAGTTTTACAGAATATTCATTTTATAACTTGTGATAGAATCAAAATACATGCAAAACACATAAGAAGCAAGTGTTTCAGAATAAATATTCTAACTTAAGAGTGACAATGTTTACAATCTATTAAAAATGATTTTGGAATTGAAACATTCCACTAATGGTCGTGGAGAAAATATGTTTTTGTAAACTATTTTATAAAAGATCTTTGTTAAATATTTTTATAGCCTAATACCCGCCTTAAAACTAGTACGGTGTTGCCAAATATAAATACAAAAGTGACAAATAAACTTTAGGTTCCCAAGTTCCAGACATTATAGATAATGTTTATAAATTTGGTCAGATGGAAATAGAGACTGAAAAAATAGCAATTGATTTACAAAAAGTACAAGACCGAACTGCTATTTAAAGAGGTAAATATAACAACATAGGTACATATTAGTAATACACGAAAAATTCATTATATGCAAAAAACTGGTTGTTCTTTTAAAGTATATTCACTATATTAATAAATTATAAAAAATATAATCAAAGTGTACATAAAGTATAGAATAAAGCCATTTTTAAATAGATAATTTTGAGAAAAATCCTGACACGGACAGATTTTTTATTTTAATTTACTGTATTTCTTCGTAATAATTAAATACATAGGAAAAGCATATAGGAATCTATGAGAAACGATGGGAACGAAAATTTTTTAAATGGCACACCTTGTATATATTTTGTTTTGATTGTACATTTACAGGCAATACCAAACTCATTAGTATATTAGGTAAATAAAAATTTAGAAGATACGATAGTAAGTGTTCGAACTGCAATCCTTTTTGAGCTTAACATTTTCCCAAGTACGCAATAAATTCTTGCTGCACTTTAATAATAGTTACCTGCGAATTGTTATTTATTTCTTGTCTTATTCTACCTTCTAAATCGTTTACTTTTATACACTACATTTTTTAGATTACATCACAAAAGAAATCTAATGGTGTGAGATCTGGTGATCTTCGTGGTCATTTCATGGATCCTAGTTTACTAATCCACATTATTTAAGAAAATTTGGGCAAGTTATCTTCAAACTTTGGATGCAGAAATAGGTGTGCCGCCCCATTTTCTTGATACCACACAGTTTCATCAATATTTAAGGAAATGTTGGCACTAGAGATAAATTAATTACAGTTGGAATCAAAAAGTTCTTTAACAATTGTAGATAAGATCGCTCGTTTACATTTCCATTTCCAAAACTTTATGTCTTTGGTATAATTCCTGCAGAAACATTAATTTTTTGTGGATATTCAGTGTGCTGTTCTCTTATCCGTTTAAGATTTTGCCCAATATCTAAAATTCTCTCTGTTTCCTTCAACATTTAATGTAAATGTGAATTGATCATTAGTACACTTATCCATCAATGTTGCGCTAAATTCCATTCTGTTGTTTAGGTCATCTCATTCATAATGCTTGTACAAGACGCACCATAAATACGTGAAAGGAGCATCATGATCTCTACTAACTTGCCAAACGTTCTTGTGTGGATTATCTTCCATAACCAAAAAAAAGTTTAATTCAGTTATCTCGTTAAGTTCTGGACGGTCTTGTTGAGTTCGCATCTTATCAGCACAGCTAATGAACATAAGAACTTCAAACCTTTGTTTTATAGACAAACAATTTTTTTAAATATATATAAGCAACTTAAGAATAATTCATTAAAAATTAAATTAAATTGTGAACTTGTCATTACAAAAAACACACCCACCCGATTTTCCAGGACGATACCCAATAAAAAACCAAAATATAATTTATTTTTTCAACTTTAACATCCTGTGTTTCAGTAAAATTAAATATCTTTGCCTCCTGAAATAACAGTTGCAATTTGACCCATGCTTTATGACTCACCCTGTAAATATATATATATATATATATATATATATGCTTATAGAGGATTTAGATCATTCATTCATCTTTCTCGGCTTCATTCATCCTTACAAAACTCGTATTCATTCCGTTAACTTTTCTCCGAACTTCTCACTATAAAGATATATATTTCTCTTTTTATCAAGTACAAATATGTGCTAGGAATAATAAGTAAATCCAGATTGACCTTATAATTTTAAGACTCTGCAGGGTAGGATTTAGTTCCGTTTCAGTCGGCCCTTCGCAGGTATAAGAAAGAAGTTGCTTGTGATTTTAGTGCTGTTACGGCCATCCGTTAGTAATGGTCAACCGAACATATATAAAAAAACTACTCATTGAGATAAATGGATGGAAGTTTAAATATTATTAAAAACTAAAATTATCCTAGCCTAACCCATTCCTAGTAATATTTAAAATAAATTAAAAAGATTATATTATATCTCTAATCCAAAGTTAGAAGAAGGATTAACAATAAGTAGTAATTTGTGAGAATCGAAAATGGAAGGGTTAAAATAGGAAATTACCATGGGTTGAATCCAGAGTACAAGAAAAAAATCGCAGCTGGAAATTGTGTAGCAAAATGATCGAGGTTTTATTCCTTCCAATTATTTCTAGATAATATGGCTTTCCGTTAATTTTGAAACTATCTCTATACCGCATTCCAATAAGTGGCTAAACACTTATGTTTTACTGCTAATGATTTTCAGAAGAAATCTATTTACGAAAATAGGATGAATAATTTCCAGGCTATCAGAGAAAAAAACCTAATTTACTTTTCGACTTAGTCTCCTTGTCGATCTATCCACTTCGCCCAACAAAATCCAACACCCTTTATTCCGCTCCTATAGACCGATTCCTCCAGGTCTTCAAAATAGGCATCTGTGGTGGAAGTTACTTCCAAATCAGATTCATATTACCTGACAGCGTAAATTTGGTTTGGAAATAAATTTAAGTCCGAAGGGACCAAGTCTAACAAAACTATTTTTTTTTTCAATAATCCAGGCTTTTCTTCCAAAATTTTTTATTGCAGATGGTCATGAAAATTAGCATAATATTATCCACTAACTGTTACTATTACTATTTCATAGTAATTTTCAGTCAATGGAACCCTTTTCGTCTTCTTTGGCACTGGTTGGTTTTCGCTCTACAATATCATTCCTGATGATTTGTCTCCGGTGTGTAATGGTGAACCCAAGCTTCGACCATATTCATAAATCTGGACAAAAAGTCTTTTGGATTGTGAATAAAGAGCAACACCACACTTTTTATCTTGCATGGAGCTTTCTCATGTCCAAAATTTGGCATAATGACTATTTTAAAATCCCCATGTTTAAAATTTGTAACCTATATTTTGAACGATGAAAATGATTAAGCAGATTACCCTAAAGTAGAATCCAGTTGAGCATTAATTTTCGTGGGACTTAAACCCTTAACGTGCAATTATTATAATAGCTCATACTTCCATTATTCAAAAAATTTAGAACTATAAACAAATGATCAAAATCACTAGGGGCAAGAAATTATTAATTGCATCCTCATAAGTGTTTATGCTAAATTGGTTCAATGAGGAAACGGTCTCAAAAACTATAAGCTCACTAGTTCGATCTTTTTACTTGTAGTTACTCAAATGATTCTTAACTGGCTTCAGCTCTTTAAGATCTCTCCAGATTTCTCATTATTGATGCAAGTTAAGTATTAGAATACCCTATTTAAAAATGAAACATATATCCTTTTGAAAGATCCATGAATTAAATTCTTGTAATTATTTGGCAGAATGATTTTAAAATCTATATCAATTTGTTTTTAATCAAGCAAACTTTATTTTAAACTTTCATGAACCTTTTCGTTCATATTTTAGTTGAGACGTTATAATTCCTTTGAAAGATTTCAACATGAATAATTCATTGTATCGGGCTACCTAATCTGAACATAACTACATTTATTTGTATCACCATCACATCATAAAAGACCCTCATTAGGGCGTAGTCTATTCATGAAGGGCAGATACCGAAGATAAGTTAACCGGATGTAAACGTACCTAAAAAATAACAGGAAGTAAGTAACTAATAGAAGTAAAGTCGGAATGCTTCTGAACGTTAAAAGAAGGTGTTTCGTGTCAGTTCTTTTCACTTTCACACGACTGTCTAATAAAGAATTTTTACACAGCGAATACCAGAAGCAACAATTTCTGTAAGGAAAATAAAAATTACTTTTTGAAAGTATTTGTAGGAAAAATAATGCCTAATAAATAAATGGAAATATTTAGGAAGATTATTTATCTAAGACAGCATGGATAAAAACCGATTGTCAAATTCATTTGAGTTAAGTATTGAACGCTATTATCTAACTGAGTTTCATAATGAATCCATTAACTCTAACTTAATAAAATTTAAAAACAATCATTTACGAATATTGATAACAACATTTTTGCATTTAAACAATTTCACTCCTCTATTAAACAGCCAATAATTTCCAAGTTACTACTGTTGTTACTGTTTGATTGGTACATTTGAAAATATTTGTCTCCCAAAACTTTTCATTGTTAATAAACCCACTCCTGACTAAAGCTAAGTCGGTTTTTATTCGCGAATTTTGTGAAATTAGTAATGAAATGGTTATCGTTGCACAATCTTGATGCAAGACTTTCAGAGTCAGACTCATTCAATTATCGTGTTTTCTAGAAACTAAGGGATATTAAAAATATTTGACGTTGTTTGTTACAAACCATCAGGTTGCCTGCTATTATACTCTTAGACTTAATAAAAAGAAAGGATCAAAGTAATTTTCATCCTAAAAGCCATTTTAATAAATTATTTTTTTACTTTTAATATTTATCTCTGTCTTTAAATGTAGAGGATATGGATTTATTTACTTTAATTTTTAAAATGTAAAGTTGGTGTAGGCGTATGCTTGAAATCAAGTAATTTTCTAATTCAGAATTTAATTTATTGAAACATTTCTTCATTTTCTAATTTGGACGCTTATGTCGAATAAGGCATCGAAAATAACTAAAGAGTTTCAGATTAGTAGAAATTGTTGACTGCTGTTGACTGTTTTATGCACTGGTCGACGCCCGAAATAGATTTTCTGTTTTCCCTATGTTGAGTCAATTAGTCTTTTTACTAATAACGTGCATTCCATGCGGGGAAAATTGTAACTTGAGGAATCTGGATTCGTTATTTTGTACGCTTTTAACGTTGATGTTTTGCGGTGAAAGTTAGAATTAATTTTAGATTGATTTAGAATTCATCAGTTTTCTAAATACTCAATTAATAATAATAATAATAATAATAATAATATTGTCTAATATGCTTCAAATACAGTTAAAACTTTAAGAGTGTGATTGTAAACAGGAATTTTTTATTGCTAGATAAAATTACCTAACACTTCCAATTTATTAAATTATTGGTATTATCGCAAATTTCTGATAAAAAACTTTCACTTCATCCCTCTCATCTAAAGTAAAAAGTCTTAGCTTAGAGCTTACATACCATTCGCCACATTAAAGCAATACTGAATATAGTCATGCATGCTTTATTCTGCAAATATAAAACAAATACGCTGCACCGCATTCATCACATATAAGAAGCATATATGGACATAATTTCAGTTCTACTTTTTCATTGGCGAATCACAATACTCCTTATCTAAGCTGAATAACCGGCATTTGCAAATTTTGGTGATATATTAAGTGAAAAAACAAAAGAAATTCTATTTAAAAACACGACTGCAACAGGATTCACAAGTGAAATTGTAAGAATTGTGGTAGAAATTCTGGATTTTATTTCCTATTCCTAAGTTTCTGAAATTAATACAAACCACAACCTGAAGCAGTTCATTTAACCAAACCACCATTTGCTTTCAGCAACTATATTCAAATATGTCTCTAAAAAAAATAATGGAACTAGAAGACTGTTACACTGCTCTTCCCTTTTCTTAAAACAAACCCCAGCAACATACAACAGTCTAAGACGTACTTATTTCTTATAACGGTATAAAGATTTTCTGGTCATTACGCCTTTGGGGATAAAAATATACACTCAATCATAAATCTCGAAGGCATTCATTCTATCATACATCGTCAACAAGAATACATCTCTCTAAAGATTCTATCATTCATTTTTTTTTGTTTTAAAAAGAAGGTTATAGTAAACAAAATCAAGCAATAACTTTGTACATTAGAAATAGTTTTTTTAAGTCAAAAAATGGTGAACAATCAACTGTATGTACATTTTCAGTTTGTCAACGCCATCGTTTTAAACATGTATATCTTAAAAACTGTAACATTATCTATTAGTGTATTATTGTAGTATGGAATTTTTTAACTTCTAATTGTGGAATCCAACAAATTAGCTAAAAATTATTCAACAAACCAGCGACTTGAAACAGGTTGCCTCATCAAAGAAAATTTGGAAACTCTTAATTTTTCTTCAGTATAAGTTTCGAAAACTCTGTGTCTAGGCTACTTGCTTGTCCTCAGATTGCTCCATTTGTTTGCTGGCATTGATTAAGTTCACTTTTTGTATGTATATGATTGTTGTATTTTTTTCATTTTATGTTTGTCATGTTTAGTAAATTTTTCTGAATTTTGAAAATGTATTAATTAATAATATATACGAATACAAAAGTTATGCTCAATTTATATGTAAATCGATACTAAGTACAATTGTTGTGATTGAAAAGCATCAATGTACTTTATACTTTACGGATTGTTAACTGCAGTTGACTGATTTATAGGCTTAGTTACAAAAATAGACTACATTCTATTAAGTTGATATGCGGAGCTCTTAAACTAAGCTCAAAATTTTCTTAAAATACTAATTTATGAGTTTCGGAAAGTACATTTGGGCGTATTTTTTAAGATCTTGTATACCGGTCGCCTGAAAATTTTTTATATGCTTTTCAAAATATAATAAATGTTAAACAGATAAATTATTAATAGTTATTTATTTTCTGTAATAGCAGTTATTATTATTATGGCAACCTGATGGTTTATTACAAACAACGTTAAATATTTTTAATTTTTCTTAGTTTTAAGAAAATACGTTAGTTAATTTAGTACAAATTGAAAATTAGTGGTCCTTCAATAGGAAAGTCTTCGTCTCGAGTGACTTCTTCAAATGTAAAAGTGTTGTTATCAATATTCATAAATGATTGGTTTCAAATTTTATTAATAAATAATTAAATTATGGTTCTGATTTCATTAGTCAACTGAGCTAAATAACTTTATTAACGGCCGTTAATACAGATTATTTGTAATAATTTATAATAATTGTAATAATTTAGAACTTCTCAATCTTTTAACTACAAAACCTCAACATTGACGTAGAAGTCCCCAATTTTATTTTCTATTTCAAAATGCCTTTAATCATTTTTTTTAAATACTGTATGTGAAACAAAAGTTAAAATAGTCAATAGTCTCTAATAACCATTTTATGCCAAAATATATTTGCAGTACCATGAAAAATGACTATTAAAAGCTCATGTTACTTAAACTTAATTTTGTACGATAAATTTAGGCCAAAAAAACTTCCTCATAAAGAGGTCAATATCTTTAAAGTATGTTGCCAAGTGATAAAATAAAATTAACGATAATTTCTGTAATTAAAATTTGTGTTGTACTAGTTCCGTGTTGGAGCTGCCTGCTTGTAATTTTCGCTATTCATATCGTATTTGAGCACTTAAAAGATGAAAATTGGAACATGCCACCGGATAATTTATTTTCTTAGCCTAAAAGTTGGGTCAATGTATGATTTTCATCAAGAAATATATTGAGACTGTGCCAAGACTTCAATTTAAATAGGGAAGAGTGAATATTTTGTAATAATAAAAACCCAGTGTTATTCGGATATTAATACAATTGAATCTAATCATTTCAACCAATTAAAAAAATACACGTTTAAGAATTCAAAGTTATATGACAATATTACACCATCTAAATTTGATTAAAAACTCTTTAGTAGTTAATGCTCGATCTATTTTATACAGCTGTAACTAAATATAATGTATTTTTAACTATAAGTTGATTTTTCTAATGATTAATTTTTATTGGCAAATGAAATTTTCCAATAAGTTTGATAACAAATCATTGATTTGAAACACTGAAAGCATGAGTTTTCCTTATTTTATAAATACTACAATGAGTCAGTTGTTAAGTTTTTTACTTATTTCAATATTTTTGCATTTTCCTTGAAATGAAATCAATATTTTCTAGAAATAAGATATTCAAAATCTATTAATACACAATAGTTTTTATTCTTTTCAATAAGATTTAATGTTTTTAACACCAGTCTGTTATTATTATGCCTTACTCCTATGTAATATATTTAAGAATGTAAAACTATTACAGAAATAATTTTAAATCTGGTGGAACGATTAAAACACAGAAAAATAAAAGAGAGTATAACAAAAATATTTCTTTATATTTCAGTTGATTTGTTAAATAGTTAATTGCTAATTACCTAGATTTTTAACATTTGAGTAAAGTAAAAAGTACAAAAATATTTTTTTAGATTAATTCTATGTTTTAAAAATTTTCTCTGACAAAATCGAGAGCGATTAGGAAGATTCGTGTTCAGAAAATAAAAAAAAGATTACATGTAGTCTTATGTGAAATGAGCCAAAATCATTCACTTTTGGGACTCTTTTTTTTAAACGCACCAAATAATCATAACAGAAAAACAAATTTCAATATGTTACTCTTTAAACTTTGACGATTATTTTCATATAAAATAGTGGAGCTTTATACTTTTTCACTGACGTATTTTATTTTCCAAATATATATTTTCTTTCAGATTTTATCAATTTTAAGTTTCGCGAAATAAAACTGAATGTAAACTTTACATATACGTACACACAAAAACAAATGTCCGGCTGCAAACTGATTAAAATTTACACCGTTGTCGCTTTAAACTCGTCCAAGTTAAATAATTTCAATAAACAAAAAAATATTTTTCTAAAAAATCCACATGTTTATCTACTTCTGTAGTTAACTCTCCGTTTGTTAGTAACGCTGCTTTGGATTTGTCCATTGTCATCCTTGTCAGTGCTGAGTGTTTCTTTCTATATACGTCTTCCATATCCTTTAGTATCTTTGGTCGTTTCATGCAATGGAATTCTGTCTGAAAGTCCACAAACGAGTTTGTGTAATTTTGTGCTTTTTTTAGTGGTATTTTTTTATTATATGATTATATGATATATGATGTGATTAGCGTCACCGATCTATTTCATCGGAACACATTTTCGAAGTCGCCTTTTTTTTATTTTCTTATTTATCAACGTTGTTAGTATATGACGCCTCTATAGTTATTGCATTTTGTGGGGTTCTCCTTTTTCAATATTGGTACCATTGGTAAATTGTCCTCGGTATTTTGTAACATTTCTCTTATAATTTCTTATATTTTTTGTTTGAGTGCTTGTCCTTCACATTTTATTAGCTCATTCACTATTCCGCCTTGTCCCCCTGCTTTGTCTTGTTTTAGATTTTCTCCTCTTTATTCTTCTGCTGTGGGAGTTTCTTTCTAGCCATTATTTTTTCTCTCTACTTGTTTTCAAATTGTTTTACCCATTCCTTCATGTCAATATTTGCAGTGAATTCTGTTTTATTCAGGTTTCTTACGTACTGGTATAAATTCCCATTATTATTGTTATCGTTTTCTAGTTCTGTTAGTTTTTCTATTCATGTTGATCAGTTTTGTTTTTACAACTTTGTGTTTTTTCTTCTTCATTTGTATCAATGTCTCTAGATTCCATCATTTAAACTCTTTTCGTTTTTTAACGGATGTCTTCAAGTTTATCTTTAATATTAATAAGACTCACATTACAACGTTAAAAATTAAATGATTGTAATAATTATTAATTAATCTCAGGAACTGACCATTTAAATATGAATTTATGTATGTTTTTAATTAAATATGTTCAATGTAAGTACCCAGTTTAATAAAGTTATACTGTGTGTCTACCAAAGTTGGCTACTTATGGAAAAATTAGTTTTACGAAGAATTTACATTGATATTTATAGAATAATAAAATATTATTTAAGTTTATAATTATAACCTTCTTTATATGAAAGAAAAATAAAATAAAATTCCTTTATTCAGGTTAGATGAATATGACTGCATATTTGAAAGAAATTTTTTATGTTGAACAACTTTTCAATAATTACCATTTTCGGAATTTTCAAAAATTAACTATAATTTTTTATGTCCAATGCTTGTATTTAAATATAAAACAAGAATTAATAAAAAATCTCGCTAGAACCAAGTTTTTAATCGCTCTTTATATTTTATATTAAAGTGAATTGATAGAAAAACTATTTATAATAATTTTGTAATACCATTATGAATTAGAATTATACATTAATTTCTCCGGTCCCCTAAAAAACGAATTTCAAGAGTAAACAAAAAAAAATGCATTTATTTTCTAATTTTATTGACACTTCATCAAACGGTGCTATATAAAAACCCAAACTTTTTTCTACAATGCACCATCTTAAATTCTCTATTTTATTGTTCATTTAAATAGTCCAGGTGCAATAAGGCGGTAGCTTAAAGTATTTTCAGCACTTTTAATTTAGATTCTTAAGCATGTTGGTTGTTTTCACATACTTTCTCGTCTATGCTAAAGAGATAAATAAGAATAACTTCCTCTTAACTGTTTATAGCTGTAAGTGTTGCTATTGCGACTCTGGATTTCACGTTCGTTTAAAGTTGTCCTGAGTAAATAATCAGTTATTTAAAAGCTTTTCCAAAAATTCGTAGTTCTTTATGCAAAAGCTAATATATTTATCCAAAATAATAAACAAATTTTAGAAAGTGTTTCGATGTAAATAATATTAAGATTAAAATAAAACTTGACACTTTTTCTTCGTTTTGTAAAATAACTGCTAGCTAAGATCAGTAAAGTAGCAATAAATAGATACAATTTTCTGTTAAAGACATGATTTATATTAAGTCAGAATAGATATACTCCTTAGTTTCAGGTTTTTGATATATTTTCTTAAAGAAGACATACCTATCTTTTTGTTTTAGTTTGAGAGATAAGCAGATCTACAATCTGAGGGTGTAGTTTTCTCTTAATATTCCAAATGATATCCAAAAGACTGTACTTATTTTATACCTTCAGAAGGTGGATATTTTTTAATTTAAATGCTTATTTTAGAGATATATGTACATAAGGTAAATGGCTTAAAAATTCAAAATGATCCATTTCTGATTATACCGACCATAAGATAATTTTTTTTTAATATTCTCTTATCAAACCATAAATAATAACATTCAACAAAATTCTCTAGATGTCATTAGTTAGCTGGATTTTATATTGCCGTGGAAATTAAAATTCTTAATTGCAACCCAGAATCCATATTTGTGGCCCTTATAACTAAGAAACTTTAGACTTGTAAACAATTTTCTGAAGTTGAATTAAAATTTCTGACTTAGTTAATCACAATAAAAACTACTCATTCAGAATTCCGTTTTTTAATCCGGAAATTTTAGTGTAACCCAATATTCTGTAAATAGAAATTCTAACTTTTCAGTCGTAAATAGTTACTATTAATTCATATTTTCAGCTCATACTTGGAATTTTTACATCAAATTTGATTCAAATTTACAACTAACTCATAATTGGGGCTTAAGTCGAAATTTGGGTTTGTACCAACCAATGAAGTACCTAAATTTGTGTCCTCGGCCAGTAGAATTATTTTTTTAATTTTAATAGCTGGAATACTGTGCTGACACGGGTGTTCACTTACACGATGAGGTTAAGTTTTGGTATTGCGACGTAGACTTTCTAATTTGAAAAATTCAATTTGTCGGTATTCCAAGGCATCAATTGAATAAATGCTCTTTCTAAACCATGAACCACAGAAAAACACAAGAATTCAAGTATTTTTTACTTTTCAATTAATGTTGACATAAAAATTTGACATACGTTTAATTATGCACAGGTTTCAGAATTTATCTCTTAGGCCAGATTCTCATATTGTAGACTAACTTTACATTTACAAAATTTTATGTACTTGAATTTCCTGAAATTACCTTATACCAGGCTTTCCTACGATATAATTGTAGATACAAAACTATTCCCTATTCTTTTTTCCAAACTGGAACACACAAGTTTAAATTTCACTCACTATTTTAACAAGGATTTTAATTAATAAATAGATTTTATTCTAACCAAATACATTAGGTAATTTTTTATTTCTTAATATTGATTGTCTTTTTAATCAAAACTTACAAAACAAAATTGTCTGAAATCTTTGATTCACATGAGTCAATAAATACTCTCACATATAGGGTTATTATGACTAATATTTACATTCTAAGTTTAATTTAACATTAACGATCTAAATTTTTCTGTATGCCAAAAAATAACATAATATTAAAACATATTTATATATTAGTTAAAAATTGGTTCTTGTAAATAGCCTTTTGCCATGTTGTTTTAAGGTCAATGTTCATTAAAAAATAAGTTTACGTGAAATGAATCTTACATTCATAATTTTTCTTCAATTGTTAAAAAAAACATATATGGATTCCACTTTCAAAAAACTATTGTATTTGAAGCTAAGTTATAAAAAAACACTTTTTTCATTCACAACTATCTATTTTTATCACTGCGTATATTTATGAATCAATAGTTACTATTTTCACGCATATGTTCAGAAAATAATAACTTTCTTCTTCTGGTATTAGAAATATCTTGTGTAAATTATATAATTTAGTCAAATTGGCCTGAAGATGATTGTAAAATCGAAACTATTAGCCAGTTGTATATATTGAATATCTAATAAAAATTTTAATGTGGTTAAACTTTGAGTCATTTCCATTATATCTTATGTATATTAAATACTACCCAAAACATTCTTGATTATAATTACAATAAACAGAATAAAATAAACAAAGTTTTACGACATGTAGTAAAGTTATTTTGGACAAGTTTACGTTCACAATTGAAACACACACCAAAAAAACTTACATATGATCTGTAGCCGCTCATATTCAGAAATTGCAGGGTAGTGGGGCATTAAAAATACACTTGCACTAACTGTTTCTGAATTTTTGAAATCACTAACCAAAAAAAAATAATTTTCTAAATAATGCTAAGAGTCTATATTTTCTAAAAATAAAAATATGGTTTATTTATTTAAATAATAATACAGGTAGCTAAATGACATCCCGAGTAGTTCTTTGCATTATTTTAAACCACTATTAAAGTGTCTGAGTAATTTTAAGATTTTGACTCTGGACGTTTCAGGCGCCGCGACGTCGAATACTGACGAAAAAAACCGCCTGCTCCCGATAGGACTATTTAAAGAACTTAAAGTAATTAACAAAACTTTATAGATGTCAATGTTTTATTTAAATATTTGTTAATTTATTTTTTATAACAATTTCAATGTATGAAAAAATTATTTGGGATAAGGTTTGGACGTTCACCAAAAATGGGCGAAATTTTTTATTTATAATATGATGACTCACATTTCTTTTTATAAAATGAAGTAGGAAGGAAGTTTCTACGTTTTCAATTAATTTAGAAAAAATAAAATCTTGAATCATTCAATTTAAAGCTTATATTACAGTAAAAATACTTAGTGAATTAAATCATTTTAATTGAATACCTATAGAGTATATAATAAAAATTGTTTGTGGTAATAACCCTTTAAATTATTTTATTAAATTTAATCTAACTGATTTGTACTAATTAGTTAAAAAAATATTTTATAATTAATAAATATAGAAAATGATTTTATATTTAGATTAAAAAATTGTGTATTTTTGGAAAATATGTTGGGACAATCTATAAACTAAAAAAACGTCAAACCATTATACTAATTTTTCAAAATTTATTAAAAAAAGTCCATAAATATTTCTATAATATTTCTTGAACGGTTTATTCCTGAAAGTATGCACCCACCAATACAATTATAAACTTGTTGAAGTATAAACATGTTGCCTAAACGCAAACATAAAATCTAAAGAATATAAATTCTTATTCTTTTAGCCTACATAAGTTTTATGTATGATAAAGAGGCTAAAAATCAAATTAATCCTAACAAACAAGCGGTCTAGTGGACAGAAGAAATTTAAAAACAGGTAAAAATTAAAAAGAACTGGAAAGATAACGTTAAAAACAAAACATCAATGTTGGGAAATCCGTGGGCCACTTTTTAAGTAAAACATGTTTTATAATATTATAAGGTAAAATTTATTCACGAACATAACTTTTATTGTAAATAAAAATATAAAGATTTTTTTACTTTACAACAGATTGTCCATTAACACCTAATGCATACTTGTTTAGCTTTTGAATACCATTAAAAGATGAAAGTCTGATGGTACTAAATCAGGGCTGTATGGTGAATGGTACAGTAATTCCCATCGAAAGTTCGCTAGTTCTTGCCACAACATATGATAGAATTTTATCTTGAAGAATAATAAAATTTCACGATACTTCTCAGCACTTTTTGTCGTTCCTCTGGCAGAACACCTTTCTGCTTCCAGAAAACTATCGCCATGATTTTCTGTGTTAATGGTACTTGCATGAATTTTGGTAGTTTTACCGGATAATTTGAATGATGCAACTAACTGAATTATCGTTTAGTTTGTGTAGTGTAGTAAGAAATCCACGTTTCATCACCAGTGACAATGTGACTCAAGAATTCACTACCATTCTTGTCATAGCGCTCCAAAAATAACAAGGAAATACGCTTTGGAATGTCACCTCTGACATCCACCTCGGACACATTTTTTTTGTAATGGAATTTTTGAGAACCAATTTCATAAGTTACTGATCTTGTAATTTTTGGTAAAGCACGTTGATAATTTTTTGTCAACTCTTTATTTGTGCACTAGGCTATCGGCATCATTATAAATATTTGTCCTTTATTCATCAAAAAGGCATCACCTTTTACGAACATTGCCATCATTCATTTCATTTTCCCAATAAACTTCAACAAGTTACCAGTGAATTTGAGGCAGTTGAACATTTCTTGCGTTTAAAAATTGAATTACAGTTTATTGAGCTTCATAAACGGCGTGATTCATTATCGATATGGCGAAAAATAAATCAGAGCTACGCAACAACCAACACAAGCAGATAAACAAAACATAGTGTTGGAACAGCAAGGAACTGGCCGCAAATGGATTTCATTTAAAAAATTTAAAAAAACAAAATGGAGAAAAACTGCAAAGAAAACCAAAAATATTTTATAAGGTGTATTTAACAATACATTAGATGGCACAATAATAAAAAAGGCATTTTAGAAATAAAAGAGAAATTATGGACCCTTGGAAAAAATATTTTCAAGAATTACTTAGCGTGGATCAGGTAAACTGTATATGTAAGCAAGAAAACACAATAGAGGAAAGTAAGATAAAAGAAAGCGAAAAATATAACAAAAAAATTAATAGAAGCTAATTACTACAAAATGGAAATTCACCAGGAAAAAAAATTACAACGAAAATAATCAAACATGTGAAGGAGGGATAAAAGTATCTTCAAAAAAAGGAAGAAAATTACAAGAAAGGGAATAGTGAAAATTGCGACTATAGCCGCATCACCTTGTTGCATACACTAATGAAAAGTTAAAAATATAAAAACAGAAATATAAGAAATATCTGAATCAGAATTACAAAGTGGATACCCAAGACCAGGTTTTCATAAGTAAAGCAGTTATTCAAAAACATAATCGACAATGAAAACAGCTTTTTAGTCATTTATTATAGCAGAAATCTTTTTCATGATAGAAGTTTTGGTAATGGGTATGTAAAATAAATGTTAACAAAGCTAACCTGAACAACATAGTGTCTCAAAAATTAAACTGTTGCTTTTCTGGCTTGACAGAATCCGGCTTTATCCTAAGAAAAGGAAAATCTTATTTTAACCCCTTTCGAAAAGTCGTTTGATTTTTAAAATTTTCGGTAGCTACCTTTAATATGGAATAATGTAATAAGTATAAGCGAATTGCTGTTTTCTGAAGTATTTTTTTCGCTTCCATAAACAAATAATTAAAAAAATAACTTGAAAGGAAGTTATCACTGTAAAAAGTTTAAGGTCGATTTTAGAGTAGATAAAAATTTGTTTTTTTTTAGACTCATAAATGTTACATGCGAATCTCTTGCAGTAGATTTTGAATTACCAATCCAAACGAAATAAGAATTATTTGGACAAATGGAAAAATTATAGGGTACAAATTCACTTTGAACCAAAATCCAAAAATTAGATTTCTCAACAATATTGCCATACAATTTCAGAAATTGGAAATACCTGTACTATTGTATTGAATTGTAATTTTTAAATTCTCAAGACGTAGAAGATTTTTGAATTGAATGAACTAAAAAAATCACAAAATGTTGTTAAGTTATATATCATGTAAATTAATAGATGCAATATGAAGAAAAATAATAAAGGCGTTATAAGTGAATTGACCTGTTTCTATTATCCCCAAAAATATTCAAATAGTACCCACACTTATGCTGTGTGCCGAAATGGAACATTACAATTTAGAACGTCTCTGAACTTTCTGCTGATTTAGTTTGTTTTTGGTCAGGTAGCTGCTTCATGTGCTGCTTTAACATTAAATCATTATTATCAATAAAAGTAAAAAAGCGATTTGCAGAGGCAACACTTTAAATTAATTTAAATTACCAATTCCAGAGGCTCTATGTATTGATTCCCCTAAGTCAAATAGGTTCTATAAAAGACTTCGAAATAAGACATAATTTTTTTATTAAGTGACATAAGAGATACAATAATTCTTATATTTATTACATTAAGCTAAAAATGATACCTAAATAACGGTAATAATAACATTTTAAAATTCATACTGATATTAAAGTTGAGCAGTTCTTCAGTATCATTTCAAAATGGTTCATGTAAAGGTTTGATAATTATGTCTTCTATCTGTAAAATATTAAAAATATTTAGAAATACGCATGGAAAAATAATGATATCAGTATAGATTGTTTTTAGCTTCAAAAATTAATTAAAAAAATAACAAGTATATACAAAGTTTACCTCAAAATAATGACCAAAATTTTACGTATATTATCATTACGTCAAAATAGAGAAAATCTATTGTTTTGTTGCATAGTTTAAGTCAGATTAATCAATTTTGATTTCGGTTTCAAAAGAATACTTTTATAACAAAAACTACCTGTACATGTGGTTCCGTGGAAAGAGCAAATATAACAGCATCTGCCACATCAGCTGCTTGCATCATCGGGGACATTTTTACTTGATCTTCAAAATCTTTACATTTCTTTCCTATTTCTGTCTTCACTACTCCTGGACTAATGCTCTACAAAATAAAAATGTTCAGAAAAATTCGGCATTCACACTAATAGTAATAATAATGTTGTAGATTTTGGAAAAAGTTACTTTTTAATTTAGAATTATAGATACCGCATAACTTCAAATTAATTTATTATTGGTTTCTCTTTACATACTGTAATTTTAATATCCAATTTATTGGCCATTAATTCTTTTCTCAAAGTCTCCGCCAAAGCTGTGACAGCGTGTTTAGAACCCGGATAAAGATTACTAAAAGTAAAGTATGGAACTTTATGCCCTCCAACACTATTCATGTGGATAATATGTCCATTAATTTTATTTTTAATCATATCCCTAACGGCTTCTCTGGTTCCAATGCATAATCCGAGCACATTCGTCTCCAAAACATTTTTCCATTTCGCCACATCTCCGTCTATCAAATTCGTACTCTCGAGGATTCCGGCGTTGTTAATCATTATATGAACAGGGCCTAAATTTTGACTACACCATTTGAAAACATTGACAATGTCTTCTTCTATCATCACGTCACATTTGAATGGGTAAAGCTTGCCCTTTTCGTTTTTTAGACTCTTTGCAAGATCTTCTATAAGTTGGACTCTTCGTGCTGCACCAATAACCTAAAATTTAAAAATAAAATACTATACAGTATAAAAAGATACTAAAACCCGTATGGAGACACCTTCCGCAGCTGTAAGAATATATCAGGAGGAGCGTATCTATTCTTTAATGAAGCATTAAGGATAATGAGGAACATAATCGAATCTTTGTGAACTTCACCAAAACCTTAGACGGATACAAGATATTAAACTATTGGTGATAGTTGAAGGTATGAATATTTGGAAAGACATGAAACATTCAATGCGAAGGATGGAGTAAGATAAAGTTCTAACTTTAGCCCTATACAGTTTTGGTATTAAAAAAAAAATATGAGTGTGTATGCATTAGAAAGCTTGTATCTAAATAAAACCAGGAAGATTAAAAAAGAGAAAAGTATTTTCAGAAAGAAATTTAAAATTTTGCAAATCAAAAATAGATGGACTGGTTAACACCTTTAAATGGTACCCAGTAGGTCCAATTTAAAATGATGAAACATGGTGTGAATTTTTTATCGAAGCAACCTACAGAAAAAAAAATTGTATTGGTTAAAATTGGATTGTGCATTTACTGGAAATTATATTAATTTGCAGCCCTTCAAATTAATTTAATTCGAATCTACATGAAATAATTTTTCATTTGTTTTCAGCATTTCTTTAATATTAAATTAGAAAAGTTTAACAAACCATAAGAAAGAAGAGTGTTTGAAATATTAAAGATTACTTGGTCATTAAAGCTAGATAATCCTTCTTGTTCCTATTGATAATTATTCCTAAATTAATAAGGAAGTTATGTTTTGGTTAAACTAAATAGAGGCTACAAAGATAATTACTTGATTGATTGATAATTAACCACTTTTAGTGCGTTAGTGTAATCCCATCGAAACTTATAATTATGTAAATTCTATTAGTGATGTGATAAGTATAAGATGATTTTTGGATTTATTGTGGCATTAATAGACATTATATATGTGACAGCTTTCTTATTTTAAATTATATGAATTATAAGGTAGAATAATAATTATTTTTAGATATTTTTTAGTTATTTATTAGCTATTAAAATATTAATTGTTTAAATTTATTGTTAAATATACCACATACTTTTGTTAAATTTTTTATAATAAACTTACGAGAAGAAGAGCTCAAACACCCTTTGAAGAAGCAGAATCCTTATATGAGATTAATAGTGGAGAAGTTGTCAGTTAACGATTAGACATCTGTAAAGATCTTCAAGAGCTCTTAGGCAAGTCAAAATATTTTTAAATACTTGGCTTCAAATTTTAGTCACTTCCAGACAAGTAATACGATGGCAGACAGAATTACTGAAATAGCATTAGTACGCAACTAAAGAAAATATCAATCAAAGTCTTGTTCTCTTCAATTACCATTGATGAATTCAGGGATGTAACAGATATGGCGCAAGTTGCCGTTTTTTTCGTGGTTGCGATAGTAACATGAGGATCACCGAAGAATTGTTGAAAATTATTCCTTATTACGGAACTACAACTGGTGAAGATATTTTTGAAGATGTATGGAACATTTTAGGAAAATCTTCTTTTTGCCAAGCTCATTTCTGTAACAACTGCAAGCGCTAAATCGATGACGGATGAAGCTAAAGTATTTATGTTGAGAATAACAAGAAAATTAGAAAATGAATATCCAGATAAAGTGAAAATCAGGATTTTCTATTGTCTTATTCACCAACAAGATATATTTTTAGAAACTATGAAAACAATACCAAAGACAATCTGTCAACTTTATTCATTCGAAAGCTATCATTATTTTACTTTGTTCCTTAAAGATTTAGAATATCAATTCAAAAATCTTTTTTATTACATAGAAGTTCGTTGGTTGATCTGACCCTATCTGCTTTTGTAGGAAAAATTGTATTTTTTGAAATAAGAGATGAAAAAAACGACGATATTTCGATTATAAAAGATTTTTGAGATATTATAACAACTACTATTTAATTATAAGTTTTGTACAAAAATTGACTTTATTTAAAAATCATTTAGAGAGAATATTTGCTCACAAGTGAGCAGTAAAAATCAGAAAAACAAATCTGCTCATTTTTACAATACTGTGATAAAATTGAAAAAATCAAAAATCAATTTGATAAATGTTATAGTGGTATCAAAAAGTGTTATGGTTCATATGAATATAGCTTGTTCCACCAAAATGGCACGTGTTTTAATTGAGGTTAGCATCCCTGGTTTAGATAAATAAGAGTCAAGGTTTGTATAAGGAAGAGGAGGAAATCCCTATACATTTACTCTCGTATATTATACTTGGGATCTTTACAAATCAAAGAATGAGATTTACCATGCAGTCCTATAACATTTTTTAAGAAAATAAAACATCTTAAATGAAGCACCCTAAAATATATCCAATAATCTTGTAGGTCCTAAAATGGATAATTGCGATATTTCAAACAGGCTTAAAATATAGAATTGTGAGGATATTGAAATAGTCTAAAGTAACTTGAGCGTCTTTTAGAAATTATTGTTATAAGGAAAAGCGTTATTACAATCATTTTAAAATGCTTCATCTTGTCGTGGGTCCGTAAGGTACAATTATATTAATATAAGTTATTAATATTAAAAAAAATATTTCTTCATTTATTTGTTTTGTTATAAAATTATGTTGCATACCTGTAACCCCTCTTTAACTAACGCTTCAGCAATAGCAGCTCCAATGCCCACGCTAGCACCCGTCACAATTGCAACTTTTCCAACCCAACGTTCCATAGACAGCGGCATGTTTTCACTTTATTTTAACCAAAATTTAAAGAAAACCGACTTTTATCTTTCGTTTAAAATATTGCGATTAAACGTAGACTAGTAGGACGTCTGATTATGCTTTATGAAGAGAGGCTGCAATTTATAAGAATTCCGTTGACACCGAATCGTAGACGATTCGAGAATTTTGGGGATCAGGTAGGAGGAGTTAGTATGGCCAATCATCCTCGATTTGATAGGTTCTTTTTAATGATTTTGTGTGTCATTTAATAAGGATTATTATTGAAATATTAATGGATAATCATGTTGTTCATATTTCTGGTGTTGTAAACAGTTTTAATAACGAAAAGCTTTTAATAGAGTCCTTGTTGTATAAAAAGAAAAAAATAGATAATTATTTGATTCTATGTGCTGTCTTTTTCGTAAACAAAATATAGTGCTATTATTATAGTAAATATTTTAATTATGACTTATTTTAAACTATATCTCATATTATCCTAAGATTTCAAAGTTTCTATTAGTATCCAATTATCTCATCCATTCACCACCGTAACGCTTGATCTTTTAAATAGTAATTTCTTCATATGATACTTAGTTTTGTTTGTTATTTAACAAACCTTTAATTACAGCTTAAGATATTTCCGTGTGTGTATTATTTATTCACTAAATTCGGGCTAATTTCCTGCATAATAATAAATAAAATAATTTTCAAGAAAATAGGATAACAAATTAATAAATCTGGAGAAATTCTAAATTATAAAGCAAATTAGAAGTATAATTAAGTTTTATAAAACAATATTAGAATTTAAGAAGATATGCCGCATACCCCAAGCAACTCATTTGGTATCAGGAACAAATATTATAGAAACCGTAACTTTATGAAAGTAAATGCTTCAAACCTGTTACCTATTTTTTAACTTAAAAAGATTAATAACTTTATGGTGTTGAAAAAGTGTAGCAGTTACCTATTTGCTACTTAAATTGACTACAACAAAGGTTCGCCACATTGAATACATTTTTAAATTTAATGGAACTACCCGGCTACTATAAAATAGCATTTCAAAAGATCACTACTATTAAACAGCAAAGCTATGAGGCAGTTACTAGTTTGTGAAACTAAATTGAGACTTACAAGATATGGTACTTTATAGTTCCATGTAGCGGTTCTAGCAACGTACCTGGAATAAGTAAGAGAACTTAAAAGTATAGAAACTGTGTTTTCTTGAAAGTAGCCGCTTTTCTCACATGCCACCATATAGTGAATTATACTTAAAATCGCTACCCTATGGTATCATTATACTATTTAGTAACATCAAGTTTAACAAAATGGCTTCCAAATTAATTCGTCTGATAGATTTTCATCTACTTTTTATAGAAAATTTAAAAAAACAGCAAACAACCAAGCTTAATTTATCTCTTAATTACATACAACAATAAGCCATCTAACAATTCTAATTTAACCTACACCTACATGTCAATTGTCAATAGATAAAATCGATTTTTCAAATATCGATACATTGATTAGGTATCGTACAACAATATTGGTTGTTGGAGAATCCATAATTTTTCAGAAGTCATTGTTAATTTGCATGACTATATTTTCTTTCGTAATAGTTTGTAATTTTTTTACATTAGTAATAGAACAAACTGAATAACACTGACAATATATTATCGATACTGTGACCAACCTGACCCAGGTAGCGTCATAATTTCCTAAAATTCCCATTTTATAAAGAAAATTTAAATCATTTACATTCAAATCCGTTTTTCTTAGAAATAATTATTCCCTCGAATTTCAGTATTTTTTTAGATGTTTATAAAACAAACTCGATTTCTAAACATTACATGTACCCCCAGACATCATAACCATAAAACGCATAAAAATTAATTTTAGTTTCATACAAAATTCTATTCCAGCCATAACAATCATAACTATAAAAATGACACGAATTTATTAGTAGATAATTAATGAGTCTGGCGACACTGTGGGAATATGCATCGTCGGTAATTAAAATCAGTATAAAAGACCGAGTTCAAAAAGAGCTCGTGATAGTTCAATTTTAAACTTCAAATCATCAGTACTATATATCGTGAACAACGTTCCAGCCGTCCCGACGCTCTGACAACGCTTGAAAATCCGTACGAGACCGACGCCCATCGCATCGTTCTGGCGAACATATTTTCTGCCAAATTTCGACGATCCTTTATTTGCCGGTACTCTGACCGACACCTCTTTTTCTTTCAAACTCAAACGACGTCTCAATTACATTGCGACACCGTTGACATGTCGGAACCACTAACTGAAGACATACTCCCTATGGTCTGTGTATCTGATGGTGGGCTAATAATCCACGGTGAGTGAATTATACAAAGTAACCTAGCAATTAGTAACAATGTAACAATAAATGTACATATAGACAAACATTGGGATTTCCACTTGTGTCCTGCCCATTGAATGGGACACAGGAAACATTTGCCTTTAAATTGTACCAACATAAAGACACTACGAATTTGGTGCGACCGAAGTGTTAGTTTACCCTCGACCTATAGTAAATTACCAGCTGATTAGGGGTGAACGACACGGCGGTTGGCTAAGTTCTGTTTGCACTGATTCACATAAATATGGTCGATGTTACTACAGGGTTGGACTCTCTTAACTCTCTCAAATTATGCAACATTAGGTAACTCTGAACATGAGGGGTAGTACGCTGGTACTGATCCGGCCCTACCTCAGTAGGATTACCTAGAATAATTTCCCTGCCTAGGTGGGCCTGAACATAAGGGTTACTCGTCGGTATTGATCCGGCCGTAACTCAGTAGGGGCACCCAGAAACCATCTCTAGTACTTTAAAAGAGAATTCAAACTTGAGTATATCTGCTGTATATCAAAGTACAAATATCTGAACTTGTACATATTTGATGGCAAATGGTCTGTGACCGGTTTTACTGAGCGGGATCCCACGTGGTCCCAATGAGGGATTCAAATTTCCGATGTCTATTCCATTTAAACAAGTAATAAATAAATCAAGTTAAATGGCTTCTTGTGTTTGATTTCATTCGCAAATTTGCACCAAACTTTGTAAAAGGATTTGGGTTATTTTTATACAACGTGGGGCATATAAATATAAACAAAACTCTTAACTAGACGATCACTACCGGGGAGAAAGGCCAATAAAGGTAAATAGAAATATCGGGAAAAGGCGAACGGGATGGGTTTAATTATTAAAGTTTCTTTGTTTTTTTCAAATTAACTAGTACCCAGGGGTAGGTAGGTTACAATACCTAGAGTATCCATATTTTTAAGAACAATATAAAGATATTTTCAGCATCAAAATATTTGATGGTACGTGTAGTTCAATATGAAACAGGATATAGAGAAATTGTATTTTATTCTTCAAAACGTATGAATATGGTAAATTTTTAAATGTACTTATAAAGTGGCAAATGGGATCTTGGTAGCGAGAATAAGTCGTATTGCACTTTATGAGGATCTTTGTAGTAGCAAAGTAGAAACTGTTTCATTAGGATGGTTCCGATTATTATTTGATCGTAGCGAATACTTTAAAAGACATACCGGTTGGAATTTGCCACCTTGTAGATGGCTAATATAACATAGAAGTAGCAAAAGGTACTTTGAGATACATAGGCATCATTTTCGCCATTTAAAAAATTAAAGTATGGAATTACACCATTATATTTAAGTTCAAAAAGTGTTAATATAATGCTATTTCTGATAAACTAACAAAAGAATCTTAATATACTTTCTCCAATTATATATTTATACTAATATAAAAAAGATTTATAAAAAAAGAAAATTTGTTATTACATTTTAAATATTTTTTATTAAATATATGTATATATTGAGGGCTCTTTTATTTTTTCAACCTAATTTTCAAAAATTTACAATAAATTTTCGTTTGTTTGTAAATTTTGTATCCGATATGAACAACACATGAATTATTTAGATATTATCAATTCTGGTTATACCACCATATTAAGTATAAGTATTAAAATAATAATGTTATGGAAATCTTAGTGAATGGAATAACAAGTTAAGATGAGATATTATTCAGATATATGAAAAACAAAGACAACAAATATGGAAAATATCGGATGTGAACGCTACTACACGGGAACTGCCCTAGAATGTTCCTACAACGTAGCCGTGAGGTTCCATGAAGTTGTAGGGACTGTAGCCAGAACGTGGCAAATACGACTTGGCTACGTGACATTTGTTCCCCATTTTAGTACCGGAACGGATTTAATCCGTTTCTATGACTTAGTGACAACTAAGGCAAACCACTATGTAGTGACATATTTAGTCGGTACTTAGCAGGTACTAAATGTGTTGCTTGGGACTACCCATGCGACAAAATCGCTCCTGAAGCGTCTTCCACGGGAAGTGTTTGATCATCTATTATACAGCCCGGACTTCTGTTCCTCTGATTTTCATCTCTTTGTTTACACGAAACGGTAGATAGGAGAACAGCCTTTTGGTACAGACAACAAGCTGCAAACCATCGTAAAGAATTGGTTGAAAGCTCAGGAAGCGTACTTCTATGATGAGGGTATTGAATAGTTGGCACTATGCTTCGACAAATGTCTAAGTCGGAGTAGCAACCATGTAGAGAAACAGTTAGAAGGTTATCTAAATGTTGCAAATAAAGCATTTTTAGTTTCCACGTGGTTTTAATTTCTAATATCTAATTTAATTTTTAATATCTAATTAATTGAATTATTGGAACTGTTCTCAAAAAAAGAAATAAAAAAACAACACAATCCCCGATTATTTCTAATCTTAATCTTAATTAATTAGTTTTTAATTTATGTTTATTCTTATCAAATGAATATATTAAAGATAAAAATAAACTTTATAATCAATTGTATTTTTAGATACTTTGATTCCGTTTGGCAATTTTTGTTAATAGTTTCTAATGGCAACGTGAAACGATCATAATATGCAACTCTAAAAAGTAGCAGATTACATAATACATATGTAAAATATAAAAACTATTATTCTGATATTTAGATCTATTCAACTCACCCTTATAATATACAGAAGTCAAACTAATTCAGCTTCTTTATCTTGATGGTTAATTCCAACATAACAGGAAAAAATATAATGCGGTCTCAAAAATAATTTTATTTTTCATTACAATAATGAACATAGACATCAAGCCAGAAAATTAAGAAATAGCCAAGTAAGAAAAGAACTACAAGTATAACCAATATTACGATTCGCGAAAAACCTACAACTAAATTTATGGAAACATCTAGAAATATATTAATACAATAAGGTAATGTAAGAAACAAAAGTATAAATAACGATAAAAGAGGCAAACCGATTGTTGGAAAGAATAAATATGAAATGAAACGAAAACACCTTCTAGGAGCAGGCTATTTATTATAAATGATGATTAATGATTTATTACTAATGATACAAATTTAGAGCTCATTACAAAAAACAAAAATAATCCTAATATGAAAGTAAGGAATATCCTATTTATCATCCCTAAAAAGTTAAAGTGAATGAGAAGCACATTAAGTAGATTAGAAAATGTATGTTTGACAGTAACAAATTTTAGAAATTAACAAAACACAACCGTTACTTAATTGATTCATTAAATATTCCGTATCATCCAATTTGTCAGGCAGTTTCTGGCAATAGCTTTTTTTACAGGATCGTCCAAAATGAGTTTTTTCGACTTAATGACTTTTTTTATAGTAATTAGATTAACAGAAGTAAGACACCTATAATTAGAAATTCTAAAAAACAATATTTTCATTAAATTAACGTGGAGCGTCAGCCTTTGATCAAATGAGTGCATATGAAACTATTCCTAAAATAAAAAGAAGAGTTGGATATTAATTTTAAACTTCATTGCAAGAAAAATGAGAATACGGGTATACAGATATATTTGTAAAATTACGTAATTAGAAATTACTACTTAGTAAAATCCAACAGTTCCTTTATTAGATTGAAGCCAAAAAAATGTACATAGCAAAATTGTCAGGGGCATTAAGCTATACAACCTAAAATAATTTTCACTTATACCAAGTGTTCCGTAGCTGAAGCCCAACCTACACATATTTTTTTTTAAATACAATGGTATATTTTTTTTATTACTTATTTGAATTCAGCTGACTTTTTTAAATCTCCGAATTTAGGGTTTGTCAGATATATACTGAACGTTTCAAAAATTATGATCACTTTTATATCAAAATCGCTATATATTGCTCAGCCTGTATATTTCCATTTTTCGTATGGTTAATAGTTTACGAATGCACTCTGCTTTCATTTGTTTTATAATTTTTTGATTGAACCTTTAAATTGCATACAGGATAAGTCAAAACTGGGAACATAAATTTTCTCAAATTATTTAAATGTAACACCCTATATTTTGTACAGTATTTAGATAGATCTAAATAGCTCTTTCATTTTTGTGAATTATTCCCTATATCTATCTGTGATTTATCGGATATAAAATCAAAATACCATTTTATCCATACCATCCACAGGGGTAACCTAAGTTTATTTTCTGTATAAAAGATGTATTTTATCTTTTCTATTAGATATTCGAAGATACAATGATTAATACAATTATTATTTATTTACTCGGTTAATTACATTTTTTTAAATCAAATTGTATGTTAATTTCACGTAAAAAGAAATTGTCTCATTTTATCACGTTTTACATATTTCTTTTGCATATTTGCTATACTTAATTTGTATGTTTGCTTTATATGCTATCATTATTCAAGTCAGCATATTTGTATTCCAAAGTAATTTAAGACTCTTCCTTTTAGAATAAAAATAGTAGCGGACCATGCAGTTATAAGATAGTGTGAACCCTCTCGCTTCTTCACCTTTTGGGACCCAATGGGACGTGTAGATTTCAGTGACACTTTCAATGTGTCTGATATTCCAAATATGTCCCGTTTTGCATTATATTCTTCGATTCTTTGCCCATGTTTCTGGACTAATTAAGTAATATTGACAACGTTGGATTGTTCTTTTCATTGTTACTATTTGACAAATCTAGCTATGAATTTCTAAAAATGTATGATAAGTTAGAATAAAAAGTATTCAGACGACAAAGAGGCTAGTATACGCTTGGGTAAATTGTACAGTCAGTCATATGCAATATAATTGACCAGTGCTTTTAAGTACACTTGTTTATCGGACTGACCTGATCCCTTTTGCTCCCGCGCATGCGTGGCGACTTCATATTCAGAGCAAGATTTGTCAAGTAATAAATACGAGGAAGTCAACACGTGATTCTTACTTTTTGACGTTTTGTACAGATAAAACAACTTGTTTTCGACAAAATAGTAGAGTTACTTTCTGTATATATAACTATTTTACAAGTAAATTTGAGAACCGTTTATATTTGTAAATTGGCAAACTTACTTCGATATCGCCTGCCTCATGTGTCACACTGGATTTATTGGACGGGTTCATTATATCCCATTGATATCTTTCAGCAAGTCTAGAAAAAAAAAGCTTACTCAAAAGGAATTGGAAAAACTACCTGATAATCTAAGCGAAATATCTTTAATCAATGAAATAGAAGTAGACTAATACAATTTCAGAAGACGACGAAGAAAACCCATTCTTCAACATTGATCATTCATGTGAGCCTTATAAGCCATCAGATTACTGTCCTGAAAAGGATCATTAGATGAATCAATTAATTTCCTTGAACATAATGAATACGAAAATAGAGACAACAGAAAGAACATGCATTGGAGATTTCTAAAAAAGCAAAATGAGCAAGGGAGGCTCTGTAATCCTAACAAATGAGTTCAAAACTCTAGGCACAAAGTGAGCTACCTAATTGCAACAGCTAACATTTGGATAGGTTGAATGCAATCTCTCATTACAGTATTCTGTAGCTGGATAGTATCCTTAAGACGACCATGTAATTCATCAAAAGAAGAAATGGACATTCGAAAATAGTTGAAGAATTTTTCTTCGTGTTCTCTTAGGTCTTGAAACAAAGTATAAAATGTACCCACAATAATCCTTCTCATAATGATTTGGTGCACCCAATATATTCGACGTCGACACTTTCGTCGATGCAATAGCCACATTGTCCTAATACGTTTTCTGTCCATTGTGGACAAAAGTTGAGTATTTAATGTTCGTGTCTCATTTTCACTCTTACATTTGTCTATGATTTGCAGTGTTATAGGATTTTTAATACAAATCCCGTTGCACGTCATATATCAATTATGAGATCACGACCCTGCAGTGTTGTCGGCTTGTCTAAATTGTCGAGGAATGTAGGAAGTTTCAAAAATGTAAGGTTAGGTTATGTTGTTTAGCTTTATTATTATGAAAAATTAATTTATTGAAGCGTATATGAACAATATACGAAAAATATAGACAATATTATAAAATTACCGAAAACGTGGTGAAAACACACAACTGGTTGACGGCCGGACGTCAGAAATCGTTGAAATATTTCAATCTAAATACTCGACAACGTCGCATCAAGGCATGCCAATCGCTACAATGTCATTTCTTCATCATAAATACGAGTCTCATGGGCGTAGAAAATTTCAAAATTATTTTATGTAAATTATGGTTTTTTGAGTACTAAACATATAATAATGATTTATAAACTTTATATTATAAAGAATAAGACGTATATAAGCCAATATAATTGAAATAATTCTAAAATTATCAAAATAATTACGATTACTTTTTCGGTTTTTTAGTACTGTGACTACGTTCATGAGTCCTCGTAAATTTTCGTGATGTTTCGTATGATTTATCTTAGTTAGGGAAATTTTAATTAGTTGGCAGTACTATGACGAAAGAGGTACGTCACTCCTGACGTGCAACGGTATTTGTACTAAAAATCCTATATGCACTTTTTTAGTATCGCAATTTTCGGAGCTTTCAGATAATAATAAATTTCTAAATATTATTGTTATAAATTTCTTTATATTATTTTTTTTTATTTCGAATTTTTGGGTTTTTAATGTTGTCAGTTTTATTCCCTCTATGAAATGGTCTAAATTTGAGTATACGATTTTTTTCCATTAACATTTTTATAAATTTTAATTTTTGTCTCAAAAATTAATGAAAATATATAACTGTTTATAGTTCAGCGGTTTTATTTTTTCTATTAAAGATATTAAATATGGCAATAAAATGATAAAGGTTTAATTTTTCATATTATATAAAATAGACGATAGTACTTTGACCATTTATAAAAAACCTAATTAATACCTATTTAATTTACAGATCCAATCAAGTTTAAGGCGAATTAAACATGAATTAAATTAACAAAATTGAAGCACTACAGTCTGAATTTTGGCTGTATATTACGTTTCACTTAAAATTTTTAAACTAACTTACTATAGTTATTATGTCAATTTATTAGTTATTTTATCAGAGGCTCTAAACCCTAGTTATTATTGCGGTTTATTTATTAGAAAATTAATATACCTGACATAACCACTAGTCAATTACTTACCGTCCGTTTTGAAATCATTATTAATAATAACCCGGCCAAAGTGGTGGTAATTTCTATGATTTGTCTAATAAATCAATTTTTTATGAGGCGGTCCCTTTGATAGAAACAAACACTTACTACCTCTTCCCACAGCAGATACAGAATTTGAGGTAGTTAATTAAAAAATATTATAATTTTCTGTACTTTAAAATTCCATTAATGTTAAACCCAGTTACATATTATTGACAATGTACAAAATTAAAAAAAAAATAGTAGATACTTATTAATTCATTACCAACTATTTTGTAATTAACCGTTTTTATTTTTTATTATGTGTAAAAAATCGAAATTTTATCGATAATTTTTTGCGAATATAATGTTGAGGATTTATATTATTCCATTTAACGGGTCTATATAATTATGTATATTATATTATAAATAAAAAAACCGAAAACGAAATAGGTACATTTAAGCCTTATATGGAATTAACTTAAATCCTTTTATGTAATTATTACTAGAATGAAAATTGGTAATTTTTATTTTATTACCCATTTTTTATTTCTACAACTCATTGTAAAAAATTACTTCGACTAATGGATTTAATGAATTTGGTAGCAATTTCATCACAAATTCTGGTTAATACCAATTTATCGACAAAACCTCTATATCCGAGTTATTAAAATTCTTTTAAGAAATTAAATAATTGTAGATTTGCCACTAAAATTATATCTCTATGCTTCCTAAAGATTGTAGTCAAGGATATTAAATATACTTGTATATTTTATAATGATTCTTAATTTACTATGCATTCTGAACATATTATTCACCTATTGTCATTTTAATTATAAATATTGGTAAAGAAAAAATATTGTCTGTGTATGTTTTAAGTATCAAACGCCTCAATTATCTCGGAAGCCGTTGCACGATTTTTATAAATTTTGGTTTGTGAGGGTTTTGTAATACGCCAATCTTATGGTAGTATTTACGTTGTTGACAGATCTTCCGTTTTTCTGGAAATATAATGAACTTTGTTATTTCAAGTGGATCACCCTGTATATATTTTTCTTTTTGAAGTCTTTTAAAAATACTGAATATTTTTCGTGTAATATTCCCTATACCTAAATGCTAAACTTACATGATATCCGCCAAAGTTAAAATAATACATTAAGATGGCTATGATTTAATAAGCTCGTATAATCGAATAATATTTAATAATTTATATCCTATCAGAAATCCCATAACGAGGTCTACTATCAATACATTAGTAAAAAAGTTTAACAAAACTGGTGCAGTAAATGGATTATCCAAATCATGGACCAACAACTGAAGACGATTCTTTGTGCAGTGTTAAAAGAAGGTCCATATTTAAATGGTAAACAAATAGGGAACTTTAGAAAACATATAGAAAAAGCGGTTACAGCAGATGCTAAAATGTTGTTTATTTCAATACAACAAGCCATGCGATCTTAAAACTTTGCAATACATTTTTTCAACATGCCAGACTGCTCAATTCTTCTTATCTCTACGGTGATCCTATCTTTTAATTCCTAAATATTGGCAGGTTTTGTTTTATAAACGGTGTTTTTTAAGTGTCCCCATAGAAAATAGTCTAAAGGATTCATATCGGGTGAACGCCAGGGCCATTCGATAAAATCACGCCTTCCAATCCATCTTCTTGGAAACATATTATTTAGGTATTGCCTCACCTCACGAATATAGTGAGATGGAGCTCCATCATGTTGCAGCCAAATATTATTGTTTGGGGTATTGTTATTGTCTGAAATCTTTTACTGCACCAGTTCGGTTAAACTTTTTTACCAACTTACTCACAGATCTTGTTATGGGATTTCGGTTAGGATATAAATTATTAAAGATATTATAAGTTTCTTGTTGACTTCTACGCATATCACCATGTCCTAATATCATTAAAAACTCAATTGGTTCTTTTTCAGATAAAAGATCCATTGTGACTTTCAATAAACACCAACAATAATAGTTTATTGAAACGTCAAAGTTGTTATTGTTGCACTCATATCCATTTTAACGTATTATTTTAACTTGGGCGAATATAATGTAAATTTAGCTATAACTCCGAAATTATGTCATTTAGGTATAGGGAATACTACATGAAAAATATTCAGTATTTTTTAACGACTTCCAAAACAAAAAATATACATGTGGTGATCCATTTGAAATAACAAAGTTCATTATATTTCCAGAAAAACAGAAGATCTTAAAACAATATAAATGTTACCATAAGATCGGTCGTATTACAAAACCCTCATAAACCAAAATTTTTAAAAATCGTGCTAGCCGTTTCCGAGATAATTAAGGCTTTCATACTTAAAACTCAGTCTGTATAACAAACTCATCATTTCGAAATTTCCGTAAATATTATTTAAACATTTTAAAATTAGCATATTTATAAATATTTATTATTTTATTCTATCGAAAATTAAAACTCATTTAAAATTCTAAATCAAAACACAATTCGAACCCACCCATGCGGAGATAATATAATAAATATTTTTGGGCCAGAAAACGAAGCTTGCTAAATTTAAAAAGAAAATAGTAATTAAATATATCTCTAATTATAGGTTCTTATAAATTGCCGTTAATGCTTCATGGCTCATATTCACACAACAAAAATCAGAAAAATATTATTATTAATAGTTCTTCTCAGCATTATAGTTTAGAACCAGTGGTTTCTAAACATTTTTACCGACAATATAGTTTGGGACATATTCATTATATAGAATCTTATCGATGATAGAATAATATGGAAGATCTGTGGGTCATCCTTATGTTTCTATAAACACAGAAGGGCCTATTATAGCAACACAATTCTAGTTTTGTCATATTTATTTTGTTTATTTTAGTGGTTGTTACTTCTAGATTAATTTCTAGATATTTTTCTTAATTTGTTATTATTTCTTTTAAGTGCTTAATTCCATTCTCCAATAGCCTAGATTAAACATTTTCATTTTCTTTTTTGGTTCTTTTATTGCTTCAACCATTATTAGCATGGTTCTTACAATAGATTTGTTAATGAAATAGGTTGGATTAATTAGTTGATAGTCCTGGGTCTCCGATTCTATGAAACGCCCAGTATGTAGGTATACTTCTAGGTCATGGAGAAAATTACAGATACAATTAAATGAAGAACAAGGAGTGTATTTACTACAATACGAGTTAAATTAATGATTTAAATAAATTATTAATCCTCGCCGAGTTCTTTAATAAACCGTTTGACTCTAACTAATTCAGACAAGTACCGTCAAATTATAGCTTACAAAATTTTACAATTCATCTGAAAGTTAAACTTAGGTTGGGAAAGTGGAACAAGAGGAAACCTCACAATAGGGTAGAAAACTAGTTAGGGTAGGTGGCCACAGAGTCTGACAATCAATATTAAAGGTAGAGACCTGTGTAAGGATCACCCCTAACAAAATGGGGAGGTGACAAGGATCAGAGGAATGTATCCATTAGTTGTTGGCTTCTTTTTTCCTCCTCCCCTCATGGTCATTTGGGTCTGTTTATTGACCTTATTTTTGCAACTCTATTTGTTTGGTTGCTTTGTTTAACATGGGCACTCAAAAGGTGGACCTAGTTTTGTTCCTTTCAGTTTTATTTTAACAAGATACGTTTAACTATTAAATATTTAATGTCTAAGTGATTGTAAAGTTTACCACTTATTTGTTTTTAATATTGCTATTTAATTTTCACATGTATTCTTTGGCTTTCTACTTTTAACTTCATATGTTAATTTCATTGAATGATGTAATTTTTTTGGTGTTTGTAATTTTTTTTGGTAAGTTTATGAATGTTTGCTTACAATTGTTATTTATATGACCTTTTAGGTTTTTGGAGACCTGATGATGACTGGTCACAATCAAAACTAGTTGTCTTCTTTACATTAAAGTTTTTGTGGTAAAGATTTAGAGATTTATTTGGTTTATTCTTACATACCATATTTGAGAATTATGGAGAACCTTCTCTAACTCAAATCTTTGATCAAAAAATACAAGCGAATGTTATTTATACTGATTTTCAAAAAGTATTTGACAGTGTTTACCATACTCTGTTATTTGAAGTATTAAAACACATAGGTATTTCCTATCAATTATTACATTTATTGCGAATTTATGTAAATATTCGTAGATAGTAGGTTAAGAAAGAAGAAATGAAAATCACAGAGGATGGATGACAATGCTCACCAGCCAAGGTACCATCGCGGAAAACACATCGCGTGGTTGACTCGTTAGCTAGGAGAGGGCCTCCCAGAAAATTCTGGACTCTGGCCCCGTCACGAAACAAGAAGCTGTAAACTAGTCAGGGAACTTGTACCATACCCCGACAAACGAGCAGCCAAGAAACATCTAACCATGACCAGGCAAAATCTTCGGCTAACACTATATAAAGGAGGCACCTCTAAGCGATAATATCACGTACATAAAATCAATAGGTTGGTTGACGAACTGGAGAAAGTCTTCGACAAGAGGAAGATCCACAATAGGCCAAATGTGGCATTAGTGCTTTGGGACTCCCACCCTCGCTGCCTTACAGATACAGATACAGCTACATCTGGTGTTCCACAAGACACCAATCTGAGACCATTGTTATTTTTCATATTTATTAATGATCTCTACGCTCAGCTGAATATATCTCATGTTTGCAGAAGATCTTAAGCTTTATAGTAACATCAATGAAGCTGATAAGGGCACATCCTAAAATACTCGCTAACTATTTTAGAAAACAACTATCTTCTTCTAAATACCACAAAGTGTAAAATTGTTTCATTTAGGCGCCGTAATAATCTTTACTATATTGATTATGCCATAAATCAACAATCATTGGAGCGGCTGATTGTAGTTAAAGATCTTAGGGTCATCTTCGACAATAAACTTACTTGTAGCAATCACATAGCGAACGTAACCAATGATGCAAAAAACTATTAGGACAGCGTATACGAAACACACCAGACATTGCTAGTATTGAAACACTAAAATTATAATACTTTGTTTGTTTAAAATAAACCACCCATATAGATAAATTCTATTGAAGCAGTGCTGTAGAATTTTATTAGTATTTATTAAAATGTAATGGGCATATGAGAATTATCCAAATAGGGGCACTAGTCAACTACTAAACGCTTTTGATGTTCAACTTTTGCACGACAAGAGCCCATATATGCCTCATTATCGTTATTGTATATTTTTCACGAAAGAAAGTCTTCCGGCATTTTATCCGGTGTTATTATTTGGTTTAATAATTCTGTTAATTGACTTTTTCCAATTTCTATACATTTATTTGATCATTTCCGCTATTATGTTGTGCCCTCCTGGTATTTTTTCTACTCAATGGCTTCTCTATCTACCTCATAATCAAATAAAATAAATATTTTCGTGTTTTAATATAGCATGTCTTCTAAATGTATATTTATTAGATTTACTGACAAAAAATTATAACAATTTGAAATTTATATATTACAGCCCCCAATATTTTTGAGAACTTCTGTATTACGTATATTTCAAATGTTCCTAA
Source organism: Hermaeophaga mercurialis (assembly GCA_951812935.1). Lineage (NCBI taxonomy): Eukaryota > Metazoa > Arthropoda > Insecta > Coleoptera > Chrysomelidae > Hermaeophaga > Hermaeophaga mercurialis. Next base: position 23,260,966 of record OX638358.1, on the reverse strand, counting down.
ACTGGACCGGCATTTTTTTATAACTAACCAAGTTATAATTATATTATTCCCACATAAACATCACCTTTATCACCTTTAGATTAATTTATCGAAACAAATTCAATCTAAATCATAATAAATAAAATTAATAGATTCACTTACCGAAAACATTAATAAAGTTGATTAAAAAAAAATATGTTTGGCCCATGGGGGGATCGAACCCGCGACCTTCGCGTTATTAGCACGACGCTCTAACCAACTGAGCTAATGGGCCAATAAATTTTATTCTTCAAGAATACTAGAAATCGAAATACTTATGAATGTATAATGAGTTGCCTAACCATTGATATTATGAAATTACTACAATAAAGGCAAGTAAAAATAGTTGCCGATTATTTTCAATAATTTTAATGTAAATTTATATACAAAATTAAATTGGATTAAATACTACCAAAATGTTTTCGTTACATAAAACGAATTTTAAAATAAGATTTAGATTACTCTAATTTAAATTGAAATAAGATGAAAATGTATTTATTTCTTCGGTCCACAAAAAGGTACTAATTTCAAAGGAACCATTTATCAACTATGATTGAACATATATTTATTTCTAATTTAAACGAGATAAAGGTTAGTCTGAGTAATTAACACTTATTTTATTTATTACATTCTATTACTATTAATCCTTGTCATGTGTGTATCTTCTAGAGGACAAAAACGATTTGAGTCATAACCTAAATATTTCAAATGAAGTGGGTGTTGGCATTGGTCCAGATCCTAAATTGATTTTCTACAACTAGAAATCTTTGGATAATATTGTTGGTACAAAAGAAAATTGTACTAAATTTTTAGCTAAAAAAAGTCAATGCTTAATTTTCACTTTTTTGGTACATTAAGCCCCTACAAATAAACAATTGTTCCTAGGAACTAAAGAATCGACAAACTATTTTACTGAGTAACTAGAGGCGTCGAACTATAGCTATCAACCTTTAACTATTAATACTAAAATTATGTCTCATCAATATGTAATGAAGATACAATCAAAATGTATCTAATAAAAATAGTTCTGGCTCTTTTTTAAAGTATTATGATAATATCTTTAAAAATCAAAAGTTTCTATTATCATTAACTATGTATTAATCGATTAATTATTACCAACGGTTTTTCTAGTCTTCTTCTTTTTTAAATAAGGAAAGATCTTTTTTTATCTCCCATTTACTTATTTAAGTAATACTAGGCAGTAATTTTATTAGATTGATTATTCTTAAAAAATAAACGTAATTCTAGTATAATGAACTTATTGCTAAAAATTGTATTTTTTAAGTGTGATGACGTTTATAGTTATTTATAAAAAAATTGTTCAAATTTTCATTTCCGTAGATAGCTATTTTTAATCTTTCTATTTAATTTTTTTATAAGTCGCGCGAGACAAATCGCTATCGTCTCAGTCTAAAAATTTTATCGAAATCATGAAAATAAGTAGGTAATGCAGATAAATATAGATTCACTAATAGCTTCAGAGTTGTCTGTGACTAACATAAATTTTATTTTTTAGTGTAATCTTGAATACCCGATAGATAAATTTTGGCAGAATGAATATTTGGTACATCTGCGTGTCATTACTCTTTTAAAATAAAACTTTACCCAGCGGCACAAATTAAAATAATAATTTTTAATACTTGATGTAACCACAGATGCTGTGAATTGTTATATTTTTTCCTATGCTTGGTTTGTAACTATATTATCTTCTTCAATTCATTTGTAGGCCATAACTTTACAGAATCGATAAAATCAAGATGGTTTTTATTTTCTCTAGCAGCATTCAACTACGCGTATTTTATACATATACATGTGTGTCTCTACTGTGAGACTGAATATCGCAATTACTGTACATTAGGTAAGTAAATATAAATAGGGCAGTTAGTTAATACAAATCTAAATTGAGGGATGTTCATTCGACCAAGTCTTCTAGCAATAGTATATTTACTCTTCTGTCTTATAATGGTTGATTTTAGATCATTCTTGTCGTCAGCATTTCTTTCTCTGAATATTTGTGCATTTGGTTAAATGTCCGCTGTTATGAGTGGTACATCCCAAATCGTTATGAATATTTGGGATTGGACCGTCTGAAGGATTTGAAAAGAAAAATAGAAACGTCAAAACAGGATACAAAAATAGAAAATAAAGACAATATCTGCTGCTTTAAAGGAAGCAATGTTTCCCTCAAAAACCACAGATATACATCTTTTTTATTTTTAAAACAATTAATTATTTAAAACGGAAATACCAAAAACTCAATTTAATTAAAAAGATAAAGAATTAATTGGTTAAATGTGATATACAATATGGGCAAAACGTTAGTTTCAACACAGCCTCGTATTCTAAATCTTTCGAATTCGTATTCTTCCATGTGATAAAAAAATAACAATTTAAAACAACGAAATGAATTAAAAACATAAACATAACCCAGCAAATAATGTATACAATAAAGAACGAAAAAAAGATAAATGTATAACGTTAAATTATTCGCATATAATCGACAAGAACAAATCCTCGTACTGAGAAGATCAAAGATTAGAGTTCCCTTTCAAAGATTGCACAAGGAGCTAATTAAATTAACGTATATTTCAAAAGACGACGAAAATAATAATTGAAACATAGACTGAAAAATTATTAAAAAATAAACTAATCTCAAATATCCAGAAAGGAAGTTTATAAAGTTAAGTAACATGCTATGTTATAAGTGGTGTCTCTAAATCTAATTGGGTATGCAGGGATTATATATTCTGTAGAAATCCCTCCTTTTAGTGTTTTTTGAAACAGTATTTTGAAAAAATTGATAAAATGGGTAGTAGTCTTAACGGACTATGAGACGTTACTTCGTTGGAAGGTTTTCTGGGCTTCTCAACCAAGAATATTAGAGCAAATTTCCGTTATATTGAAAAGAAGCTCAAACGAAGTGTACTGTTGTAAATGTTTGTTAGGTGTAAAATTTTCCGATTATATCAAACCCAGGAGCCTATATGAATTAAGTTTTATTTCATCAGAAACCTCTGCTGGTGAACAGGCTTTGATCGGTAAAGATATTCCTGGAGCATCAGGGAGGTTTTGGATATCTATACATCATTTTGAGATGAGAGTGGACTAAACACTTGATAAGTGTTTTATTTTATCTTATAAATTATCATAATAACTTAAGACTTCTTCTTTCTTAGATAATAATTGTGATATATTTAACATACTACAATATTTTTTACACGTCTTGTATTCTACAGTTGCGAAGCTCATATCTTTTTTCCAAATTAAGATTATTTCAAATATACAATTTGTTGATCCAATGATTTACCGACTTTTTGTTAAAATGAAACTAAACTATATCTTTTATAAAAATTTAAAATACGGTATATCAATTTTATCAGTAATATTTAATTTCAGAAAATTATTTTTCTAACAATCCATCTACATTTGGTTTTATGTTTTCACGAGAAATGTTAAGAAATTTTAGAATTATAGCTTAAATCCTAATGACGAAAACATCAACAGTTTTTAAATTCTTCTTCAACATAATTCTATAAATTATATTTTACATTTCACAAATAACTTTTGAAAGTAATTATCTTAAATAAACTAGTTTTATATCTGTACCAAAATCAGTTAACACATTTCTGGTCCTAAATGATCTACGAAAAGTAATAAAATTCATAAAATTCGCAAAGAACTCGAACCTCCAACACACTTCCAAAATTATACAACAGGTGAACGTACTCTGGAAGTTATTTCCAGAAAACGGGAATGAGATGGAATCTAATTTCATAGGTAAGTCAAGGAAATATAAAACATACGGTGGCAGCAAAAAGAATTTTGCCAGGTAGATCACTGGTTCCACACACTTTTTTATCGCATTAATCATAAAAGAATCACAAACAAACATTGCAGTTGTATTTATTTATATGCCAGCATAAAAAATAAAGAAAAAATCGTTCATTTATTACACTGACCTATTTCTGTATTCGTAAAATAATTTTCAGAAAAATCAATGACTAATCCGTTTTCCGTTTCCCTTGTATAAATCTGCACATTTGGCAGCACAGCCAGGTGAAGCGATGGAAAGTGCACCTCCACCACTGTTGTTGTTCGGAATGGATTCGTGTGTCTATAAAAGGACGCCCCCCACTACAGGTAACTTGAGCTAAGCGTCTACAACGTCTCCGAGATCGGCGCAATTCTGGCTTAAAGTCTCATTGGGGAACACTAGGTTCGATTGTTGTTGCCAGATCGTTAAACGCTAATATAATTTTTGAAAAAACTTATTTTCTTGTATCATAATGATGTAATTTCCTAACAAAAAAAAATATTTAAAATACCATAGAAAAGTATAAATATACATTTAATAATACTAGTGCCTGCCACTTTAATTAAATTATTTTTTTATTAAGGGTGGAAAAGTGTAGATGTTGAAATTTCGGCACCTCTTTTGAGGAAATAGTTTGCTTATCAGAGGATACAATTAGATACTGATTGTTTTATTGATTTTCCAATCCTGACTATTTTCCTATAATTCTTATATGTAAAGTTTTCCAAAAGCTTAGCCTCTTATTGTTGATCATCATGGAGGGTAATCGCTTATAAGAATTCCAGGATCGATTTTTCTGTTGACCGATTTTATAATGATGATTTTCTTTGAGATATCCATTGCTTGGACAATTCACGTATCCTGTTTTGAAATATTCCCTGGGGTGATGTAGACCCCGCGCACTCCCACTCTTCAGTTATTGTAGGGGAAAGAAAGGCAATAGAATTAAGTTGGCAATTTAAAAGTACCTACTATTTTTATTGGTATCACTGTTGTGTTTTGTTGTCCCAGTTCTTGTTAGTACTGTTGTCGTATTGAGTTAATGTCACTTTTATACAGGGTGGCCAAACGAAAACGAAACAGAGCCATTATCAGGAACTGCGTTAACATTTTAGAAAAACACAGGGACCCGTCGATTTTTGATCAAAGGGGGACACTTTTTTCCGGTATTTTCGACTTTGCTGCTTACACGCCCCAAAATAAGTAAATGATATTATGGGTCGAGTAAGGTATCATTTTAAAGCCTTTGTAGGTTCTACCAGGAGGAGGTGAAACTATATTATGCGAGTGTGAAGGCCTAGTAAGAATGTGGTTTCAACTATTTGGCGAAAAAATAAAGCGAACGTAGAATGCTACATAAAGAAGCTGTCAAAACTAGGAAGCCAAAATTCATTTAAACATTTACTTACTGTTAAAATAATATTCTAGCCTACAATATAATAATATATGGGTAAATTTAAAATTAAAATAAAGGAGATGATTTATCAATTCAACCTGTCAAACATAAAGCGTTGTTGCTTGTATTTTTGCCTTCTTTCAATGTTTTTAATTTATAAGTACTTACGACGATGTTGTTCCCATTGAAAGAAAAATATATGGCCGCATTAAGGATACGTGTTTTATATCTTCAGATGTAAGTGACGTAGAAGTAAAGTTGCAAAAATCCAACTATACATAAATTAGAGACTATTAATAAATAGTCTTCAGTCCTCTTTTAACAGCAACTTGATTTTACAGCATAAGAATATTCTTTTAAATATATCAACCTAAATAGACAATAAGATATATGCAGTATAAATTAAAATACATTGAATTAAACCAAAGATATGAAGAAAAAATGTAACTTTTTGTCTACAGTGACCTCTTTTTACAATAATTGTTTAAACATTTACTTAGTGTCAAAATTACATCTTTAAAAATACAATTAGATTATTAAGTGAATCAGATTTGCGCAGAAATAAACACCTAAATGTTTTCAAGCTTTGACACAATGCTATTTATAGAATATTAATCGGGCACTTCGAAAATAACATAACCCAATTTATTTTTAAACCATACGAACAACCGTTGATCGCCTATTGTTCAACTAACTTTTAGAAGCTTCAGTATAGTTTATTAAACTGACTTTGCGTCATTTAATTGTAAGATATACTAAGTTTTAATATATTCCTCATTTTAAAGCAAACGGAGTCAATCTTGCTATTGGATCTTTTAAAATATATACTGGTCGTACACTTAGATTTAATTGCCTCTTGATGTTATTGTGTACTACTATCCATCTTTTTCTGTTACAGACAATGTATTCGACTTTTGAACTCGTGTTTCCTTGTTTTTTTATATTTAGTATTAATTATTAGAGAGACCAGACCTGAACTAAAATTGTAATTTGGTGTTTTCTCTGGTCAATCTTTTCAATACTGTAGCATCTGAAGAGCTTTTCCAAGTTCTTGACATACCAAACATACCTAAGATATTTTTCCATTGATATATAGAGGAATTCTATTAATCTTTTTATTGGTAAAGCTTACGTGAAAAGCGACAAATATCGTACCAAGAAGACCTCTGATGAAACAATTTTCGTTTTATGGCGAACTATCTTTAATGTAACCAATTCTAATATATAATAACATTTCGAATGATACTTGTATTGATTGTTGATTCATTGTATTCGAAAATCGTTTTTCACAAGAACGCTTCCGGAAAGTAAGCTACCAACTTTCAAGTGGAAGTATTCGCGATAGAATTGTGTACCAAAGTTGTCAAACCATAATCTCTTGTTAATAACAGCATTTATATTCTTCCAGATTGTCATGAAGTTTTAAGCTAGCTGCAACAGAGTGACTCTACTTTAGGTACCTGGGCATAAAGGGATGGAGGGCAACGACAAAGTCGACACTTTTGCGCAAAAATGGGTGGAATTTAACTTTATTGAATAGGAAAGAGGAAAAACCTGCAGCATTGGAATACTTTCTGGATTAGTTCACACTAATATATTTATATCCAAACCCTCAAATAGCAGTATATTTTAGATCCTGGAATTAAATTGAAGATATTTACGCATTCTAATTGAACTGCGGAACAATATCTAGGATATCAATATCGTTTCTGAAGCTTGGAAAACGAATCAGCGGAGCATATTTTACTTCAAAAAAAAAACGAAATCAACCAATAACTTCGTAAAAGAATGTGTAACCTTTAGGAGGCAGCTACAATAGATTTCAATTAATTAATCAAAATTGAAGGGAGTGCTAACGACAAACTCATTTTGAACCTAAACCAATCTGCTTCTCCAACAGCGCTAAATGTAACAACCACGGTAAATACGTGATTTTTCAGAATTTTTAAAATATTGGTCTAAAAAGCAAAGAACTTCTTATACAAGTTCAGAAATAATATTTGTATACCTATAGAAATCCATGCGAGCATAAGAGAACGCATTACACGTTTACCTCTAATATCTTAAAGGGAACATATCGAAGATGGAATCATCTCTGTAGTTAATTCGATAGTTAGGTATACCGGCACAACGGAGTTCGAGAGAGTCGGGTTAACGGAGGAGACACATAATTACGCTGTGTCTTCGTTAACTGGTCATTGTATTAGTCGTATTATTTTTACGTCTATAGATTTCTGCTTAAGGTATATATATATATATACATTTTATTTCTAATTTAGTAATATAATGTAAACATTCTCACTTTTGAGAGATAATATTTATTCCGAAAAACTTCTTATATGTATTATCATTCAATAACAAGTGATGGAATAATATTCCGTAATTGTTCTAAATAATATCGACAGCCATGGATATCAAAACTGTCAAGTGTCAATTGTTCAGATACAAATGGCGGCGTTGTAATAATCGATTTTCAGACAATATCGATAGCTATGGAATGTCAAAACTATCAATAGCAGATGCAAATGGTGGCGCTGTAATAACAAATTTTAATTCAAATAAAATAATGAGTGAAAAATCGAGTAAATTTATGATCATGGAGAAAATATAGTCTGTATCTCGGTTAGAATAACAAAATTCGATACAGTGGTTCCTCACGCTCGCGCTCTGAATATTCCACTCGTATCGATTTTTTTTCATTCTAACCTTGTTACAGAATCTACTATTCTGAATCTGTATACAGTGATTGTTCAATTGCTTCTGGGGTTTTTCGAACTGCAAACTTAAAAGAAACCATTATTTCTTTATTGTGTTCGCTAATATATTTCCTATTTAATAAGTTCCCCTATTAACATTGTAAAAAAGAACACATTTTTTATTACAAAGCACTCAAATGACACCATTTAAGAGTGAATGTTCCGGTTTTGCGGTATACCCAAATACAGCTTTGCAATTTGACAAAATATAAATCAACTACTGGGAACTAATAAGACGATTTTTTATAAAAAGTTTATATTTTTTTAAATATTTTGATACGCTAATTCAGATTTGAGTTATTATATTAAACTTGTTTTAGAGTAATACTTTAATTTAAAAGTAAAATATGACGATGTAGAGACATCATAGTAAGACATAATTATTGATAGCACTTCCTAAAAATAAAATAATTAAGGCCTTAAGGGCATACTTGGAAAAATTAAATTGTTTTTTTAGGCAATTTTCATTACCACAAAGTATTATTCATAGCATACATTTTGACTAGACAAAAATAGGGATAATCATAGTCACGTCTCCTAATCAGTGGCGTGTATATCTAAAATTAGTACAAAGAGTTTATTTTTCATTTGGAGTGAGGTAGGTAGTAAAAAATGGAAGAAAATAATATCATTTCAATTCTTAATAACAATTAAGTAGACTAAAAATTGGTCGGCGGATAAACGTTATTTTTTCTTTCTCTACCTAGAGGCGAACATATTTTTCTTTCTTTATTACTGTTAGATACACATATTTATTAATTTTAAAAATATAGTAAGGAATATAATGATTTATTTATTCTACAGATACGTCATTTAACATTTGCAGACTCATAACTTGGATGTCAAACAAATATTTAAAGCTTTATAGAATATCGAGGAATTTTAAGATAATTGTACTTTTTATATTTATAGTGAAGATAGTTTTAAAATAATGAAATAAAATAGGTGAAGCTAATTAAGAAATGAATAGGACCCAATAATTCGCAAAAATTTTGTTAAAAATTAAATCTGTCTTTTACTTTTAAAGTCATATTGATTCTAAGTTAGAATTAATAGAAACAAAATTTTGAAATAAACTAAATATATTATTAAAAATTTTGTGAATGAGCTATACCTATCAAGCGAATCAAATTAAAATTTTTTTCGCACGATTCTGAATATTGTCCCAACATCCCCGTCCAGTTTTATCATTTTGTTTTAAACTCCGCCTACGCTTTTACCCCGCTTTACACCTCGCATACAGGACAAACTGTACATTGAAGGTCTTTCCCTCTTAATTACAATGATTCGTAAACATACTACGAACTCACGGCGTAGAATTAGCTAGGATAATACGCTAACACTACATTTTTCATAGGAGTAGTCAATGTTAAACGATAACCAGGATTAAAGTGTATTCGTGTTTCTTCAGTAAATGATCGACTAGTTCTTGCTCAGAAAATTTCTGGTTGTCTAATAATTACGCCCTCAATGACGAAAATGTTTTTGAATGAAGTATACATTTGTAGCTAAATATTACATTTTCATTAAAGAAATATTCGAAATATTGAAGGTCCCTGTATAATGTTTCCAACATTCCATCGTTTGGGCAATATCTAATCGACTAGGACTAGGTAAATGCACAAAATGCATAAAAAATCTTTAAAAATAACTGAAAACTTCGGGATATCTGAGTCAGAGGTGCGCGCCTACATGCGTACATCTCTGAAAAATCCTGTTAAAACACGCATGTGCCGTCGCGACGCCTCATTTTATTTCGATTTTCAACGTCCCGACGTTCTCATATACGAACGACTTAACCATCACTGTCAGGCGGCGACAGCACGCGGGTTTCAACACTGAAATTTTCGACGGTCAGTGCATCTACGAACTGAAAAATCTAAAAACATATCCTGAAGATGGCTTCTTCCTCTGTGGCGAGGACCTCCAAATACTCTTACAGATCTTCTGGTGCGGCTGGAGGTGCTGCTGACGTCAGCATTGAGTACAGCGCCGATTTGACAGCTCTTTCAAGGCTTGAGGTAAAAATACGAATCGCCTTCGTCATCGGAGATCAGATTTCAAGATTTTTGAGAATTTGTGATATTGTGTTTTTTATGCCCTTATTTTTCTTGTGAAATATGTGAAGTGTCGTTATTTAGTGAATATTGGATATACTACCACCTGTCACTGGTCGGTAATCTTTATTTTATTTAAAGTAATTTCAAACGAAGATAAAATAGGTGAAATTAATATTCTATTTTGATAATTAAAAGAGAAATAATTAGAATAATTAAACACATCAATGTTAGATATACCATCTGAGCTGTTTTTGAAAAAATAATTTTAGAAATGTAGTTTTACCTACACATAAATTTAAATACGATTCAATGTAATACTTTCTATATACATTTGTTTTCTGATTGGTTTTTACTCACAAAATTCAATTTCTTCTTTTAACATAACTTTTAGTATCACTATAAGTAAAAATAAAAGTAATACCACTCAAAATATTATTTTCGATAAACAATTAGATACTGCAAAATTTAGGTATATTGTAATAATTTTAATTACTTCGTTTTTCCAAAAGTGTCATAAACATTTGTAAATTCATCGATTATTTGTTAAAAATACCTTTTCGCTGCTTACATTTATTTTCCAAAATTAAATCTATGAATAACGCAATAAACACGATTTTATTGCCACAATTTTATTTGCCAAAAATTAATTCTATTTTTAAATTCTTATTGTACATTTTTTTACATTTGCAAATAGGCAAAATATTTAATTGGCATTTTAGTTCGTATTACTAAAAATAATACGAAATATATTTAATTAAGGATTTTTCTTGAAAGATGATATTTAAATTAAATGATTAAGTGCTAAATATAAAACTAAGCTACCGTCAAAAGTATCCTTAGTTATGTAAATTTTCATCTTTTAGACAGATTGGCACTGTTTCAATACTACCGTTTAGATTTAAGAGGCGCTTAGGTAATTATTTACGTTGATAAAATTAGATAAAAGATATATCATCATTATCAATATAGTCAGTTTAATAGGTTAGTTACTGCAAATTTTAGTACACTTATTACTTTTTCAATCAGCATTGAAGAACAAAAATCTTTGTTACCTATTTGAGGATTTTAAAGTGATATATCACATTTAAAACACCCAATACCGCGCGAACCGGCCGTCTTGAATTCTTATTGTTCTGAAATAACTTCAGAACATTAATTTATCTAAAATTGATCTTATATAAATAAAATATAAAGGTTAAGAATATAAACAAATAGAAAAATAATAGTCTATAGTTAACATCGATGTTTTTAAAAATAGAAACCATATAAAAATTCTACATCAAAACATTTTTATGAAACATTTCTTTTTTATTTTTTTACAAGGAAAGTCTTTAGGATCTTCTAAAAATACTTCAAACAAAAGTATAAGATTTAAAGCAAGAATTATTAATTTACATAATAAAATATTATATATAAATAGAGTAACGCTGTTAATAAATGCGATTTCCTATTAAAAATGAAAATAAAATTAATTCAATTAAAAAGTATAATTAATATTAAATAATTAAATATTTTGATTCTCAATTGTAAATAGGACACTTACATAATTATATACAATTTTCTCTGCCTACAAATTAGATACTTACTCTGTAAAATTCTAAAACAATTTTAATTGAAATATCTTCCCATTATTATATATTAAATCTTTTTCAAATTCCATTACATATTCTGGAAAATATTAGTGGTTTTTATATAAAACCCGAAAAAAATAGATTAGTTTGTATACACAAGCTAAATTGTTTCTGAATTTTCATATTTTTGCAGGATAAAATCCGGCTCCTTCAAGATGATCTCGAAATTGAAAGAGAACTCAGAGCTAGAGTGAGTACATTTTTGCTTTAATGTTTCAGGTTGTATTCAATAGAATAATTTTGTTGTTTAGATTACAAAAATCAAAATGAATTTTATATATACAGTGTGTCCACGGGTGGGGTTCACAAGAGGAGAAAATTTTTTATTTTTAGTTTAGTTAATAAGTAAAACTAATAACAAAAATGTTTTTTCTCTCGTGAACCCTATCCATGGACACACTGTATGATATAAATATACATATCATTAATAATTGCAAATATTCTAACTGGAAAACACTGGTCTTAAAAAATGAAGGAATATTTAGTCCAAAAATTAATACAGTTTCATCTCATCATAAATTGTAACTCACTGGTGGAATTGTAATTTTAGAAAAAAATTTCCGCAATACTTTCATTAATAATAACCTACTTCTTCTTTGTAACGATAAAGTTGCTCTTTTAGAACTATAATAATTTAAACCTCCATAAAAATAACTTTATCGTTATTACAAAGAGTACATTACTTACACAAAAATTATTGGAGAATTGTCAAACTAATTAAAAAGAAAATATCACCTATTGGCTAGAATTTAAGAATGGAGAACACTTTCTCTGCACTTGTGTGACGCCTCTGGTAGTAGCCAGACACTATTTTAAATATATCTTAGTATATCCTAAAGCACCAAACTTTATATCAAATAAAATAGGGAATAACTAAAAGGTAATGAGCTAAAATAATTATTATATTTAAAGGAAACACAATATTTATATTATGAGCCCACAGCTTTCCAATTAGAATATTTATTAATAATAATAAATAAATTTTGCTTTAAAAACAGCCTAAAAGCATTCTTATCATTGCTTAAAAACTGCACCTCTTGCTTTGCTTGCTCTTTTTTGCCACATTTGACGTTGCCATTTTTTTAAATCAAAGAATAATAAATAAATAATTAAACAAACTGTAGCACTTTCCATAAATATGCAATAATTGTCTATATTTCATTAAAAATTATTTTAAATTGGCTCCTGCATTTTTTTTCAGTATCTCTTTTAAATCTTGGATATACCAATAAATGTATCTTAGTATCGGATATGATTTATCCAAATCCTTATTGTGGGAGAATACTGAATTTTTAATTAATAAAGAACACTATTTTTATTAAAAGCTGCTTATGATAGCAGCTGTGATGTAAACTTACGTCTAAGTCTTCTCTTTATGGATTTGCAATAGAAATGCATTTCAACAAAAGGAAAAAAAGCACCGAGAAAAATTGATGTTAGACATTCTATATTAGTTTTCAACAACGATCAGAAACATGGAGAAAACCGCAATGAATAATAATTTGCACTTATCCTGCACATATACCAGCATGGTAAATTATTATTAGTTTTTAATAATTACAGAAGAATAAATATAATTCCAAGTAATGGAAGTAAATGATTCCCAAGAACCAAAAGAGTTAGAAATATCGATTTTAAATAAATAATAATTTTAATTTTATACAAAACAAACTTTTGATCGTGCTAGTGACTTGGACAAATAGATTTTAAATGAAATGCATTACTGGAGAAACTACATTTATTTGAGTTAGCTTATTAATTGGGACGAAAATACTTCACATGATACATCAAATATATCATCATGAAGATTCCAGACTCATATTCTTGAATAAATATACATATATGATTCACAATTTGGACGATAATCTTGTTTATTTAAGCCTGAGCTATTTCTGACTTGCTAGTTTCAAATTGCTAGTCCCAAATATCATTCTCACTTAATTTGCACTTCAAATGAAAGTTACTAACTATAAATTTTAAGTACTCGAATCAATGTTTGGAAAGTAATGAAACTTGAATAAACCTGAGTACTAAAATTATATTGTTTTTGTTTGTAATTTAGCGACCAAACTAGAACTACGTGTTTCTGAGGTGTATTAATATCGAGTGTCTGAAATAAGAATACTAAAATTTTAAATAAAATGCTTATACTGATAGCCATATGAAAATTAACATGTAATAAAATCTTTAATTAATTGATATCTAACACTAATGTATTCAGTTAAAGCCCATTTTTTTCTTTCGTTATTTTCTATTTTACATGAAATTTCTTATTTACTTCTATACTTAATGAAAAATCAAAAGCAAAGTGTTTTATACTCCAGATTTCTTCGTAATGGGCGACATTAAAATTACCAGTGATATAAAGACAATTTATGGAAATTAAATGTACTACTTTTAAACAAATAAAATGTAAATATAAGTCAATAATTTCATTCAATTAACTGTACGTATCTATAGTGATCCTCACATAATGGGTAATAACCTCCCTCCCCCCATGTTTTCCACCAATCCCTACATGGGTATCAGGTCATATTTTATCATTAATTTAACTCTAAACGTCCAGGTGGAGTAAAGTCTTTCCCATCTTCCTCAAAGAGGTAGTGCCTCACATTTTTTTTCCAAATCGTCTGTGTTACGTTTGTATGTTGTCCATTTCTTTTGTGATACTTCCTGGTGTTTTGGTTTTTGTCACCAAGTTCCCGAATTCCTCCGGTGTCGTGGCCTCGTAACCTCACTAGATCCTCACACATAGCGAGGTTCTAACCCCTCTTGCATAGAATTTAGGGGTTTTTGGGAAACCGGTGCTTCCATCAGGCTTTTCCTCGCTACCAGCGGACTTTCAGTAAAAAGAGACATTAGATAATGTTTCGCCTTCCGCATACCTAGAGGTTAATTATCAAATGCGGTTTTAAAACACCATCTATTTTTTGAAGCGTAGGCATCTCCCGTGGTCTTCTCCGATGTGGTCTTTTGGATTCAGGTTTTGTCCTCTCTTTTGTAACTGAAGTAAAAGCCGATGAAGACATCCATCAAGCATTGATCCCTTCTGATCAGTCCTCATTTTATCGTCTTATACCCTGGTTTTTCCTACTCGTTGAGCAGAGAGTCGTGCCATCTACCTTTTGTTTTCAGGGTAGCCTTCTGCGCTTTTCTCCCTCTGATTTTCTTCACTTCTACGTGCTTTTCATGTTGTGTCTTCATTTCTTGTTCTTCATTGCTCGTCGTGTGTAAATCTTTCTATCTATTATTGTTCAGCTCTGGTTTCTTACTGATTCATATCCCGATCCATGTCCTTTTACATATCCTGATATATATCTTTCTCCAGTTACATTTTTGGTCTTCCGTAAGTTCCTCAGTTTCCTTAGTTCCTGGTTGAGATGATTCCTAAATTCTTAGGATGGTTTGTTGGCTACCTCGGTCGTTTCGTGGATTCTAGTTACCTGTATATATGATTGTTCCTTACCTACCAGAGTTCGGTGGTGATAAGTCTTAAACAAGGGTTTTGTTGTCTCTGTATTTTCATCCTTTGGGTCTTCGCAGGACTGATACGTATGTTATTATCAGAAGTACTATGGATTATGTCAGCAGTCTTTTCATCTTAAGGCTCATTCTGGTTCTTCTTGATATGAGGCGATTTATCCGTGCTCTTGCTTGCTTCAGTTTGGCTATCACAGTGTTTACATATTCCCTAAAAGCCAGCTTTTAGTAGAGTGTTATACCTAAGTACTTGGTCCTTTTGGACCATCAGATGTATGTTCTATCTATTTATACTTTGTCCTTAGGACGTGTGTTTTTTTATAAATACTGCATGACTTTTGTGAACGTTGAGGGAAATTTTTCGTTTTACGTATGATTCGTAAATGTTGTTAATGGCTTCTTGTAAAAATATAGAGTAATTGCCAAATACTTAAATGTACCAAATTCTTTGTGGTATGATAATGATTCCGCCCATGTGGCAACTAAGCATCAAGGAAATAAGCTTCTGTAGGCGCTGACGTCAATACAATTCGAAGGTAAGTTACGTTATTAACAAACCTTCATTTAAGATATTTTTGAAACTAAACTATCGGCAATTAGCAAATATTCAATTTTTATTATATTATAGAGCGATAATGTTTACAATTACCGAATCTCCCGTAAAAAAATTTAACTAAAGAAATTGTATAAGGAAGTTAAGTCACTAGACGAAACTAATGAGAAAATGAAAAAATAATTTTTTAGATTAGTTTTATGTTTTGAAAACTTTCTGTGGCAAAATCACAAGATTTGGAAGTTTTTGGTTGAGAAAATAGAGAAAAAACAAATTTCAGTGTGTTATTCTTTAAACTTTTTTCCGTACAAAATAGAGTAACTTTAGAAAACTACTTCTGTAGTAAAAAAAATAATTAAATAACAATTACCTACAGTTTTCACCGTTAACTAGTTGGTAATGTGACAAAACTCTACGTGCCATAAATAGCATTATGTTTTGAATGTTATATGAGTTATTAGATTTTGAACATTTTTTGGCTAACTCAAGCGCTGACAATGTACTTTTTCACCAACGTGTTTTCTTTTCCAAATATATATTTTCTTCCCGTTCTTACTAATTTTCATTTTCGCGAAGTAAAATTGAATACTTCAATACTGACCTTATAGTATATTCATACACAAGCAAATGTCCAGGCTGCCAACTGTTTAAAATTACTAGCGGTCGAATGACAAATTTTTTTTTATTAGTAGGATCTACAAATTTTGCTATTTAGTTGCAATATTTTTACATCTGACTTTACTACTTTATCATTAATTTGAGACAATATTACTAACAAATTATATCAAAGCTTTTTATATTTTTTTTTTCAAGTATCATAAAATACTTACAAGTTAATCCGTATATTATACATTATTCCTAAATCATTAAATACTTTTCATAGTTAAACTCAGTTTTGGGATACATACTATATACACCTACTATATCACCAAAAAAACAATATATTATCACTGATCTAAAAAACTTATTATTTAAAATTTTTTGAAAAACAAACTCAAATTACTTTTGATCCTGACTATCCCACTCCAACTTCCTTAAATCTATTTGAGTTAACAAACTACATCTAATAATTGAGCACAAAGATTAATTGACGCAACTAAATATAAATTAACACACAAATAATTTCTAAAATTTAAGTTTATTTAAATATTACTTGCAAATATAAAAGTAATAATACTTCATTCATCTGAGCATCCATCTTTAAGTTGTTGGTAAGCGATCAGAATATTTAACAATCTGCGTTATGCCTACTAATAAACTAAAATAATATTTAATAAGATTTACCATTTTAATTATATATTTACTCTTTGTTTTAGATCGAAAGAGAAAAGGCTGATCTTAGTGTGCAAGTAATTCAATTATCGGAACGTTTAGAAGAAGCTGAAGGTGGTGCAGAAAGCCAGGTAAGAAACATATTTTTATTTAGTTGCCAAAAGTAACGAACAAAATGTAACGTTCGCAATATTCATTAACAGGTCATGTTGTTTTTCTTATACATTTGAGTGTACAACCTCAAATTTTGTTGATTTAATGCGGAAAAAAACTCTTTTCGCACTAGTGTGAGAACGGTCTGTATTTTGTAGGTATTCTAAAATATTTACTATAAAAATTCATTAATATTGGACCTCAAAGAGAATGCTTCTTTATCGCTTTTTCTTTCTTGATTAAATGCAAATTTTGGCAAACGCTTGATAATTCAAATTTGCGCGTTGTTATCATGGTTATCACAGTAATCCCGGTCTATTCATTATTTAGCTTGATTTTTTGACATTTCATATTTTTGATACTAGTGAATTGTGATAGAATGTGAAAAGATACTTCTGAAATTCATAAGAAAAAATTGTCAATTTGTTTTAGGCATAAACAAATTATATACGTGCCGTATAGATGCATTTATCACATTTTTATCATAAATAAGCAGTTCTATAAAAACTTATTATATATTATTTTAGCACCATTATAAGAAAACGTTCTTTTATAGTCTTTTTTGGACAGTTTATTATTTTTTAATAATGTTTTGGTTAATGTGCAGTAAGTTCTTCTATTAAATGTTTCTGTTTCTATCTCTATAACTTTAAATATCTAATAATGTAGCTATAAAGTTATTTATATTTAATATTTCTATATTTATTATTCTTTACCAAAATCTAAATATTTCTTAATGTAATACCACAACATTATCTTATTGGAATAATATATATTTATACATTTGTTTATATCTGCGCCTTTCACTTAACTTTTTCTGGGGCATCTATAATTGAAAAATTAACAAGGTCAAGACGCCTCACGAAGGATCCTATTAAAATTATTTTTATACTACATACTATAAACTGAACATCCGTTATTTTTTGTCCGTAATTAATTTTGATTATTTATTTTTCCAACATTTTCAGTTTATATAAAATTTACCTAACATTTAACAGGTATTATTGGTTCTAAGAATCAATCATTAAGTGAAGTTAATTAATGTATTTTTTTGGTTATAAAACAAACATAGTTTCATACTTTTTATTTTGTTTTAGTTTGAAGTAAATAAAAAACGCGACACAGAATTGCTTAAACTTCGCAAGCTCTTAGAAGATGTTCATTTAGAATCAGAAGAAACCGCTGCTATACTGAAGAGGAAGCACCAAGAAATTGTAGTAGATTTTCAAGAACAAATTGATTCTTTAGCCAAAGCAAAATCCAGGTAATGATTTGTTTTTTAAAGAAATTAAATCTTCTCCTCGACAATTTTTTAATGGAGTTATTCTCCTTCTGTATCCCACCAAAACTTTTCCCAGGTTAAAGCATTCTGATTTCATATTTAGTGAAATTTTACCTATTCTTAATTCTAGAATTGTTAACTCTGTTTTCGTATCAAATTCTTAATCTCTCACTAAAATCCAATGAAAAGTAGAAATAGCAAATAAGCAATGATGTTGATGATGATAAAATATTAGAAAAACGTGTATTTGTGTATATGTGATTCTGGCAAAAATAACTCCCTATTATACACAAAAAGTTTGTTGAGAGATTTATAGTTTTGAAGGAATATAGCCTTAAAGAGTATACTAAATGTATGAATATTTAGTTTGTATCTTCTTAAGTTATACAATAAAGACGATTATTATTATTATTATGTCAACATTTAGATGTAAAATCCACTCACCGAATAGACCTTTCCTGATAAGAAAGCACCGGGTCAACTATGCTCAGGCGCACCTCCCACTACATTAAAATTTCTCCTCATTATAGTAACTTATAAAAGTGACAATATGTCAAAAGTACTAACAAGAACTGGGACAACAAAACACAACAGTGATACCAATAAAAAAACTTTTAACTTAATTTAATTGCCTTTCTTTCCCCTACAATATTTCAAAACAGGATAGGTGAATACTTGGGGTTAACTAGCAATAATATTAATTCACAAAACATTGTACATTAAAATCAATAAATTGACATTAAAAACTACATTCGAATTTAAAATTGGAAATAAACCACGATAATTAAAATAATTAACAAAGTGGAAATTTCTACATCGTGGCAAGAGAACGACAAAAGCCTTTTTAATTTAATGTACAATTGTTTTAAGAAGAAGTGATGTTTTCTGACACATTGACATAGAATAATTGTAGTACTTTCTTTAAGACCTTGTTCTTTAGATTATGTTATTCCCTTAACAAACTGTTTGTCTATCTATCTAGATACCGCAGTTGCATACTAAACTTCATAAAAAAATTACATATTCATTTTTTTATAGAAGCTTTTAAAGAAGAAGACAGTCACTATGATAGATACTACGAACTATAAGTATAGTTTTTGACAGAAATGCAGGTACTTAAGTCGAATTGAATAATAGAAGAATCAGAAATATAATTAATTTTGGACGAAATATATTAAATCATATATTGTAAAAATATCAGTTATTTTTTTTGATTTTGACTAGTCTAATTTGAATATTTCTCTTGACATCAACCTTAGATATTCTTTTCTAAATATACTTTGTCAGTAATAAATAATTAAAAAAATATCTAACATTTTTATAACTTCTTGTTTCTCAATAATATATTCTATTTTCATTTTTCATCAGGTTTCCGTAAGAAATTAAAATGTTTTATCTGAAAAATTCCAGGTAGGGATGAAGAAAGTCCAAATTCGGAAGATACCCTTTCGTGTAATCATTTTTATTTTAATAATGTTTCTATATATATATATATATATATGTTTTTCTAAAAGACCAAATTGATTTTTGTATAAATATGCACATCTCTGTTATGCATCTATTTATTTTTAACAACAGCTGTATTTTAGAAAGTTATTCTAGAAAATAATTACAATCTTTAAAATATGTTTCCAAATATCTGGAAATTCCTGTTAGTTGCTATTTGTATTTTTAACATACCACAGCAAACAAATTTTTTTGGTGAGTCATTTGGAAATGATTGAAGGTTACGTTCTTTTTGTACCGCCTTATTTTCCTAGTTTATTTGTAAACCATAATTCATTTGTCAAAATATACTTTAATAATTTTACTTATTTGCCAGTAAACTGTTTGACACATTTTAAAGCGAATTGCAATGATGTATCTTTTATAAGTTAATACCAATTATGTCTCAAAATAGAAATGCTTATAAAATAGAGCCAGAACGAAAAAGATAATTATGAATTTGTACTAAGGTAATAAATATCTTGAGAGGTTTCAATATTAACAGCAACTGGGATATCAAGTTTTAAGTCTTCAATTTAAAAACAAAAACTATTTAGAATAGAAACACGAACTAGTGCCAAAATAAGCAATAAATTTATTTAGTACTAATTTAAACTGTTTTATAAAGTCTGTTTCATAAAATATTGTGTGATTAAGTTTTTCCTTCTCAGCTAAAATAGATTTATTGAATAGAGGATATTTCTGAAATTTTACATAAATCTACCATCTATTCTACTCATTTATTTATGTGTTTTGAAATAAAACTAGGATTTAAATTAAATTTATATAAACAAATAATTGGATATATACTTTATCTGTATGTGTATAAATCCAAAATTTGGTTTCCTTGTTTTTCATTTAAACACATTAATTCAATTTTTTGGTTTTAGTTTGGAATAGAAAATACGTTGTTTTCTAACTTTGAATTAAATGTTTTTGCACTTAGTTATCGAAATAGTATCTCTATAATCTGGCAAGAATATAAGTTCAGCAACACAGAAAGTACTAGTGAAAAATTTTAAGATTAGATAATAGCCAAGCAATCGGTCGCTACCGACAAGCTCGGCTTTGATATAAATAACTTTCCGCAGCTCCTCGCCATATTTGTCCTGGATAAACGTACCGTTCTGTATACAGGACGACCCATGAATTTCTGGTGAACATAATATACACAACAAAAAATCCTTTTTAAAGACCAAAATAATCTAGCGGTTGAAGTGTTCGACTAGTTTCCAGTAATTAATGTAACTTGGTCCAATATTAATTTTAATGTTTTATTCTAGGCATCAGTAGATAGATTTTTTTAGTAATATCCTGCATTTGAGTTATTTATAAAAAAGTATTTTAATTGTTATTTATAAATAATATCAACTGTGCAAGAATAATTTATAATTTTATATTTATTATATTTAATCTGTCCAGGCCTCTTGTGAATATAAAAATACCAATTTTTCATGACGCATTTCCCAGATTTTTTACACAATCATTCTTACACCTAATTTTACATCAAATTAACACTTTTACAAATGACAAACCCAAATCAACCCCTCCCTTAAGCCATCCCTTAAGAACCACTTTGAAACTATATTTCTTAAATTTGCTAAACTTAATATTTTGGCAGCTAATAGTTATAACTTAAATCTAATAACCCTGATACATATATGAATTTTTATTTCATAAAATATTTGATTAACAAAAGTTCTCCAAAATGTCTCTCATTACCAAAAATGGTTTTACATCAAAGTAACTCCTGTACATTGTTAGCAACTTTTAAATTATTTGCGTTGTAAAATAAAAAATATGTATATTTCACTCTCCTCAATTTTATGTTTAAACGGTTTAAATATTTACAAAAATATTAGGAATTCAGACAAAAGTTACTTTAAAAGTAGTAACTGGCATTTAAAAAAACAAAATTAGGAATAATTTTTAAGGAATAATTAAACTAGATGACTAAATTATAATAAAAAAGCGGCCAATTTCATGTAAAATCATATTTTTAAAATTAGTTCAATTTTTCATAAGTGAAATACTGCCTCGGCAAAAATCTCAGGCACCCGCTGTAGGTATAAAATATTTACTTATTTTAATTGATTAATTATAAGTCAAATTTAGTAATCGTAAACATTTACATTTACTTGAGATCTTGAGGTTGCTAATTAAGATTTGGGAAATCTAAAACAAACAGAAACCCACAAATAACAATAATAAGAAATTCCGGCTAATTAATAAAATATAAACATAAATATGTTTTCTTTATATTATCTAAAGAGACTAATATGTCTAATGGGCCCCAAAACGACCAATTTTAAAGCAACATTCTTTTTTGTTGGTTTTCTTTGATTCTATAATTTTCCTTAACATCTTTTTCCCAAATAATCTTAAATTGTTTACTTGTTTTGTAAGAGGCAAGTCGTTTCTGTCTCTTAGTAGCCTGTAGTAGCTCCAATATACTATTTTCCTTACTTTTGTTCTTTCCATACTTCTGTGGTTCTTAAATCTGATACCTGTTTCTATCATTGTTCCGTTCAGTACAATGTTGAATAGTGTTGTTGATAATGCATCTCTCTGTCCGACTTCTTTTTTTGTTTATTAGGTTTGTTGTTTCCTCCAAACTTAGGATTTTTGCTTGTAATCCTTTCATATTCATTTTTGATCGCCTTGTGAGTTTGTCTGTTACTCCTAATTCTTTCATGCCTTCTGTCAATTGTGTTATATTGTAGAATGTCATTTTAAAATTTATGAAAAATATATGGAGTTCTATGTTTTGCTCATAGCATTTTTCTATTGTTAGTGTCATAACATATACGGCATCTATTGTTGATTTTCCTGTCCTAAATCACTTTTGACGTTCACTCGTATTCTGTTCTATGTGTTTCATTACTCTTTTTCTTATTATTGACGTGAAAATTTTATATGCGGTGTTTAATATGCTATTATTTCCTATAGTTTATGGATTGGGTATGATCTTCTTTTTTGTATATTAGCTTTAACAGTCCTGATATCCAAACATTGGGTATTTTTTCTTGGTTGCATATTCCCGCCATTAGCTTGTAATATATCTTGAGTAATTCTTCTCCTCTCTGTTTGAGTATTATTTCTTCCAAGAACTCATCATATGTGGGAACTTGTTTTTCTGTTTTATCCGCATTTGGTATGACCTATTCCTGGTTATCTTCGCTTACAGCGTTTCAGTAGAGTCACGTGAAATTTTCTTCCTTAAGCTATTTGCTTATTTTCATTTGTTATCTTTTTTTTGGTTTAATTTCGTAAGCTCTAAATTGATTATTTTTTCCTTATTATTAAGAAATAATAGTACCTACCTACTCTTAAGCTTGTTAACATACCGCTTCTTCCAGAGCTCTTTACTACTTTTATGAAATATATTTTACATACGTTTTGCATAATAATTACTGCGTGCCTTTCTTTTTTATTAGTTTAAATAGTTTTCAAGTAACCATGTATAATATTTTAAAACTAAGTACCCAATTCCAAGTAATTACTGTCCATCATTGTCAGGTACAATTACAGACTGTTGTGCGGTATAATAAAACTGAATAATGTGGCGGGCTAAGCGGTTGAAATACACTAAAAATAAACATTTTCAAAATGTGTACCTATCCAAAGAATTTGGAGCACGCATATATTCATGCATATTTCTGTATCTAAAAATACAAGCTGAATGTTTATGACATATTCAGGAACCTGTATGTTTCGTAGAAACTTTATTTTTATCGCGAATCTGATAGGTGTGAAATTCATTATATCTAAGAATAAATTTAAGATAATTTACAAAGAAAACAATGCCGATTTAACAATTTTAAATTATTTAAAATATTTTTTAAGGGTAAACACCAACAATTTTTCTTAGTAATTAATACATTCATAAAATTACAATTATTGAAAGCACTAACATTAAAATAATGTGAAAAATTTAATATCACTCCATAAAGAATAGTAACAACATTACAATCATATAATTAAAAGCATAGCAAACAAAAAATTTATAAGTTCTTGATTAAAACATTAAACGATACTTTAAAAATTAATAAAAAAAAAATTATCATTATTTGAAGCTACGCCAAAATTAATTTGGGGTGATATACCTCCCACACTATGCATAGTAATATGTGACCTGTATTTTGATACGTCTCAAGACAAAATATTTAGCACTTGACGCTTAATGTTTTTCTCTTACAGAGCGGAAAAAGAAAAAAGTAAATTCCAAGCCGAAATCTACCAACTTATTGCACAAGTTGAAAGTGTTACAAAAGAACGCTTGATTTCCATAAAACACTCTGAAAAATTGGAAATTACAGTCAATGAGCTCAACATTAGAATCGAAGAGTTGAACCGCACTATCGTTGACATCACATCTCACAAGACCCGCCTCTCCCAGGAGAACATCGAACTCACCAAGGAGGTCCAGGATCTCAAGGTCAACATCGAAAACATCATTTACCTCAAGTCTCAGCTCGCCGGCCAACTAGAGGATGCCCGCCGCCGTGCTGAAGATGACGAAAGGAGACGTTCCCTCTTGGAGGCTAATCTCCACCAGGTAAAAGTTTTAGCTTTTTTTAGCTTCATTAGATGAGGAATGAAAATTTCCCTAATTAGAACACGATTTCAACATGTCTAATTTTTGGTTTAATTAGGTTGAAATTGAACTCGAATCCGTCCGTATCCAACTTGAGGAAGAAAGTGAAGCTCGCCTTGACCTTGAACGCCAACTCGTCAAATCCCAAGGCGAAGTTCAAGTTTGGAAGTCCAAATTCGAAACTGAAGCTGCCGCCCGTGCAGAAGAAGTCGAAGAACTTCGCCGCAAATTCAGTGCCAGGATCCAAGAGCAAGAAGAACACATTGAATCCCTCTTAGTGAAATGCAACAATCTCGAAAAACAAAAATCCCGTCTCCAATCCGAAGTCGAAGTACTCATCATCGACTTAGAAAAAGCAAACAATACTGCCAGAGAATTGCAGAAACGTGTTGAACAACTGGAAAGGATCAATATTGATCTCAAGACCCGTCTTGATGAAACCGTCCAACTTTACGAACAAAGCCAACGTGACCTCCGCAATAAAGTCACTGAACTCCAACGTGTTGTTCATGAATTAGACAAAACTCGCGAACAAAAGGACCAACTTGCCAGGGAAAACAAGAAATTGGCTGGTGTGTAAATAATTTCATACGTATATTTATATGTTGTATTTGTTAAATTATGCTGTATTTGCGATCTGAAATAATATTAAAAAATATTTTTACAGATGATCTGAGTGATTCGAAGAACATGATCAGTGAACTTACTCGTCGCCTTCATGAACTTGATTTGGAAGTTCGACGTCTGGAGAATGAACGCGATGAACTTACTGCCGCTTACAAGGAAGCTGAAGCCGTAAGTATTTTAGAATATAATTTTTGGTGCTACAAAGTTACACATTGATGGATGTTCAAAAGCCAACCTCGGTGGTCGAGTGTGTGTAGAACCGACATTCAGTCTTGAGATCCCGGGTTAGAATCATGGCGTGCGCATGGATGTGAATGTGTGAATGTCTCAGATTGTATTATTAAAACGTAATCATTTTTGTGGCAGACTAAAATAAGGCGTACCTTGCTCTAGGGCCAAAAAGATAAAAAAAGTATTCATCTAATTTTTGGGCAAAATCTAACAAAAGATAATCCCGATCATAGAGTGGGGTTATGTGAATGGCAAACTATACGTATTACTCAGCGGAGAATTTCCTCAATAAGTGAACGTTTGGGGAGATATAATATTATTAATACAATTTTATTGCAGCAATTTGACTGCCGTGACATATCTAAATAAAATTAAAGACTAAATTGTTCCTCTTTTCAACAGAATGGGACATCCCATTATTATAATGGCAATTGTAAAAAATTAGTCAAACAAATTATTTTAAAATAAATGGATTGGACGAAGAAGTATTGTTAAGTGAACAATTAGATCATCAGACCTTCCGCTGTTGGATTTTTTCTGTGGGACTAGCTTGAAAATAAAGTATATGTAACGAAACAAACTAGCATTGAAGTTCTCAAAGAAAGGAAAACCACAGAAATAAGGATTATTTCACCACAATAGTAAAAACAAGCTAGGGAGGTGTTTTATTTTATAACTGACAAGGTTATTCATTTTAATCAAATACTAAAGAATTTTTTCAAAATTTTACCCTTTACTTGAGTTCAAAAGTTGAAGTTCTTAGCGTTTTTCCTAAATGTCTAAAATAACGGAAATTTTTTTTTTTTCGATTAGTGATTTTCACATTATAGTTATTCGTTAAAAGTTTTGCTAAAACCTAAACTACAATTTTAAGATCAATATTTTCAGTCATATGTGAGGTTTGTCAAAAAATATGTATTTTGCTCTTGATAATATTGAAAATTATTGTGAAAAAAATTTGATCAAGATTGAAAACTTCTTTAAAATATGCAATTGTTTTTATGTTGTATAAATTTTTCTACAAATTGAAATTGTCTAACTAACATTATTTTAATACAATGAAAGATAATTAAATTTTAACTCATTTCACTAATGTCTCGACATAGACCTCTCTTCCTTAATATGTATTCATTGCCAAATTCAATACATTTTTTATCATATCTCAAGTAATTTTGGCATACCTCCAGACGATGAACATACTGAAACGGCCCTTGGTGGTAAACCTTTTGTTTCAAACCCATAAGAAATAGTCGAACGGGGATAAGTCAGGAGATCTAACAGGCCAAAAAAATCCTAATATCTGTAAATTAGTTTTTCACTGAAAACATTTTCAAGGTCCACTCTAAGAGCTAATGTACTGTGGCATGAGGCAACGTCTCATTTGAATCAAATACGTTAATGCTTTTGTAAGGTACTTCGTACAGAAAATCATTGAATTGATTTCGTAAAAATTGTAGTTTTTAATTCAGATCAACTTTTTTTTATAAAATTTTTCGATATAATCCATAATAAATGAAAAAAATTTGATATCTGATAATTTCATCTTGTTTTAGACTATGTAAAGCTTTTTATGAAAAATAACTTTTTTTCCTAAAATTTGTAAAAAAATATGATTCCTACCCAAGTAGTATTTTTAGTATAATGGAGGTATCTCTAACATTTTATTTACTTATCAACGTTTATTTTCTACATCCAAGTAACACAGGTTTTTTATAAGAAATATTCGGTAATTCGGAAGTTAAGTAAGATTATTGCATAGAATGTAGTCCTATTTTTTTATAAATTACTCTATGAGACTAAATTTGGAAAAATTTTGTTAATATAGACCACATTATACTGATATTCTTATTATTTTAGGGCAGAAAAGCTGAAGAACAACGTGCTCAACGTCTTTCTGCTGAACTTGCTCAATTCCGTCACGAAGCTGAAAAACGCCTTCATGAAAAAGACGAAGAAATTGAAGCTATTCGGTAAGTAAACGTAGCAATAACGAAGATCTTGTGAATTATTAATACTTCTACTTAACGAATCACATGTGGGTTCCATAACTTCATGCCAATACTACACAGATATTAAAATATTTTGTAAAATAATGTCGTCATTTTAAATCCAGAATCAGTGTTTTATATATCTACCTAAAATATTATTTCTAATCTAATCTCTATATCCAAACCCTTATAAATAATATAAAACAAGTAAGGTATAAATTTTTAATCATTTATTTCATCTATACTCCCGTAACTTCTCTTATAAAGTTTCTGTATCTGGACACGAGCGTATAAACTCCTGGATAATTAGGGTCAGCACAGTTAACACCCCATGAAACAATACCCACTACTACTTCACCTCTAGCTGCTGCACCACCAGAATCGCCAGCACAAGAATCTTTCCCGCCAGTCCCTGGCAACCCAGCACAAAACATATTATTGGTAATACTGTAAAATGATCTGCGATAGAGCCTTCTGCAAGTGTTTATGTTGACTGTAGGTACCTGAACTACTTGTAATGTAGTAGGAAGAGTTTGGTCATCTGAATCTGTAACACCCCATCCAGTAACGCTGAGAGTAGTTCCGTCAGGAATATTTTCATTTTGACTAGGAAGACGTGCTGGCTTAGCACTTTGAACGGTTACTGGCGATGAAAGGCGTAGTAAAGCAATATCGTTGTCCAAATTTGCTGAAGAAAACTGAGGGTGTACTCTAGCCCTGCGAACATTTATCAGTTGACCTCCTTGATTATTTTGGGAACTTCCAGCACGGATTTTATAGGTTCTTATTGTAGCAGAGCTTGCTTGATAAACGCAGTGGGCTGCTGTGACTACCCATTCTTTTGAAATAAGAAATCCTCCACAGAAATGAGAGTTTTGCGCATTCTGTAAGGAGATTTGATAAGGATGCTGGCGTACATCAGTATCCTCGCCTCCAATAATTCTAGATGCGCCTAAAAAATATTTAAGAAAATTTAAAAAATAAATAATCACTTTAAATAGAAGGATATTAAAGTGAAATAAAAATGTAAAAAATAATTAATTATATTTGTATAAAGAGAGAGTAAATATTAATAAATCAAAACGTACTGTGATTTCATATGAAACACTATGGGTGGCTGGTAAATAAAACTGAACTACATAATAAAGTATCTTATTAACATAAGTTATTTAAAAAAAGAATTACTTACTATAGACGCCAATAACCATTATTCCCAATATAATTGCAAATTTCAACATTTTGCAATAAACTAAATGGTTCGTTTCGTAAAATGTTATATATATATATACGAAAATTTCAGTTATCTCTGCTATTAGCTTAGCGATTATACCCCATGCGTATTTTTCCATTGCACCCAGTGGAACTAGTTAAAAACATACTTTTAAACAAATGACAGGTATCTAATGTAAAATAGGCATTCATTTTGAATGATATTAAATGGTAACCCTGAATTTTAACGTAGTGATACCTATTTTATGTTATTATATTATGCGGTGCATAATATTTTCAGATATCTACGCAATCGAATTCAGATCCTTTAATCCTAGTCCTCTTTATGAGGATGTATTTTATAAATTCTTGTACAATGATCAATGAGTACTTCGTATCTAACTAAAAATAATCTACTTATAAAAAACTTGATCTAAGTCTTAGTCTACAATAGTGCTAAGATTTTAATAACTAAAAATTAATCTGTATCAATTCATTTTTTAATACTTAACATTATTTTACTAGCTCGAAAGATTATAGCCTCATGAACCTTCTTTTCTAGTTTGTATTGTTAATTAGGTGCATAATAAACTTTTGATCTGAATAACGGTGTCTATCTCTAAGTAACGGTGAACGCTCTGTTTCTATAGTACCAAGGAGGCCAAAATGTAACAATATTTTACTAGCTCTAAAGGTTTTATCGTCTTAAGCCTTCTTTTCAGGTTTGTATTGTCAAATAGCTGCAAGACTTCGATATTGACGAGGTTGAATAATCGTTGTTCATAACTTTTGATAATCTTCTAATCTGATTAACGGTGTCCATCTTTAAGTATCGGTGATATTTATTGTTTTGAAGGACCAACGAGCCCAAAATATAATATCACTATTTTACTAGCCCCATCGGTTGTATCTTCTTGACCTTATTTTCAAATTAATATTGTTAAAGAGATGACAGGATTTGTTATTGATGGAGTTGAGGAATCGTTGCTCATGTATCTTGATAAACTTTGGATTAAAGTTGTCCATCTCCAAGTATCTGTGAAAGTGACTGTTTCTAAAGTACCAAGGAGGCCAAAATGTAACACTATCTTACTAGCTCCAAAGGTTGTATCCTCCGGGGCCTCCTTTTTACGTTTGTATTGTCAAATAGCTGCTAGGCTTCGAAATTGACGTCTTCAAGTATCGGTGAAAATGACTGTTGTTTCTTAAGTACCAAGGTGGCCAAAAAGTAACAGTATTTTCTAGCTCCAAAGGTTGTATCATCTTGAGTTTTCTTTTCAAGTTTGTATTATCAAATAGCTGCAAGACTGCCACTCCTGGTATTGATATTCTCCTAATAACTCGTCTTTATTCAATTTCTGTTATGGTATTATTAGAGTAGCCATTATGTTATACGTCCATATATCCATGTCCTATAATTTTTAACCACTCTTCTCTCTTACTTTTTATAAATTGAACAGAGGAATGCTGTTTTCCACCTTATTGGAATTTTGTCTTAACTCCAGATTTGCTATTTCTTACGTCAATGTTTGACCACCAATTTTAAAAATTTCTATGCGAAATGATGTTTTCACCTGAGATTTTATTACTTCTATAATTTAAAAAAAAAATGTCTCTTCTATCTGGTGTATACGCGTATTCTCGTTATCTTGTAATTAGAATCTTCTTCTTTCTCGTCATTATCTATTTCTGTTTTTTTCAGTAATCTTTAAATTTATACTTTGTGATTAATATCCTTTTTTCGTTTTTAAAAAAGAAAATATTTATAATGCTTCCCTGTATTCCTACATGTTTTTTAAATACTTAAATATCATATTTCTACCAATTAGCATTCGTAAAAATTATTTATCATTAATATTAAAATAATAAGTGTTTATGATATAATTGTTATTTGGCTTGCAAACCCATACATCTTAATTGTTCATGGAAATACATTTAAAAGCAGTAATTGTGTTAAATAAATTTCAGGAAGCAGCCTAATTTACAAAAAAGTTGTTTTTAAATTATAGGTAGGTCATTTGGCGTACCTATAATGATTAATAATAATCCTTCTAAGAACTAATTGGTTATTTATCAATATCTACTTGTTGTACATGTTTT
Organism: Hermaeophaga mercurialis; assembly: GCA_951812935.1. NCBI lineage: Eukaryota > Metazoa > Arthropoda > Insecta > Coleoptera > Chrysomelidae > Hermaeophaga > Hermaeophaga mercurialis. The sequence goes on along the minus strand of OX638358.1, from coordinate 23,230,314 downwards.
TTTTCTTCAAAATTTAATCAATTATGAAACCGTACAATTCAATATAAATACATTTAAATAAATTACCAAAATATTTAGTAAATGAACATATTTAATGATTCCTATATATTTTACTTATGTTAGCCCTTATCTTGACACCTTTCAATGGTAACTAAGCCTTAATATGAAAAAAAGTTTATTTATTTTTGTTTTTTGAAAAGACAATTAAAATACTAATAATTATTTGGTTTAACCCCAACGTCACAGCATATTTATCGTATTTATTTATTATTTGACGTCAAAACAAAAATGTAAAATACATTAGAAATGTAAAACTTCAATCTGTATTGACCTTATTGATTGAAGTTAATAATAATAATAGTAATAATAATAATAATATGCCTTTATATAACAAGTGTGCTCTTACAACACTTGCACTAAGAAGGCGAAGATTAGCTTAATGCTTCCTGGCTTACATGAAAAGTTAAAATAGAATAAAAATAACATAAAATACAATAAAAAATTTAATACAAAATATTTCTGATATAGATATATATATATATACAAACTTAAGATATACTTATATATCATTGCTTGGCTAACAATATGTCCTTAAAAGTACACCGATATTTAAATAGTAATATTTTACTAAATTATAAGAAGTAGAGCAACGCTCAAACAATGCCCAGGAGTGTTGTGGCATAGTATTATGTCTGATATCAATATTGTGGATAGATTTTCTAAAAATAATTTTTTCATATAAATAAGAGGGAGCTTTAGATTTAAATTACCGATATATAAAAACAACGAAATTTAATTCAAAAACATGATTAATTTTTAACCATCTAATTTGAGAAAAATGTAATAAGGTCATATTTGCTTCGATTAAAAATAAATCTGCAATATGTATGTGTTAGCTGTGATTTTATTTTGCTATTAATTATTATATAGTTTGATATAGCGTGTCTTATAGAATTACATAAAACAGTCACACCTTAAAAAGGTAAACCTCATCTTGTACAGCTTGCATAAACCTGTTAGAAGCCTTCGGAGGCTTGCTTGTATGGAGGAATCCTATACCAGTTTAAAAGAAAATTACATTTAGTTGTATTTACAGCAATAAAATGAATTTTTTTAAAGTTTCCTTGAACCAGTCGTTACGAGCATTTTTCAGCGATTGTCAAATTATGCGGTATCCAACGCGAACAAATCTGACGGCCAAATGTTCATGCAAGATTCAATATACTGAAGGGAAAGTAATGCCCAAGTATGCCTCAATCTTACGATAAATCTTTCGATATCATATCACGCACAGCATTGCTAATTTCTGATACAACAGTCAAGTTTAGAAACGGTTTCTAAAATTCTATCTTAGGCTCCCTAAATTGTACCTATACAAATTTTAGGACAAACGTAATTCACATATGAAACGACAATATTTAATGCAGTTACTTAACATTCATCGTTTCTGGATCTTCAAAATGTATCCCTACTATTAAGGCTATCTGCAACATAATTAGTAGAATGTAACTTATCTGAGTCATCTGTTGAGCTGATAAGGAATCTCTTGCCTTTTCCGTTTTTTTTTATTCTGAAATCCTTTTATTCGCTAATATTGAGAATCACTTTCCTTAGAGCTTCATTCTTTAGGCATGGTCTTTTTTCTTTCACCTTTTTCTTCCATCTCATCCTTGTAGGAAGTGTTTATTAAAACTGCAGTTTCTTGGAATGATCTTTGGCTTTGATAAAGATACAATTTCAATAAGATGTATCTAGGTATTTTAAAGCGTTACTTTTATATTATTATGGACTATCTTCTTGGACTGCTTCTTTGTAATCATTTTCTCGTGGATGTTTTTACATATTCAGATTCAGAAATCTCGATGGATCAGCATTCTCTTGCAATCTTTTAGTATCCTACAGATTGCGGATTTTTTGAGGATGTTCCGCATTCAAAGCTTCTGTAGTCACTCGTCACTCCAGAAACCTATCTTTGTATTACCTTTGATATTTTTTTTAAATTGCAGCTGCTGATTAGTCTAGGTTAAATACTGTGTTAGTATTAAATGTGTCAACCAATCGCTCAACAAAATTGTAGAACTTTGTGTTTTTGGAAACCTTTAACACGGAAACTTACTCCGGTTTTCTTACTAATAATTGTTAGCAATTTCAGAAGCCAGTCTTCTAAGATTGCTTATTCTTGATGCAAACAAATGTGTTTCAAATTCAAAAATAATTTAACAGTATCTTGGAGTTTCATTTAAATGTATTGTTCGACCAAAAGCTAAGTAATCACTTTAAATGTAGGTTTGGTGATACCATATCTTCTACAACACTGATGGAAATCCACTTCGTTTGCTCTGTAAGCATTTAAAGCTTTTTCTAAATTCTCGTTCTTACTGTAAGATATCTGAAAAGAAAAAATGTTTAAATGTTTAAGCATCATAAATTATACCACTGGTACACTTTAGGAAAAACATTAACCCCGTTTAAATTAGACTCATCTACTTTTTTTATTAAAAACTATTTTTGTAGGCAATATGTTGACAAAAATATAAGGTTGCGAATATGTCTCTACTAAATAATTGTACTTACAAAAAGTATGTGGCACCTAAATTACATTTCGGAGGTAACACAACGTTCTTTTGTTACTAAAGTGCATTTTAAAATAATCTACCTTCAAAATCCAAGACCTACAACTATGTTGTCGTATGTCTGATACTTTCAGAAAAAAACGAAGTGATACAGTTTAAAAACTGTACGATATCGCAACTCTCCCCTATTTTATTTTGATTTTACTATATTTCTCATCAATTAAATATTAAAACCACATAAGCAAATTTAATAAAAAAATAATAATGGTCTAACTTTACTATACAAATCTGGACTCCGGAACCCGGATTCGAATTCCGGCATGAACATGTATGTTATTATGAATAAATATCACAATAAGGTTCGAAAATAGCTTCAAAGAATCCATTGCCTTCATGGCTACGAACCAGAGTGAGAATAAGGCGAGTCCGAAAGGTGCAGAAAGAACTTCACTATTTAAATCAAGGCATATGTTTAGAAAATATTAAAAGTGTTATGCAATCAGAACTCTAAGCAAATATTCAAATTAGTAAACAATTATTGTTCTAATAATAAAACAGCAGCCTTCCGCTGAGATACAGATGAAGCAATCTACGTAACTAGAGTATATGTTCTATTTTTGAATTTAATTAACAGGGTGATATACAATTAATTAAAATGGTTTACATACGTAAAAGCTATGTCAAATATTAAAATGAATTTATTATTTAAGTAAAAAATGAGAAACTGAAATTATTGAACTTCAAAATCAAAAACATTTATTTGATTATCCTGTTACAATGTTAACAATAAAAACATTTTAAAACGCTATAAAAATAGTAAACTTTGTCTTATATTTTAAGACCGAAATGTTTTTATTGTCCGTTATTATTTACCTATAAAAACCAATAAATTATTAGTCTTGCAATAGAAAATAAAGTACAAAATTGAAGAGTTTGGAATCACCCTGTATTTAGAACACTGGCAGCAGGAAAAATATTTAGCACTGAACTGCCAATATTTAATTGGTTGGCATGATAACACATTTTTTTCTTGTATAAAAGCCCAAGCAGTGTAATTGAATGTCAGTCAGCGAACAACGATCTAAAATTAAAAATGGCGCGGTCCATAAAAAAATGGCAACCTCAAACATCCGCTTACGACTATAATTATGGCGTAGGCATAAATTTCTACCAACCGATGGTCGATTACATAAAAGAAAAAAGTAGAGGTAGGAAAGTCGATTTCCCCCACCTACCTTTTAGCGACGAGCTGGGCTTAGATCAATTCGATCCTCTGAAAATTAAATCCTATTCTCAAGAGGAACTTTCGAGAGTGTCTCGTAAAACAGAAGCCAGTGCCAAATCGAAACTAAGAGACTTCAAATCCAGTGCAAGTTCAAGTTTCGTGCTACAAAAATCGTTCTCCGCAGCGTCCATCACCGATAAAGTCTTAAAACGAGAAACAAGAAAAAAGAAACATTTTCTTCGAGACATAGATAAACTAAAAGGTAAAATGTACGACGATCTCGAAATTTACAACCCAGATAAAGACAGGGACCTCGAGAGAGAATTAAAAGCATCCCAAAAGTTTCTTAGAGGCAGATCAGCCAATCAAATAAAACACCAACTTCTTTCTGCAAGTAATAAAGCTATAGCTGAAGGTGTGGAAGAAGACTTCTCAAAGAAAATGCACAGCAATATTATGAGTAGCACAAGCAGTAAATCTAGCACTCAAATGCGCAAAACAGTCACGATTAGAAGCCATATGCAACTCATGGATGAAAGAATTCAATCTCAACTAGAGGACAGCTTTAAGGAGCCCTTGGATAACCTTTGCGTCGAACTTAAAGATTTCGATCGAAGGTCATCACATTTTTACCAGGATAAAAGGTGACAAATGTAATGTTTTGTGGTTACTTGTACACACAAGTGAGTACTAGCTTCGAAAAATTAATTAAACATGGGTGAAATATCTATATGAAAAGTGTTCATATTTCTTCCTTTGTTTTCTTGTTAGACAACATTAATAAATGGTTTTTGCTTTTTAAAGTCCTATTATAGTAAGTTTTTATTAAGAAATATAAAATTTGTTTGCTTCAGAGGTTTTATCATAATTATGGAAGAAAAATGTATTCTTACATATTAATTTCTCATTTTGCATCTGGTTGATATATGCATTTAGGTTTTGTTATCCAAAGGTCATATATTTTTGTACCCCACTCTACATGCATGACTAGAATTCAATAAGGAACTAAAAAGTCAAATTTGATTTGAATTTTTTTTCTAGTTTTTATAAATCCAAGTTGTCTTTACATTATCATGAGTTAAAAAGATATTTTTTATTTTTTTATTTCAGTCAGAAAATACATATTATGAATCTACAATATATAAAAACCCCCAAAAAAAAAATTTTTTATTTAAAGCGGTAATAAAAAAAGTGCTAATAATAATGCAATAAGTGTAATGTATCCTAAAAATAGAATGCTTTTAAGATCATTCTTGTGTACAATGCCAATTTTATTTTTGTTCTTATTTCTATACAAACTTTCATCGTCTGTTTGATTTTATTAATTCTAACCAAAAATAGAACGAATGCTTTGTTCAAGGGTTCATTACTATCTAGAATTAATTTGTTTTTTATCAAAGGCACTTATAAATAAATATACCCACAACCTGGCAATGTGTTCATTGATACAATGTAACTTCAAGGTGAAATTTATAGAAGACAGAGAAAGGTTATCTATTGTCTATAACTCTAGAGGTCTAAAAAATCATCCTGATAAGATCTTAAATGAGAATTACTACGGGTATAAGTATTTGAGAATATTTCTCAAAGGGATGGTAATATGTAATTTATACATATCAAGGATTGTTTCTTTTAGATATTTTACTGTCCATTATTTCTATAAAAATTATAAACGATTAACTTTAATGCCAAGAAAAATTAATTGGCGTAACAACTTTTTTAATGTTAGGCGCCAAAAATAATGTCTCCAGGAACCAAAATAAATTTTCTAATCGTTTAAATGATATGGCGTAGTAATTAATTAATCATATATACAAAAGCTTTTTATGTTCTCGAAAACCGTCTAGCAAATAATGAAATAATTAGATAAATCATAGTTAAAACTGTTTCTTAGATATTCTTCTTTCACTAATCATAAACTGGCCTTTCTGGTACGTGGATTATCTATCCAGTTTTCCATTTCTTTACGGCCTGGACCAGTCCCTCCATTATTTTATATGATTTACCCGTTTCAGTGCTATCTGATAAATTCTCTTCATCCAAGATTTTTTTGGTACACCTCGCGTCCGCCACATATATTATTCTCTTTTGATGGTTCATTCTCTCTATGTGCCTAAACCAGCTGAATTGTTTATCCTCTATTTAACCCAGTATCAGTTTGGAATTCAATATACTTCTTATTTTTTATTCTGTCTAAATATAAAACAAATATATTAAATATCGTTAAGTTTAAATTTACTTATAAGTTAATTCAAAATACATAATATCCAATTTTTTAACATATATTGCACGACGCATTTTTTTCTTCTACAGTAAAGCAACCAGCATCGAAATCGAGCAACTCAATGCCCGCGTTGTTGAAGCTGAAACCAGGCTCAAGACAGAAGTTACTCGTATCAAGAAAAAGTTGCAGATCCAAATCACCGAACTTGAAATGTCCTTGGATTCCGCCAATAAAATGAACATTGATCTCCAGAAGACCATCAAGAAGCAATCCCTGCAACTCACTGAAATCCAGGCCCATTATGACGAGATCCAACGCCAGTTGCAAGTCACTCTGGATCAACTTAGCGTCTCACAAAGGAGAGTCCAGGCACTTACCGCTGAGGCTGAGGAAATTAGGAGCAATTATGAAGGCGTAAGCATTTTTTCTAACAGAATTACTTTATAGTATAAAACCAAAATTTTTGTATGTTAATTTTTCTATACCTTAAAAAAATGACCATTTTTAGGCTCTTCGCGGTAAGAGGCAAGCAGAACAAATTGCTGAAGAATGTGGAACTCGTATTAACGAACTAACCACCATCAACGTTAATCTGTCTTCTGTCAAGAGCAAGATTGAACAAGAATTGTCTGTTGTTATTGCCGACTACGACGAAATCACTAAGGAACTCCGTATTTCTGATGAACGTTACCAACGAGTACAGGCAAGTAGATTTTTATTTATCAAAATGAAATCGGTTGCAAAAAACATTCTGTTTTATATACTATCTGAAGTATGTCTTGAATGTCGAAATATCGATGTTCAAAACCATTGATCCAATCGTCAATAAAGTTTTTTCTACAGTTACCTAATCCCAACAGTTCGTTCTTGCTTACTATCCTACTACCAAATGTGATGAACCCCGCAGTGCCAACTTTAGTTAACGGTCACCCATCCAACATTTAAATTGATTAAATATATTTTTAATGGCTTTTTATTCTAGATCACTGTGAAATTTTCAGACTTGTTGTACCCTTTCTTCATATGCTTGGACGTCACTAGCTAGATTTAGTCGAGTGAACTTTGTCTTAGATTTTTCTTCTTCAAATAGTTGAAACTGCAACCTTGCTAAGATTTATTCTCAGAATACGTCTACCGTAATTTCTTCTTCTTGTTGGTAGGAGCTAGGCACGTAACTACCGCTATTTTCTTACTAAGCATTGTTCCTACTCTGACTATTTATTAGTCTTTGAAGGATTGTAAGCAAAAAGGACGTTAGACTGATTAATCTGACACGCTTCCATCTTTGGCAAGAGTACGATCTTCACTTTCTTCTACACTGACGGAGAGTAGCTCTAATGTATGCTAGATTTTAGCGTTTACATAAGTTTGGCACTAAATCCTCGTCACCCTTCTGTAGGAGAACATATATTTAAAGGGATAAAATAATTCTGTGGTCTATGTGTACTTTATAGATTTTCGCAATTTAGATGACAATTTGTGGGAAAGTATTATCTTCTCTAATAAAAAATATCTAAAATAATTTATTTATACAGGCTGAACTCAAGCACACCGTCGAAATCCTCCACGAAGAACAAGAACGCGTCGTCAAAATCGAAGCCATCAAGAAGAGTTTGGAAATCGAAGTCAAGAACTTATCCGTACGCCTGGAGGAAGTCGAAGCTAACGCAATTGTTGGAGGCAAACGTATTATTAGTAAATTGGAAGCTCGTATCAGAGACGTTGAAGCAGAACTTGATGAGGAAAAGAGGCGTCACGCAGAAACCATCAAGATCCTGCGTAAGAAGGAACGTACAGTAAAAGAAGTAATGATCCAATGCGAAGAAGACCAGAAGAACATCGCTCTCTTACAAGAATGTTTAGACAAGGCTAATGTTAAGGTTACTATATTCAAGAGACAACTTCAGGAAGTAGTAAGTGTTTTGTGACCAAATAATGAGAATAATATTTAATATTAACATTATAAGTCTGCAAATTTATTTCTTAAATGTCTCTGTATACTTATATAGTATTTTTTGGCATAATGCAACAAGATATTAATGCCTTTTTTTGCAGGAGGGTGTATCTAGCCAGAGCATATCCCGCGTGCGTCGATTCCAGAGGGAACTGGAAGCCGCTGAAGACCGTGCCGAAACCGCCGAAAGCAATCTGTCCCTCATCCGCGCTAAGCATCGCACCTTCGTCACCACCAGCTCAGTACCTGGATCCCAAGTTTACTTGGTACAAGAATCCCGAACAAGCGAAATCTAAGTGCTTTACATCCCTGCAACTAGTAGACTGCCACAAATGGATAACATCAGAGCTATCAGATCATACTAATTTCTTGAATAGTCTTCAGAATGTGGGTATGATAGCACTGATTTTTAGCAAATTTTTAGGCATGTGACATGGTGGATTTACATCATCATCTCCAAACATTATTTTTATTTTGTTTTTGTGCACATAATTAATTAAATAATAATACGTATACATACATACCACTCTCTTTGAAATATAAATATATTGTAATAAAACGCATAACGAAACATACATATTTCATAAATTAATTTAAAAAAACATAAGTGATTTATATTTGTTTGCAATCGCACGTATCGTAAGTATCTGATTACAAAATCTGTAGGTTTCTTAATGTTAATTGTACTTATATCAGTTGTGTGCTTCTCTTAGAGGTACAAGGGTTATTGGAATGTAATTTATAAGTTTTTTGAATGTACCGTGTAAGAATAAATTGCTTATAAATAAAAATTCTTTTTATTTACTATTGAGGTCAAAGAATGTAATATATACTTTAGAAGTACCAATTATGGAATAAAATTATTTTGAACTTTATTTTAGAATAGTTTGAGTTTTAAAATAAAAGGAATATCTTTTAAAACAACCTGGAATATATAGGATTCGTGGATTTATTTGTACGTTTCGAAATTTTCCTTAATCCACTAACAATATAAAAAAGCACTTTAAAATTATTTTAATCTGCCACGTAGGGCACAACCATTTTCCATCTTTGGTATTTTGAGTTGCATACATTTTTATGGGTTTAATTTGATATTATTTATCACACTATATTATGCATCTATTTGTAAAATAAAATACAAGAATTTTAATATATATATATATATATATATATATATATATATTGATATTAAAACAATGTATAATGTTACCCGTCTTCCAAGCAGTATAAATTAATATCTAATCTAATCCAAGATCTATTTAGATATTTTCAGTATGTAGGTGTCAAGTAGATCCCTATATGGTAAATAATAAAAGTATCCACTACATTAATACAATAATAGTACAATTAAAATTAAAAGTTCGATAAACTGAAATAAGTAAATAAAACAATAGATATCAAAATAAAATTAGGTTTCTAAGAAATAATTCTTCAATAGTATTTTAATCAAATATGCGCTGTGTGAGAATATATCTATTTCCACAATGCTTGACAATCTGTTATAGGTATTTGTTACTCTGTGTAAAGGAGAATTTTGGAAATAATTGGTGGATGTTTGATCTGTGAGAAAGGTATAACTATTTCTCGAGTGTAGTTACGAATCGAAGTTTTATGGAATTTATAAGTTCAACACAATCAGAATTGTTATTAAGAATTTTGTGAACAAATAGTACATCTGCAATTTGTCTACTCTGCTCGAGTGAAATTATTTTTAAAATAGAGCGAATACGCTGTCTATCTGTCAGGATAAAATTTTCTTTTACAATAGGAAATGAACCTGTTATGAATAAATTCTAATTTGGAAATGTATATGGAGTAACGCGGATTGCAAATAATAGATACAAACATTAAAATACTATTGACATATGCCATATATAACGTTCAGAAAGTAAAAGGATTTTGTAACTCAAAACAAGTCCTGTATATGAAGCCTAATTGCTTACTGGCTTTTCTAGTAACGTTACAAATATGTTGATCAAAAAGTAGTTTAGAGTCCAAAAGTATACCAAGATCTTTAACGCTATCTACTGCGTGTAGTACACAGATATTTCATATGTATTGTGGTTCAAGTCAGGACTGCTCCGAGAAAATTAATTGTATGTAGTTACATTTCGATACATTTAAAAATAGGTTATTTCTTACACAGTAATCGGATAAATTGTCTAGATCTTGCTGAAATTGAACTCTGTCATTAGAACATGAAATAGAATGATATATTTTTAAATCATCAGCGTACATAATAAATTTCGCAAATTTAAAGCAGATAGAAATGTTATTAACATATAAATTAAAAAGTAGTGGGCCTAAATGGGACCCTTGAGGTACTCCTTATGTAGTGACTACAGCATTAGGTTTTAAAGCTCCCAAAGTTACTTGTGGTGATCTATTTCTTATGTATGAGTCAAACCATCTTAAAAGATTAGCATGTATACCAACCATAGTTAGTTTCGAGACAAGGCTGGAATGATCGATTTTATCAAATGCCTTACTATAGTCAGAATATACGGAATCAACGTTCTTTCTTTCATTAAGACTGTTTAAATAGGTCTGTAGTTTTAAATTTTATTTTTGTTTCCGGATTTATGAATTGGGGTAATGAAACCAATTTTCCATTTATCAGGAACTTTACCATCAGCAAGTGATTTATTAAACAACAAAAATAAAGTTTCTATTATCGATTCTTTACATTTTTTAATAAAATCGGTAGGAAGCTCATCTCATTAGATAAATTCTCAATTCTTTTTGCAATGGTTTTACGAATAATAGTATAATAAAGATTCAGTGACGTATTGGTGCGAATATTACAAAAGTTACTAGTGTGATCAAACAAAGAAGAGAAATAATCGGAAAAAATATTACAGATTTCTTGTAAATGAGTAATATAGCCTTGAGCAGCAAGAACATTGTTGTTTGGAAAGCTATGAGCATTTCTTTTATTCTTTACAAATTGCCAGAGTATTTAGGATCAAACTCCATTGTGGTATTGATACTCAGCAACTAAGGGATTAGCAGATGGACGCAGATTTTTTATTAAAAAACTATTGCTGAATATAAGGTCTAAAGTATTACATAATTTGTTAACATTTGCATTACACTGAACTATACCAACCAGAGACATGGTATCAACCAATAAGCTCGACCTAGGATAATTGTAATCACTTGGTTTAGAGTAGCCATCGTTTGCATTTGGCGACCATTTAATTTCAGGGAGATTAAAGTTTCCACAAATGATAAAAATATCATTAAAATTATTTAGAAGGATATCAATAAGCTTATTACAAAAGAAATGTAATACAGCCAAGTCTCAGAGTGGAATATAAACACATCCTATATGCACTTTCTGGAGTCTATTTTAAGTAATGACAGTGACTCAAACATATTCTGCTTCAGAACACTAGAAGTCTTGAGGATAACTAGTAAGTTCTTCGGAGACAGCTATAAGAACACCTCCCCTCATAATTTTGCTAAATGAACTCGGCTCCCTGTCTCGTCGGTACACTTTTCGATATCGGCATCGTAAGAGATTTTTATTATTCGGGTGCTATCATCTTTCCGTAAGACATAAGACAATCTCTCGCCCAGACATATTTCTGCTGTTACGGTTTAGCAGCTAGCCTGGTGTTTTGTAGTAATAATTATTATAGTTTAAAGCTATATCCAAAAAAGAAAATAAAGACATAATTAAAAATATTTATTTATTAGTTACCAATATTTTGAAAATTAGATAAATCCTTTAACATTATATTATGTAATAACACTAAGTAGCTTTATTCAAACTTTGCTAAAACAGTTCCTAATATATTAATTTTATACTTATATTCAATAAATATATATTTCTTTAATTATTTTTGTTTTACTGAACGTTAAATATTCAGCTGTCCTCTTGATAGCTCACCTCACATAACTTTTATTTTAGCATTTTTACAAAAAAATGTACATACATGTTTGGTTAATATTTTTTTACCAAACTGCTTCCTATAGATTCTGAACCTGTTTGTGATGTAGCAACGGCTAGATTAAATTTTAAATAAAAAAAAATATATCTTATCTGAACAGAATATGAATTGGCGGATGCTAAAGAGAATATAACTACACTAACTAAAATTTTAATGTCAATTTCAATACTTAAGTAATTCACCGTAATGAGAGTTAGGAATTATTAATATATGTTTTTCTGACCAGAACAAATTAGAATTTGAGTAATTACTGGTAGGTAATTATTTGTGGTTGCTGTACTGCTAAATTCAATATATATCGTCTATTGAGAACCATAATGGCGAAACTTCAAAAATTTCATTTTTGAGTTAAGACCACTAAGTTACTTTGAAATGAGCCTTCTTATACGTGCATAAGTGGCGAAAGCATATTTCAACATTTTGCCACTAGAGTGCGACATAAGTCATCGGAGAGGGAAAAATATGATTCGTTGTTTAAGGGCAGAAGTGGCGCATGTCAGTTTGTGTCCAGAATCGATCTGCTATCGATTACAGTTTACAAGTTATTTTGACGTATTCGGACAGTCGCCGGTGAAATACTAAAATACATAAAATACAACGTAATGTAAGAGTGGCGTATTTAGACATTTCGCCACTAGGTATTGTATTTAAGAGCAAAAGATAAGTTAGTTTCGTCGGTTTCTCATTAGGTAAGTATTTTTTTTCATTCTGTTAATGTAACACGGAGAAAATGTTTCCTGCTCTGGACATGCAGTAAGTTCTTACTTAAAATATTCAGAATTCTTGCTGAACCAGTTGCATTTATTATATTTTTTCTTCATAACTAATTTCTTACGTTTCAGGATTCAAAAAAAGGACAATACTCCGGAAAACAATACCCAAGCAGTGTACTGGAAGAATCGACGAGCCTGAATTTAGTGACTGCTGCTAATAATTCTACTGCCGTATCATCTGCCCCCGGTACATCGTAAGTTTTTAGTTAAAATATAGTTTTGACTAAACTAAGTCCAGTATTTTAACTTTCTAAACAAGTATTTTGCATTTTAGAACTCAAAACCTAAATTCAAGGACTGTGGTAGATAAATCTCCTAATACCCAAATTATTAAATCCTCAAGCCCGTCATGCTCTTCTTGCTCAAGTAATAGTGGATCGTCATCGTCCTCTTCATCTAAATCATCTTCTTCTTCTTCTTCTTCTTTATCTACGTCAACATCACCAACTTCTCAATTTGATGATAGTGATGCCGATCCAGTATAATACAACATTAATAATGAAGTTACGAATAACGAATCTACCGACACCTACGATTCCAGTAATGACGGGAGCGAAGGAGTGAAAAAAACACGAAAAAGAAGGCGAAACCCAGATGGTTGGAAACGAAATATTGCCAAGAAATTACGAAATTCTGGCAAGGAGTATCGCCCTATTAATAAAAAAAATGATGTACTAATGCCGGCCCGGAAAATGCTACCACCGTGCAAAGACACTTGCAGACTGAAGTGTTCTACGAAATTTACTGAAGTAGATAGGCAAAGTATTTTTAAAAAATTTTGGGCATTGGGAAATTTAGAACGACAAAGACATTTCGTTTTGAATCAAGTGCAGTGTGTTCGTGCAAAATACCAAAGAATTGTTCTTGAAAGAAAAAAAAATGGTAGCTCAAACAAAGCATACTATTTTGACAAAGATAGCGAACGAATACAAGTGTGCTTCTTGTTTTTCAAAAACACATTAGGGATTTCAGAAAGATTTGTCAGGACTGTAAAAAGTAAAGATGACAACGGTATCTTGATTAAAGATTCCCGTGGCAAAGGTGGTGGTACAATTGTTTCAGATGAAATAAAGGATGGGATGAGAAATCATCTAAGATCTATTCCAGCTGTGGAGAGCCATTACACCAGGGCTAATACAGAAAAAAAGTATATAGAAGGGGGGAAATCATTGACTGATTTGTATAACGACTACGTAGAGACATGCAATGAAATTGGAAAACCACATGGGAAAATACATTTGTACCGGTACCTCTTCAATTACGAATTTAATATGGCGTTTCATAAACCCAAAAAAGATCAATGTCTTCAGTGCACAACATACAAAAATTGAGACGCTACAGAAAAAAATCAGTTAGAACAAAGGTATAAAAGTCACATTGAAGAGAAGGAATTATCACGGGCTGAGAAGAACAAAGACAAGGAAAAAATCGGTGATCTGTATAAAGTTGCATGCTTTGACTTACAAGCTGCTCTTCCAGTGCCCAAAAAGAAGACACATCGTTTTATTACAAGTCACGTTTAAATTGCTACAATTTTACTGTTTGCCAGCTTCAACAGAAGGGACTGGGGCAAGTTGAATGTTTTTTTTGGCACGAGGGAGAAGGAAAAAGGGGGGCCTCAGAAATAGGTACTTGTCTTTTGGATTTTTTAAAAGAGCTGTCAGAAGTCGCAAAATATAAAGATTTAGAAATTGTCTTATATTCTGACAATTGTGGAGGGCAAGGAAAGAACAAGTACATAATAACTGCATTCTTGTACGCCGTAGCTAATTTTAAAATAAAAAGCATCACCCACAAGTTCTTGGTTGTGGGTCATGGGCAAAGTGAGGGAGATACAAGCCATTCTATGATAGAAAAAGCTATAAAGCAGGCTTTAAAGAATGGACCTATTTATGTTCCAGCCCATTATTCAGCAATTATTGGTAATGCCCGAAAAGTGGGCATTAGATTTCGCGTCCACGAAATGTGTTACAAAGATTTCAAAGATCTTAAAAATCTCAATGAAAGAGTGGCCAATTCCGGTTTTAACATCAATTCAAATGGCATTAAGTTCAACTTTAATGACATTTGCATGATTAAAGTAGATCGTAGTGATCTTGATCACTTTTATTATAAATTATCCTATAAAGATGCAGAATTTAGTTCTGTGAGCATCCGAATGAAGAAAACCAGGAAATGTTCAAATATTAGGGAAGTCACACTTCAATCGGCTTACACAGAAAGCTTACCTGTTTCGAAGAAAAAATACATGGACTTACAAAGTCTCCTAAAAAATAAATCCATACCAATGGTACATCATGATTTTTACGAAAACTTAAAAACTGAAGAATGAAGAACTCAAAATACTAATAATAATTTGTTACTTTAATGCGTTTTGTTACCAAAAATTATATTAATTTAGTTTTAACTATTTTGAGTACAGGTTCATTAGTATTTTCATATTTTTGTAATGTTTTCCTATACCTACTGTATTACGTATTTAGTTCACTTTTTCTTACTTTTTGATGGTTCAATGTTGATGTTAAATATAATTTCATTAGTTTTTTGTTGTTTTTTGCCCTTAAGTCACCTAGGATCATAAAAAATTCACGGAATAATTTACGCAATAATGGCGAAACTACAAAGAAAATTTTTTTATTATAAATTTCGGACAATTTAATCGCATTGTACTTAATAAAGACACTAAAATTGGAAGATCACTAAAAACAAGAAATTAACTGGTCTACTTTTTAACCTGACATTTAATTTTAAAGTTTAACAGGAATTTAAAATGCGATTTTCTAAGAATTACTAGTTTCGAACTTTCGTCACTATGGTTCTCAGTAGACGATATATAATATATAATATATAAATCAATTTATAAATTTCCCATTCTCCAAACAAAAATGTTAAAGTATTTCTCTCAACCACTAATGCAGACAATCACAATAGTCTCAACATAATTCTTTAGGCAAATATTGAAGGACTGTAATGAGACCTCATTAAACAGAAAACTAATAAAAATTGTGGCATCAATAAATAACTATTTTGCCGCATAATAATTTTATAACTGCTATAGTAATTGTAAGAAGTTTTGATAATTTAAGGTACGCCTTCATCATAACAAAATGAAAATACATAACAATTTTGAGAGTGTTTCCAAACAATTACTTAATTTTGCTACGTAAAATATTTAAGTTAAAACAAGGATTATCAGATGAGAAACTTTTCCAATATTTACAAATGAACAAAAATATTAAAGAAAATCTAACATTTGCTAAAAGACATAGTTTCATAATTTTTCATTTAAAAAATTAAAGACTTCGTTCAATAAGAATGCTTAATTCTGATAGAAACTTATGGATGGAAGTGAATATTTTGTTTTTATTTATATAAATATTACATTATCTATGTCTAAGAAAAGGTTAATAAATTATCTGAATTAATTAAATAAATGAGTTTTTTTGAATCCAAAATAAATAATAATAGATATAATGTATTATTTATTTCGAAAAAGAACATAGTGAAATCATTCTCTGTATCTCTTCTACTATTCTTTTTACCACCTTCTACCACTTTCAGCACTTTCTATATGTATATATAAATTTTAGTATTAAATAATTTAAATATGAAAATAATAAACACTAAAATTAAAAGCATTTATTTTCTGCAATTTACCACTGTGTATTTCATTCCATCTAATGTTTTTCAATAATCTTGTAATTAATGTACATTTTAACATTTTGCATTTTTATTTATATTATATTGGACATCTAAAGAACTTGACGATTTTAAATTGAACTGACATTTTAATGGTATGAAATAAGAATCTATCAAGTACATTAATAAATGAAAATCATATTTAAAGAATAAACTATAATAGTTTATTACCTATTTTCAGAGATATTTTCGCAGAATAGACTGCAATGTAATCGTATCACTAATATTATGATTCACTTGTCACAACTGTAACTTTAGCAAATTTAAGAAAATGTTTTTAGGACAGTATTCTTCCAATATATTGATATAATTATCTACATCTAATTTTAAACTATTATTCTGTTTCCGAGTCCGATTCTGATTCAGAACATTTAGACTTTTTGTGCTTTTTCTTATGTTTCTTTTTCTTCTTTTTAGCTCTGTCACTTTCACTACTGCTATCTTCTTCACTAGAAGATTTTTCACATTTTCTCTTCTTGGATTTAGAAGACTTCTTTCGTTTCGATTTCTTTTTTTGTTTTTTTAATTTCTCTTTTAACTCTCTCTCACGTAATTCAGTTAAAGGTGTTAAATAATCTAAATCCGATTCACTGCTAGTGCTGCTTACATCCAGGACTATTTCTTTATTTGGGTCTACTTTTATAAAATTTCGACACTGGTAAGTCAAGTGACCAGCATAGCCACATTTTTTACAGGCAGCTCGAGTACTAGTTTCTTTTGCTGGTGGTAATAGTTTAGACCCATATTCGTTCATGTTTTTTTCTAGATTTAATAGAAAAAATAAATTGAAATCAAAAGATTGTAATAAGCGACAATTATTGGGTTTATTGCTTCTTCTTTTTCGTTCCAAATATGTCATTTAGAACTTCTTTTTAGTTTGTGTTGAATTCAATGCTAGCTGGCAAAGTATTTATAAATATTTATAGAATTAAATAATAAAATAAAATATTTTTAAATTTTCAACCAAATTCAAAGTTTTTATATTATATGAATGCAAATATTAAAATGTTGTTTGGTGAATCATTAAAGACTTCCCAACGGCGTTGCCAATAGTACAATAAAGCATATTTTTTTGCTACATCATATAATTTTGTACAAGAACGCATATTGAACTATAATTTTATAGATTTTTGTCATAAATTTTAGATTGATTATTTTTTAAAGCACTTATCATGTCTTTTATTGATATGTTGGAAGAGATTTTCTTGTATGTTCATGTTAATTACATGTAAATATTGATGGATATAAGAAATGGGTTTCAGACGACATAATGTTATTAGGTAAAAACAAATATTAATATACTAAATTTATTACAGATATGACATTTTGAACTTTTACTTTACTTAATTAGTTTGTTTTTCTACGGCTAAGAAAAAAAATGGTGTCATATGCAACTGTCAGATGAAATTATTAAATTGAACAAAATTAATTTTTAACTCCCCTCTAGTTTCATATTAAATTGGGATACACATTTATATATGCTTGAAATATATAATTTTAAAAGAAACAATTTTTTATAAAATATGAACGCAAATATTACTAACATTTTGGTTGTTTGATCATTAAACACGTCTGATGGGCGTTACCAAACGGTTCTATAAAGAACCTAACCTAAATATAAGTATAATTTGCTACCTAATTTTTTGTTTTGAACATTGTATATTTTATATTGAAATATATTTTTTTATATGGTAATGTTAACACTACATATGGATGGATGTAGTAATTGGCCTTCACATAACATGTTTTGGGGTATAAACACTTTATTGTTTTACTGTCGTTTAATTTACTTATTGACCAGTTTTTTCTGTTTATGCTGAATTATAAAACGTAATTTTGTTAGAAATATATTAATTAGTTTTGACTTTGCTCAAATAGCTGGCAGCGGCAGCCCTGCGGTTGATGTCATCAGTCAATTTTCATTTCATTGATGTCATTTACAACTGTCATATGGAATCTGATTATTAAATTTAACAAAAGTAAGTTTTAACTATTCTCTAATTTAATTTTATCGATTAATTCAAGATTTGGAATATTCAAGGTCTATAAATAAATTGTGTTAAAATACGTTAATTATTATCCTGTATACACAATGGTAGACACCGAAAGATTGAGAAGTTGGTTAAAACAAGTAAGAAATATCTTTTGTATAATTTTTATATGAATAAATACCTTATCTATGATTTTAGTATCATAATCCCGAAATCGCTTATAGAGAAATCATGAGTGTGACAGGGCAATATAGAGGTTTACATCCTGAACAAAGTGTTTATAGTGAGTTGTACATATACTATTTTTGATATTTTGGTGAGATTTAATTTGCCAATTATAGTCCTTTTTTTATTCGATATTACTGAGTTTAAGCTCAGTAAATTGATATTATTTATTAAAAGTGCTTTCTAATAAACTAAAATATATCTTTTCATTTCTATGTAATGTATTGTTTTCATTTTTTTGACAAAAATTAATTATTTATTACTTTTATTATAGACTTTAATGATGGATCTCGAATGGAATTGGTTAACTTAAGTGGGACAATTCCAGTACGTTACAAAGGCAGCACATACAATATTCCTATGTGCATATGGTTGATTGATACACATCCGCAAAATGCTCCTATTTGTTATGTTAAACCTACTTCAGACATGTCTATAAAAGTATCAATGTTTGTTGATCAAAGTGGAAAAATTTATTTGCCATATTTACATGATTGGGTGCCAGTAAGTTATAATAATAATAATAATAATAACAATAATAATAATAATAGCAATCGCTGTCAATTCTTAATATCTTTTATTATTATTATTTTTAGAATGAATCAGATTTATTAGGCTTAATTCAGGTGCTTATTGTTACTTTTGGTGAACAACCTCCAGTGTTTGCCAAAGCTAGAGACAGTGATCCATATTCTCCAAATTGTAAGTAAAATGCGTTATTTATATCATTACTTTGTTAGGATACAATAATAGGTCAAATTGTATCTGCACGTTCATAAGGCAAAAATAATGAGTCTGAGATTGTCTTTTTTTTTAAATACATGGTGTTGAAGTTGGAAAAATAAGATTTATTTTAGTTCATAATTCACCAGTATTTCTATATACAGGCCTAAAAATTATTATAGGGCATTTTTTGTGAGGACAAACAAGGATATGGTATTAGATTTAACTATTAGATCTTGACACATACACCATATTGAACAAAATAAATCAATTATAATTTTTTTGTTAGTCCTTAATTTATAACTTCAATATTTAATTTGGAAAGCCTTATCATTTTTGTATAAAAAAGTTATACTTCTTTGATCTTCAAACTATCAACTGTTTTTAAGATGAAGTTGCTTATTTAGGTGCTAGTCCATTTAAATAATTAATAGCGTCTTATTTATGAGTCACTCTGTCTAAATTGTATAAAAAAGTTATGTAGTCAATTGTATCATTTGAATTATCATTTTAAATAGATGGTGTCCCGTAAATACTTTAATTATGCAAAGGTTAACAAACATTTTTGTCTCGCTTAATATTATCCAAGGTGTACACTATTTCACAGTAGCTGTTTTTATGGGAACCTCGAAAAGTATAGAACCCAGAGAAGAGGTTAAATTGTAAAAAAATAAGTAAATAAAGAGCCAACAAGAAGCCACAAAAATATTTATAAGTGATCTTATGGTTATTAAATTAGACAGTGTGAGTTACTCTTGAAAATATAGGAAAACAGGGTTACTATAGAGGCTGTTTTACATTGAAATTAATGCATTTCATGTTCCTTTTTCTCTGAAATCGTTCATCCGATTGTCTTGCAATTTCGTATGATTATTTAGATAGCTAAACTAAAAAGCTGGCGATAATATTATTAAAAAATATTTATTTAAACTAAATTACGTTTTATTTTTCCAGCACTTCAGGAAAATCTCGGTTTTTCAAACTCCTATAAAATTAGTTTAAATATTTTCAAATAAGGTATCACTCTGTCAGTATTGCCATTTAGAATTTTGAAAGGAATCGCTACTCTGCGCTGTAGTTGTTAGAGTGTTATTTTTATAGTCAAAATATTCTTCATCCGAGCATTTCCTCAAATATTTTGTTATAAAAGTTTATTTTGGCAACATATATTGTAAATATTTTGGTTTTTTATAAACGTAAGAAACGCAACATTTGTTGCACAGAAGTGTCTTTTCTTCTCCCTTGGATGACTTAAATATCCTCTCTGCTTCGCATTTTGCAAAAAAATCTATTCTGTGTGAGTCGAACGTAACACTTCCTCTCTAATTATGTTACATATTTAATATTTTCTCCCACATTTCTGCTTTTTCAGACGTCCATACTGGCATATAAAATAGTGTATACTCTATCTACTGTATGGGACATGGAATTTGGTGCCTAAACAATAACAATTTTGACAATTTTTGTACATAACAAAATATTTCTAATACAAATACGAATTTTAGCTTTCATGCCACAACCATCAGGAAGTTACATGCCACCATATCCAACACCTTATCCCCCTGCCTCTACCGGTAATTTTGGTGGTTATCCACCTTATCCACCAACAAGCAATAATGCCTTTCCTGGTTTCCCCGCATATCAACCTCCGTATCCTTCCTATCCTGGTAATAGTTTTGGTGCCTCACAACCACAAGTTGGAACAGGAACCATCAAAGAAGAACACATTAGGGAGTCTCTTCTGACAGCTTTAGAAGAAAAATTATTAAGAAGAATGAAAGAACAGTTCCAACAAAATCAAGCTGAACTGGACACTCTTAAACGTACCCAAGACGAGCTCAAGCAAGGCAAGATGAAATTAGACAGTATGCTTAGCAGACTTGAGAAAGAAAAAGTAAGAAATATTTTTGAAGCTTGTGTACTTTGTTTTCTTACCTTACTTGTTGGGTATTGTATTATTTTTTGAAATAAGAATTTCGTTATCTAAGTCTATCTCATTTTTCCGGAGATGAATAGATAGATCATCATGAGTTAGCCTGAAGTGTGTCAAGAAAATACAATACTGTGCTATAGTCACAATATTTTTTTGACGACTTCTGTAGCCTTTATGAGCAAAGTATTAAATTTTTTTTTTAATTTTTAAAGAATCTCATAAGAGCGTACTCAGGAAATCAATTTTTTTATTAAAATATATTTATTTCATAAATGATTAGAATATCAAAGTGTAGTGAAATAACGTTTAGTGTATTAAACAAATCTCTTTAAAAAACTTATGTTTAATTTTGTTAATGATATTTAAAAATCAAAGCCAGTTTTAAAATATGAGAAAATATGAAGTTTAAATGTAAAAACTATGAAAATAAACTATGTAACAAGCTTAACAGTAACTGCAGTCACCTTTATGGTTACTTTTCAGATAAGAAAGAATCTTTCAAAAACTAGCTATTAAATATTTTGGAATTTAAAGTTTAACATAATATAAATAAAGAATTAAAATTCACTTACAGAAGACATTTAAAATTTTAGTCAGACTTTTTCTCACTTTTAATAGTCAAACTTTATGACTACTTTTCTAGTTGGGATAATTCAATAATGGGCTTTAAAATATTTTAAAATTAAAAATTTAACATAGTAAAATTAAAAAATTAAAATTATCAGATTTAATTTGTGTCACATTAACAGTAGTCAGACTTGGTTTACTTACTGCGCTTTTTCTTATTATTATTATTATTATTATTACGTACTCTTTTTATAATTTGATTCTTTATTAGAACGATTTTTCCGTTGTTGCTTTTTTAATTGCCTTATGCTTCTATGTCTTGTGGGGCATGATCTCATAAAACTGGTACGAGAAAGAAGACAGCAGATCTTTTAGGAACTGCAAATCAGCTTATTTGTCCTTCGGCATTCACCAAAGTGAACTTTGATATATTTTAGGGAAAGAATAAATCAGTGTTTTTCTAAATTTGCTTTGGTCTGGCTGGGAGTTCTCTGAGCTCTTCTTAAAAGTTGAGTTTTTAGTAAATTTTCCCATTAAGCTCATACTGGATCACCAGAACATTATCCAAGATGAATTCATCATAATATATTGCCTCATCTCTGCTGTAGTCCTCTAAAAAAGTTGTAATCTAATAGGCTGGTACCAATAACAGAGGATTTTCTGGTAGTTACAGTGCGTGCAACACTTGGAAGATGTCAACCTTCTTCAAATTTCTTTCAATGACATGGACACTATCACACTCCATCTGAATATGACCTTTTTCAAGGTATTATTGTATGATAGGTACCTTCCGGGACATATTAAAATGGAGCAGTGCACTTGAGATGACCTAATTACAATTTAATTTTACTTAACTATCTGTGTATATAATCACGGTCTTCAGTGATTTAATCAGGAATTCTTCCAAATGCAGGATGCAAAAATAGATTATTTCAGTTTATTGTCTGGAATCTTATTAAACCAGTAGTTCATGGCATTATGGGAATTCAAATCATAGACGGTGTAGTTGTGGACATTAATATAAATTTATGGTATGCTGATGATGCTCATATACACGTCAGCATTTGAATATAGCCATATAAAATTCTTTTTTTTTTCTCAAGAAAACCGAAATTCTTTTCTCATTTTGTCGAAAGAACATCTAGACAACATTGCTTTCGGTTTGATAGCACACTAAAATTTATATAACTTGTAGGTGCGGTGCCACAGCGAATCAGGCAATGATTCAAGAAATGTTTTTAAAGTGCTCTTCTAGTTTTCAAGCTTTTTTATGTTGTGGTGCCGGTGGAGACACTATTTCGCCTTAGGGGCTCATTTTTATTTTATTTTATTCCTTTGTTCTTCACATTTGGCATATTATTTTTCGGAAGTTTACCAGCTAGATATGGGAGCTTCGATACATATGACGAAAAACTTGTAAGATCAAACTGTTATTGACCTTATAGAAATACCTGCTATTTTTCGTAGAAGTGTTATTATCTTTAGTTTTTTTTTTGTTTGATTTGTTCAGCTCAATCAGTTGAACAGATATACATTTTTTTAATGCCACGACATAATGTTCCAAAAGTCATGAAATAATTTTTTGCCTTGTTTTTGTGTTACCGAATCGCAAAACCTGTTTTCTGGCATTTTTTTTTTGGATTGAGCAGACTGGCACGGAAGCCCCATAGTTCGTTCGCTTTGCAAAATACCTTGAATGATTTTCTTAAGTACTTTTAGGTTCTGCTCATTTATAACCTAAATAAGCTTCTTTGTCTATTTTTGATTTTGTACGGGCCCTCTCCGATTTTGCGACAAGATTTTTCCTTAATTTTATGTTGTCATCGTTATCAGCACCTTCTGGGGTTGTTAGAATTCTGTCTCAGTTTTCAACAACAGTTTTCGGTAACTGCTGCGGCAATCAGACTAATATAGCAGTCTTGATTTCCAACAGTTCAGTTATTACTTTGAGGGATGTCTTTTTACTTTTGCATACAGGGACATAGAGAGCGCCATGAACCAAACGTTACTATTAAAAATAAACCTATATATTTAGCTACAGCTAAATTAAAAATTTCAATGCAATATGTATAGTTTTATAGCTACAGCGAATGGTCAAAGTTCACAAGTTATTCGAACTATGGGATTAAATCGAGAAAAAAATCGCACAATAATTTTTTATAACTTTCAAAGAAAATTATCTCAACAAGAATACCTCGCAGAGATGGTTTCTGTTTTTGGCAATGAGGCATCAATCGACAATTTCTCGTTGGTATGGAGAATTCTATCGTGAACGGATGAGTCTTAGCAACTATCCAAGGAGAGATGTACCGGAAAAAGCAGTCACCCAGGAAAAACGTCGATGCTGTGTGTAAGCTCCTCAAGGAAGGTCGACATGTGGCATATCGCGAGATTTCAAATACTTCAATTCAAAAAAGTTTGTATGACGAATTGTGTGTTAAAAAATTAGTTTCTCGTTGGATGATACCGCATCTCGTAGCTTTGGTTTTTTAATAGTTTACAACGAAATTTGCTTATTATAGTTATTGTTTTTAGAATGATTTGGATAAAAATATTATGATGCTTCAAGATAAGGAACAAGAATTAGATAAAGCCATAGAGAGAATTAGTAATCAAGAAAGTATTGATGTTGATGATGCTGTAACAACTACTGCGCCTTTATATAAACAGTAAGTTACAATTACAAAACTTATCCATTGGATAGTTATTGATTTTTTTTTCAGATTATTGAATGCGTTTGCGGAGGAAGCCGCTGTGGAAGACACAATATACTACATGGGAGAAGCACTAAGATGTGGAGTTATTGATCTGGACGTGTTCTTAAGACAAGTAAGAACGTTGTCAAGAAAACAGTTCATGTTGCGAGCGTTGATGCAAAAGTGTCGTCAGAAGGCTGGACTGTCTGTTTAAGTGTCTTAAGAAAAAAAAATGGATATATTGTCGCTTTATTGAGATTGTAATATACATATGTTTAAATTGTATAAGAAACTTGAAAAGTTTAATGATTCGCACACTGTTATAGGAATTATATAATCACAAATAAATATAAGTTTCAATTTTATTGAGTTTTCATAAAATTATCCAATATAGGATTTATTTTGAATACAGATGAGGGATTTTGGAGCCATTTATATGAATACCAATAAAGTTGTTCATTAAAAACATGCCACTATTTTTTATTAAGGGAAAAAAATTCGTTCATATATACCAATCACCCATTGCGGATTATTTAATTACTATGAGTTGTTAAACTCAAATCAATCTGTGAAGCTTCTCTGTCAAGCCCTATACAAAGACAATCTTGTATATGGTGACATCTTAGCCAGAATTAGATCCGAAATTCAAAATTTCACACTCTACTTATTCATTTGTACCATAAGTATTATAGGTCGTTGAAATCGCTTATAGAGGAAATTACAAAATTGATTTTCCAAAAAGATATTTACAGCCATTTAAAATATCTTCACAGTAGATTCTGTGCTAATATAACTTTGAAACAAATGTAACAATTCACCACATGTAACCATGTTTTGACTGGTAAATCAAATTAATGTTTTATTTTCATTGGATTGAATAAATAATAAAAAATATAAACCTAAATATGCTTCAGATAGACCACGCATTGATATTAAGGAAATTGCTCAAAATAATAAAAGACAGTCGTTTATTTATGGAAACAAATTCGGACTGACCACTTCTTAGTAGCGTAAGAATGATAATGAAGATAGTAAGAGACTTAAAGGGACAAGTTTGAAAGAATAATGGAAATTTAAAAAAAAATGAGTAAAAGACTAATGGAAGAAGCAGACCAAAACATACAGCAAAAAAATAACTAAAGAATGGAACAACGACAATGTGAATATAAAAAGATCAAGAACGAAAAAATGGCTAACTGGACGAATAAAGTCCGAATTGCTAAAATACAAATACAAAGAAAAAAGCAGATATTTGCTGTCAGAAGAAAAAATCGGAGTGGATAACGAAAAATAGCGTAAAAAGATAATACAATAATATAAGAAAACAAAGCAATTGTTAGAATCAATAAACCGAAATGGGAAATGTACTATAAAAACAAGTTGAAAGATGACAGGTTATATAAGCAAATTATGAGGCACTGAAACAAGAAGAAGAACCATAAGAAACTCCCCCAACAGATGCCTAATACGAAGAAAAAATATTGAACCTCAAGCAAAAAAAGGCATAACTAACTAAACAGGTATACAAACTAACAAAATAGATTAATAGAGATAAAATGTGAACAAAGTGGAAATTAGGATAGTTAATGCCAATTCTTAAAAAGGGATACCAAACAAAATGTGATAACTATTGAGAATAACCTTAAAAAATTTATAACATTGTTACTTAACCACTAAATTAATAAGAAAGAAAATAAATAAATATGAACAGAAACTAGAAGAATACCAATACGGGTACATACAACTATTTATATGCCGAAGATGAAAACCGTCAATAGACACAAGGCAAGTAATGACAAAACCGATAGAAAAAAGCAATGAATATGGAATTTGACTTGCTTATATTGTTTGTGAACTTTAAGTAAATATTTGATAGTATGAGTATAGACATAAAATATTCAGGAAATGAGCAAAATGGAAATATCAAACAAAAAAGTCAATGAACAACTCTAGAACCAGAATAAAAACAAATGAGGGAAACAAAAGAAATTGTTACTTAAAAAGATGTAAGCCAGGAGGATGTACTATCAACTATGCTGTTCAAAGAGAACCATCTCTACTTGCAAATACATTGGGCGCAATATAGGTAGGGTAATATTCTGGTCGCTTTCTAATTCGCAAATGTAGTTGCGCCAAGAATTAAGCACTAAGAAATGAACAAGTATCTATTTAGGGGGGTGGCTGGTTCAGTATTTGAGCCGCGAACCGATGATCCAAATGTCCCCGGTTCGAATTTTCCCCTGCCTCTTATTTGAAAAGATAGACTAAAACTTATGAAATCAAATAAACGCACAATTTTTGTAAGAATACGATGGTCGTGTTTTCAATGCCTCTTAATTAGGCAAAATTTGTGAAATATCTATTTTTTTTAATTTTTGGTATTCAACGACGCCCTCTAGTGGGTGGACATGTAAACTTGAAAATCATATCCAGGTTTTTTCAAGGCCCGTTTTGTTATAAATAAGCTGTACTATACACGGTTTCCAAGATATAGCCGAGAACCATTCTTATTGGGACACCCAGTACATATTGTAAAAATATATTTTCATATTATCACGCCAAAATAGTGTTTACCTATTACATCCTCAATTACCTAGAAAATACATAAGCCCTAATAAAATTTTAACCACACTTAGGCTGGGTTGCATAAAACCGTGTTAACTCTGGATAATTTGATCCCGTGTCAAACATAACACAGTCAAATATAAATTTAGACAGTTACCAAATTTTAATTGCCATTAAGGCGTTGACAACTTCATTACAAATAAATCGAGTGTTACTCCAGTGTAATGTAGCATGTATTGAAATTATGGATATCCAACGTTAGAATATTTGGCTCTGTATTATATTTGACACGGGATCAAATAATTCGAGCGTTAATACGCTTTTACGTAACCCAACTTTAATATGCTAGTAATGGATTCGTACCCGCTACGTCAATAAAGCTTGATTTGGCCCTACCACACTGTGGGCTTAGTTTTATCCGCTCTTCAGGTAGTTTGCCACATACCATTTTTTTAGCAATAACGGCATAGAGCCAACTATTTCCGCGGCAGCATTATTTAATGGACAGGAGATGTTAACAGGAAGAAAATTAAATTGTCCATTCTATGTGATGAATATTTGGCGACTACAGGCTTATATATATATGAAAGAAAAAGCTAAATTTGTATTATAAGTGTGTAAAGATTCTTTAATGAAGATTAGAGTTAAAGAAATTTATATTTTTCTCAAGTCAAAAAGTCGTCGAGCGCTTTCGGCAATACAATGCCATCATCAGGACAACTAAAAAATTGTTAACATAAATAAAAATTACAAATTGAGAATTGATGTACTTACAAAAATTACGCAAAACTAGACGGTAAAGGTTAGTTATGAAATTCTTTTCTAAAACATTTCTAACAGTAACAATACATATTAATTAACAACAATGGACGTATAACTGTAACATTTTTAAAAGTTTATAAAGCCCAGGCCTGAAAGTTGTCTTTATTAACGACAACATGTACTTGAAAAACATGGAATTAAATATCATTAAAAATTTTTTTGAAGTTGACCATGCGGTTTTATCAATATTTGAACTAAAGTGAGGTTAAGGTTTGTAAGAGGAAAAAGAGGAGGCCAAGATATTAGAAAGGAAGAAATGATATATGAAACAGCCAAAAGATGAAGGTGGGACGGGAAAGAAGAATATGTTGAAAGGTGACTAAGATGACGGGTGTTGAAAATTGGATGGAATGGAGTGACTACTTATCACACACTTACAAGCTTTTAAACAAAGGAATGAATTTATTAATGTTTAAGTGAATTTGGGTATTTACGCAGGAGGAGGAAGGTTTATTATTTAGTTCACGAAGGATTTCAAGATCTTCGAGAAGATCAAGTTTAAAGTTACAATTAAATATTCTTTTTTTTTTCTTTCATCAACAATATATATATATATATATTCTTTCGACAATAAAAACTATTACATATTCCAAAGTGTGACAATTTATACTTCTGTTATGTATTGTATAGCCAATAAAATTAGCATTTATATGAAGTATAATTTGGAATACTAACAGTTTTGAATTGATGAATGGATGAATTTCACCATAAAGTTACCTTTTCAATGATGTGTCAAACTTAATACTTCCTCTATTTAAATTGTGTTGATATTAATGACAAAGGGAAGGGAAGGCTCACAGCAGATGGGAATATGTTAGGAAATTGTCCCCCTTGGCATATAAATCGACCTGTTTTTGCATTTACTCCACAAAAAACTCAAGATATTTGATATGTTTCTTTTTCAGTGCCGCACCTTGTATAATTTGAAACAATGTATGATTGGTGACAGTTACAATATATAAATTATAATATGTAAAGGCATATCGAATTGAATATAAGATAGTATGAATACATATTAAAAGAGGAGAACAAAGTATTACAAACAATCTTAAGAAAAATGAATATTATTATTAAGAAATTATTTGACTACAAGAATTTAATCTTCGTTTTCTTTAATTTATTAAAAACTCAGTTGTAGGAACAGGAAGTTAATATTCAAATTAAACAAATTAATAAATATTTCAATAGTTTATTTAAAATGAAAAGTCAGAATAATTGAAGTCACATCGTTAAATTATTTGTGCCCCTATATTTTTCTCTCTGTAAACGAATAATGACTTCATTATTATAAATTTTAAATAATTAACAATATAATATTAAATTTCAGTAATGCACAGAATAAATAATAAAAACATTAACCATATATAACCAAACAAAAAAACAACTGCCCATAAAATCGTCATAAAATATTTACTTAGTATAACAAAAAAAATGTTGCATAATCATATTATTCATTGTCGTTTTTAGGCTTAATGCTCTTTTCATTTTGCAGCTTCGTAGTCAGTATCACAGTATCCTTATAATGTTGTCTCATAATAAAATTGTGTTGAAATGTTTTTCTATTTTCGTTTCGTTTCTTAAGAGAGCTCGCAATTCGCAAAATAATCTCAACACAATTCTAATGTGAGCATTTTACAATATTATAAGTGAAAAAAGTCATTATCAGTATCAAAATTCTAAAAATAAATGTTCTATAATCAGTAAATATGTACATCTTTAGAAAATCTTCTTATCTACTTAAATAATTTGGTTGCGTAACACCATATACGGAAGAAATATTCGTCTTTCTTCAACAAAGTTCCTTTGGAGTATGAATGGATATCTGCATCCATACTGTTATCCCTCAACCAAGATGTTGAAGTTTCTGTGCTGTATGACGTTGGTTCTTTGTCTGTTGCTTCTTTGAAATCTTCTTGATCTGTATCTAAACAAATAAGTACATTTAAGTAGATAAAATACTTCTCTCTGGTATACTAAAAATACAAAAACAATAAATGCCTTAAAATAAAGAAACACTTACCTCCGGATGGCAGAACCTTAAACGGCTCATCTGATTCTAGCGGTTCACTTAATCCTATCTCATTCTTCGCAAATATTCTAATCATATATTCATGATCTTCTTGTAAATCTCTTATTGTAAATTTCTGTACTCCCTTTTGTACCCTACCAATTT
This sequence comes from Hermaeophaga mercurialis, assembly GCA_951812935.1. NCBI lineage: Eukaryota > Metazoa > Arthropoda > Insecta > Coleoptera > Chrysomelidae > Hermaeophaga > Hermaeophaga mercurialis. Next base: position 23,200,215 of record OX638358.1, on the reverse strand, counting down.
CCATCCACATAGTTTTTTTGGTGTCCCTTATGGCGATATTGTAACCAAGAAGTGGGGAACCACCATCGGATTCTGGTATTCCCCACTCTACTACTATAGCATTCGGGCCAATAGTTCTGATTTCCAAAGGAGGAGTCGGTGGAGAAGGTACAGCTGTAATTTGGAAATAGATAAGAATATTTTTAATATTGAGAGTTTTTACGCACGTCATGTTAATCAAAAGACGATCACGCTAAAATTGCGCCATTTTTAGCGCTGCACTATAATGTATTATATCTAGATATTCTGAATATGTTATTACAGAAAATGAGTTAGATTTGGTGTTACAGACCAAATTAGCAGAATTAACTGATAACGACGGTATATGAAATAAAATAAATTATGGAATACTTACTGGCATGAGTTCTCATCTGGACCACTTCTGAGGTTGCTGGAGGGCTTAGGCCTACGCAATTCTCTGCGAACACTCTAAACAAGTAGTCACTCTTTTCCTTGAGGTTTTCAAATATATATTCTAGAGTGAAAGCTTCTGTTGTAAAAACTTTCTCCCATTTTGGAAAATATTCCAATTTTTTCTCCAAAACATATCCTGTAATTTCAGTTCCTCCATCATTTTCTGGAGGTTCCCAAGTCAGAGTCGCACTTCTGCTGCTCAAATCTTTAACTTTTAGATTTATTGGTGGAGATGGAGGTGCTACACATATAATAAAAGTTTGTACTAGTGTTTATCAAGTTTCCTGCATTAATTAATTTTAATACATACTATTAGTGGTAGCATTTGCGGGCATTTATGGCATAAATACTTACTTTTGTGTTCAATGTTTGAAGGAGGAAATATTCCCAATAAGCAATAAAATGATTCATCAGTTTTTTGGAACTGATAATGGATCCCTAGATATAAAAAGCATAGCAAAGCATTAATTAAGCTAATTTAAGCTAAAAAGGTAGAGTTGCTTACTTATTCTAGAGCCAGCTACAATTGTATCGGATGGTATGAACGGTTCGCTGGTTCCAATAGCATTCCTAGCAAAAATTTTGAAGTTATATCCGTGGCCCTTTTCCAAGTAGTTGATGGCGTAATTAGTTTCTCCCTTGGTTCCTCCAAGTTTCTTGAAAGCTTTTTTAGTTTTAGTTTCACGCATTTCTATTATATATTCTAGAATAGGTGATCCTCCATCGCTTTCAGAAGGTTGCCATTGAATGGTGAAGGAAGTATCAGACATTCCTGATATTTCGAGAGGTCCACGTGGTGGAGAAGGTATATCTAGAATAACGTAATATTATAATGATGAATATTTTCAAATGGTCTCATGACTTATTGTCTATTAAAATTATAATATTATATAATATCTACTTACCACCAATTTTTAGTTTGGATGATGTCTTCAGTTGATATTTCTCAACTTTGCAGGTATATTCGTATTCATCCTCAAACGTCGTCTTATGCACAATTAATTTTCTAATTCTTTTTTCTGATTTTATTGAATACCTCGATGATTTTTCGATACGTTCATTGTTTCTATACCAGGTTACTTCTACATCTTCTTTGGAAAGTTCCACCTCAAATTCAGCATCAGTATCAATGGGTACAATTGTAAATTCTGGCAACGGTTTGATAAAACTGCAAGTTGGAACTTGTACAGTAAGTTTAGCTTTGGATGATTGAGTTCCGACTTCACATGAATAGATGCCTTCATCTTCGGGTTCTGTTTTGTAGATTTTAAGCTTCTGTCTCTTTCCATCGATGGAAAGTTGAATGTGTTCTGAGAATTGAATCTCTTTACCATTTTTATACCATCTTGCCAGAGCGTCGCCTTTGGAGAGTTCGATTTCGAATACTGTCTTATCACCCTTATTGACAACTTTATCTTGTAGAGGAGATATAATTTCAGGAGGTAGTTCAATAACAGTAATATCTGCTCTACATTCTTGATCGACAAGTTTGCAGCTGTATTCACCTTCATCATGTATAGATGTAGAGCGTATTAGAAGTCTTCTTACACCACCATACGTCTCAGTATCGAATTTTTCTTCAGCTTCATCTAAGTTAACACCATCCTTAAACCACTTAACATTTGCGGTATCGGAAGTGATTTCTACTTCAAGAACCGCTGTGTCTTTTTCCGTGATTTCTAAATCTTGAAGTTTCTTAACAAATTCAAGTTTGCGTTGTTTAACTTTTACAGTTGATTCAGTTTTTTGGTTTTTAACGGTACACTTGTAACTGCCTTCATCATTTTGACTTATATTCTTAATAATTAGTTTGTGAGTTCTTCCATCTTGAACCACAACCCGGTGATCCATTCCACTAATTTCGGTATTGTTATACCACCATTTTGTCCTAACGGAATGAGAAGTTTCACACTCTAGTTCAAGAGTTTCTCTTTCAGAGGTTTCATAGAATTCTTTAAGTGTTTTAGTAAATTTAACAGTATCGACTTCAATCGAAACTTTAGCTCCATGGGAAGCTCTTCCAGCAGGATTAACTGCTATGCATTTATAATCGCCGGAATCCAGTTCGGAATTAGTTTCGTTGATTTTCAATTCTACGTTTTCCCCTTCGTATATGATGGTAATTCTTTCAGAAGTCTCGATAGGTTCATTATTTCGTAACCAGTAGATTTCTGGCCTTGGATTGCCAGTTACTTTAGCTTTAAGACTAAGTGGAGCCTTTTGAGGAACTGTTTGCTCTTCGAAGCGCTTGACAAATAAAGGAGGTTCTTCATTCTCCGGGAATTCTGAAAAAGTTGTTACATACATTAAATTATTTTCAGAAATCGTATTAAGAGTTATATTTTATTACTAGACCCACTGTGCAGAGATAAATATATATAAAATAACCATCCTGTACATTATATAAATATTTGTGTTATATATTGTTATACGATCTGAAACTTAAAAGTTCTAATTACACTGCAGGGTCAATGTTTTGGAAATTACTTTAATGTTGCCGATAGGTACTTTTATACATACATACATTTATACATAGTTAAAATATAAAGATTGGCATATGAATGAATTTTAAAAATAATTATTTATATTTATCATATCTAGATATAAAGGCGACTTTCATCTTAAATGAGTGGTACTCACTCTGCACTGAATCTAGTGGGTAAAGTTCGATCATCTAAGGACAAAATTGAAATGTCTCCATTATTCATTTAGCAAATAATGTTTTTTTATGAAAATAGTGGTTTTAAAAATAAACATCTTTTTTATAAATGAGGTGGAAAAAAATAATAGTATGTCACTCCTTATGTTGATTAATGATATATCAGATATATCAAAGCGCTTTTAAGTATATGCAAACCTGCGGAAATAACTATAAAAATATTAGCCTATGTAGCGCACATAAGAAATATATCTGTAGAAAATATTTACTTTATTTATGAGACATAATAAGCAGGATTTAAATATTTCTACAATTCTATACAGGCATGACAATGCGAGATGAAATATCTTTAATTAAAGCCACTACGCATTTTATCTTCTAATCTTCTTCCCTCATTTTTAAATCAGCTAAATACAAAAAAAGCAATTTATTACTTATAGAGTTACTAATCCTCAAACGGAGCCTAAAGAAGCATGAAGAGGCTAAAAAAATCATTATTAAGCAAAAGCTTTTCACTGTAAATTATTAAATCAAATATCTTACCTTCGACAGTTAAGTGTGCGCTAGTTTCAATTGTGCCTTTTGAATTAGTAGCTCTCACAGTGTATTTAGCTGTGTCGGCAAGAGTTGTTTTTTCTATAGTTAAAGTGTATGTATTGCCATCTTTTTTGAATTTTGGTTTAGTAAGTGGTTTATCATCTTTGAACCAATCAATAGTTGGTTCAGGATTACCAACTATAGTTGTAGATAGAGTAATCTTCTCCCCTTTTCTAACAGTGAGGGATTCTAATGGTTCCAATACTTCTGGGGGTTCTTTTTCTTTAGTTAATACTTTCAGAGTAAACTCTACTGATGCTTCTCCTTCCCTGTTCTTAGCTACTATTTTATATCGTCCCTCTTGATTATTTTCTACCTTCTTTATTTTTAAAACTGTCTTGTAGATGTAAGTTTCGGATGTTGAAACAATTGTGATATTCCCTTTAGGAGAGATGCGCTTTCCGTTGCAGTACCATTTAATTTCAGGTTGTGGAACACCGACCAATGTACTTTCAACTTCTACATCTGTTTCTTCTGGTATACATTGTGGTTTAGGTTTAGTAGCAAAAGTTGGTGGAATTCCTTCTAATATATCACACAGAGATGAGGTACGCGATAAACTTTTTCTTGATATCGACGTTAAATCAGATCCATGATCAGATAAAGGACCTTCTACAATCAATTCTGTGGTGCTCGAAGCGAATCCTGCTGAGTTTTTGGCCACGCATGTGAATGTTCCAGCATCTTCAGGGAAAACTTCTCTTATAATAAGAGTAGCTACATTATCTTCATCGTAGTACATCTGGAAATCTTTGGAGGTTTTAATTATGTGAGTTTGTCTAAACCATGTTACTTGTGGTTTAGGCAACCCATCTACCTTACATTCGAATTGAACAGTATACCCATCCGGTGTTATTATAGGTTTCAATTTCTTAATAAATTTAGGAGCTGAAGCTTTATCTTTCGATTTTGGCTCTGTAAGAGACAATATTTGAAAATAACACAAATATAGAACCAGAAAATCGTTGCACTAGATAATAAGCAAATGGAATTTAAAGTACTTACTTTCAAATACTGGCAACTTATCTATCTTTTCATTTAATTTTCTTTGAACATATTGGTTGTACTGGTCTTCATTCATTAAAATTTTGGCAGGGACCCAACCAGTTTCTTCTGTTAAATGTTTTTTAACTAACCACCAATCAGAATCGGGTGATTCCATAACGTAAACTTTTTCACCTTCAACCATATCAATTGCTGAGCCAGCTTCAGCATCGTAAATTGTAATACAATAATAAACATCTCCTACTTCAACCTCTTCTTCATGAACAACCTCTTCTAATATCTCTTTTTCTTTGGTAATACTTAATGTAACCGCTTCTAAAATAAAACAATAGGAATTAAATAAATGCGTTTGATGATTTGTATGAAGAAGTTTAATTACCTTGTTCAATTGTAACAGATTCTTTTCTTTTTGGTTTGATGGTAAAACTTCCTTCTTCCTCGAAGTCAACTTGTTTAACTGGTTGTCTGAAACTAACTTCCTCCTCATTTTCTTCTACTACCGAATATTTACGAGACGGTTTGCGTTTGAAAGCAATGTGGAAACTTTCTGATACCTCATCATCTTCAATTGGAGCTTCGTCGTCTTCATCTATTATTTCTTCAATAACTGGACCTTCGTCTTCTACCTCTTGAGTTATTTTAACGGTATCTTCAGCTGCTTCTTCCGAATATGTGGGCGGTTTTTTCTTTTTTAACTTTACCTTGGTGGACAGATTAATTTCTTCTTCAGCATAAGAATCCAATGAAATTTTAAATTCTTGTTCTACATCTTCTTTGGTTTTTGTTGATCTGGGTCTAAATGTTACTGTTTCAACTTCAGTATATTCAGGAATTTCTGGTTCAGATGGTTTCCTTACTGGTTTTAATTTTTTAATTGTAATTTCTTCGGATTCTTCGCTAACCGGCGGTGCTAAAGTTGAAGTTTTCTTAATAGTAATTTCAGTTTCTTCATCTTTTGGTTTAAAAGAAATTTCAGCTTCAGTATCTTCTGGTTCAGGTATTTTCTCTGAATGTTTCCTTTTCAAAATTACCTCGTTTGTTTCCTCTTCATCTTCAGGTTTATCTGTTACTTCATATTTCTTAATAGTGACTTCAGCTTCACCTTCATCTTCAGGTTTAGGTTTGGGCTTAGACTTTTTAATTTTTACAGTAGTTTCTTCCTCGGGAGTTGGTTTTATTGTAATATCTGCCCCGACTGTCGTTTCTTCTTCGTCCTCTTTCTTTGGTCCAGGAACGAATTTCTTAATAGTAACTTCAGCTTCACCCACATCTTCAGTTTTTGGTTTGGGTTTCAACTTTTTAATTTCAACAGTACTCTCTTCCTCAGGAGTTGGTTTTATTGTTATCTCTGCTTCGACTGTCGTTTCTTCTTCGTCCTCTTTCTTTGGTTCAGGAACGAATTTCTTAATAGTGACTTCAGCTTCACCTTCATTTTCAAATTTAGGCTTGGGTTTAGACTTTTTAATTTCTACAGTAGTTTCTTCCTCGGGAGTTGGTTTTATTGTTATCTCTGCATCGACTGTCGTTTCTTCTTCGTCCTCTTTCTTTGGTTCAGGAACGAATTTCTTAATAGTGACTTCAGCTTCACCTTCATCTTCAGATTTAGGCTTGCGTTTAGACTTTTTAATTTCTACAGTAGTTTCTTCCTCGGTAGTTGGTTTTATTGTTATCTCTGCATCGACTGTCGTTTCTTCTTCGTCCTCTTTCTTTGGTTCAGGAACGAATTTCTTAATAGTGACTTCAGCTTCACCTTCATCTTCAGATTTAGGCTTGCGTTTAGACTTTTTAATTTCTACAGTAGTTTCTTCCTCGGTAGTTGGTTTTATTGTTATCTCTGCATCGACTGTCGTTTCTTCTTCGTCCTCTTTCTTTGGTTCAGGAACGAATTTCTTAATAGTAACTTCAGCTTCACCCTCATCTTCAGATTTAGGCTTGGGTTTAGACTTTTTAATTTCTACAGTAGTTTCTTCCTCGGGTGTTGGTTTTATTGTTATCTCTGCATCGACTGTCGTTTCTTCTTCGTCCTCTTTCTTTGGTTCAGGAACGAATTTCTTAATAGTAACTTCAGCTTCACCCTCATCTTCAGATTTAGGCTTGGGTTTAGACTTTTTAATTTCTACAGTAGTTTCTTCCTCGGGTGTTGGTTTTATTGTTATCTCTGCTTCGACTGTCGTTTCTTCTTCATCCTCTTTCTTTGGTTCAGGAACGAATTTCTTAATAGTAACTTCATCTTCACCCACATCTTCAGTTTTTGGTTTGGGTTTCAACTTTTTAATTTCAATAGTAGTCTCTTCCTCAGGAGTTGGTTTTATTGTAATATCTGCCTCGACTGTCGTTTCTTCTTCGTCCTCTTTCTTTGGTTCAGGAACGAATTTCTTAATAGTAACTTCAGCTTCACCTTCATCTTCAGATTTAGGCTTGGGTTTAGACTTTTTAATTTCTACAGTAGTTTCTTCCTCGGGAGTTGGTTTTATTTTAATATCTGCCTCGACTGTCGTTTCTTCTTCGTCCTCTTTCTTTGGTTCAGGAACGAATTTCTTAATAGTAACTTCAGCTTCACCCACATCTTCAGATTTAGGCTTGGGTTTAGACTTTTTAATTTCTACAGTAGTTTCTTCCTCGGAAGTTGGTTTTATTGTTATCTCTGCCTCGACTGTCGTTTCTTCTTCGTCCTCTTTCTTTGGTTCAGGAACGAATTTCTTAATAGTGACTTCAGCTTCACCTTCATCTTCAGGTTTAGGTTTGGGTTTAGACTTTTTAATTTCTACAGTAGTTTCTTCCTGGGGAGTTGGTTTTATTGTTATCTCTGCATCGACTGTCGTTTCTTCTTCGTCCTCTTTCTTTGGTTCAGGAACGAGTTTCTTAATAGTGACTTCAGCGTCACCTTCATCTTCAGATTTAGGCTTGGGTTTAGACTTTTTAATTTCTACAGTAGTTTCTTCCTCGGGAGTTGGTTTTATTGTAATCTCTGCTTCGACTGTCGTTTCTTCTTCGTCCTCTTTCTTTGGTTCAGGAACGAATTTCTTAATAGTAACTTCAGCTTCACCCTCATCTTCAGTTTTTGGTTTGGGTTTCAACTTTTTAATTTCAACAGTAGTCTCTTCCTCAGGAGTTGGTTTTACTGTTATCTCTGCTTCGACTGTTATTTCTTCTTCATCCTCTTTTTTAGGTTCAGGAACGAATTTCTTAATAGTAACTTCATCTCCACCCACATCTTCAGTTTTTGGTTTAGGTTTCAACTTTTTAATTTCAACAGTAGTATCTTCCTCGGGAGTTGGTTTTATTGTTATCTCTGCTTCGACTGTTATTTCTTCTTCATCCTCTTTTTTAGGTTCAGGAACAAATTTTTTAATAGTAACTTCAGCTTCACCCTCATCGTCAGGTTTTGGTTTAGGTTTCAACTTTTTAATTTCAACAGTAGTATCTTCCTCGGGAGTTGGTTTTATTGTTATCTCTACCTCGACGGTTGTTTCTTCTTCTTTTTCTTTTGGAATTTCTTTTTCTTGGGGAAGATCTATTTCATCAGAAGGCTCTATTACTAGAAGTTGTTCGAGAATTATTTCTTCAGTTTCTTTTTCCTGTTTGGGTTTTACTTCGATAACACTTTCCACTGTTATCTCTTCTACGGACTTGGGTTTCTTTAATTTAGGTTTCTTTATATCTACCTTTACTTCTTCCAAAGGTTTTTGCTCTGGTTTAGGTTTTGTAATCGTAACGTCTGTGTCCATTTCTATTATTTTGGGCTTTGATTTTTTAAGTACTACAGTAGGTTCATTATCGGGCTGAGGTCTTGCAGGTTCTTCTTTATCTTCCTCGTCGTGCTTGGTTTCCGGCTTTTCATTTAATTTTATCTCTTCAGTAATTTTAGGTTGTATTTCAACTGGAATCTCTTCGTCAGGTTTTTTTATAACTAACAATTCAGCTTCCCCTTCATCTTTTTTTGGTTTCTTTTTCGGTTTTCGTTTTGTTTTAACCGAGATTTCTTCAGTTTCCACTGTTTCAGTTTCAACAATAGTTTTTGTTTCGGGAAGTAATAGTGTTGCTTCAGGTTCTTCTTCTATTTCTGTTGGTTTAAGTTTTTTAGGAATTGTAATAATTTCTTGAACAGTATCTTGTTCACGCTTTGGTTCAATTTTTTGAGGAGCTTTAACTTTGTAGTCTTCTTCTGTTTCTGGGGAGGGTTCTTTAGGTTTTCCTTTAATTAATGTACGATCTTCTGATTCAGTAGATTCTTGAGCTTTTTGCTCAGGTTTTCGTTTTATCTTCTTTTGAGGCTTTTCTGTTTTTTCTTGTTCATCCTTTGGTAATATAAGATCCTCTTTCTCATATTCATCTCTTTCTATATCAAAAGGTTCAAAAGGAGTTCGTTCGGGAGATGTTTCTGGTTTCTTTTCAATTATTTTACTATCTTCTGGTGTTTGTTTAATTTCTTTGGTGACTTCTTCAGGTATGGTTTCTTTTTCTTTAGACGGTCTCTTCTTAAGAGTTATTACTTCCGGCTCCTCTTCTTCTTCTGGTATTTTGCCTCTTTTAGGTTTAAGAGGAATTATTGCCTCAGTTTCTTTTGGTTTTTCTTTTTCTTTTTTGTCAAATTTATAATTTTCGTCAACTGTTTCAGGTTGCACTTTCTTTAATTCCTCAAATTCAAGATCTAACTTTTCCAAATCCGTAAGTTCTTTGTCAACGTCTTTAAGCTTCCTTCGTTTAGTTTTTAAAGTTTTTTCAGCTTCTTTGATGTTCCTAGAAATTTCTCCGTTGCCTTTTACTGTCTTTAATTCTGTCATTTTTGGTATGTGTAAAGTAGGTGGATAATCTACATAATTTATCCTACTCTTCAATCTGGGAACGCGGTCTTTCTTTGGTTTCTCGATTACTTTCGATTTAGGTTTCGGTTTTTTGAACTTAATTTCTTCTTTTATATCTTCAACTGGTATTTCTTTCTCAGATTTTGTAATTACCTCTGGTTTTTCTTCCGTAATTTCATCTTTTGAAATTAGATGTTCTAAATTTTCTTCAATCGGCGGTTGCATTTCTTCTTTTGTTTCTGGTGTTGGTTTTATTTCGGTAGGACTTTCTGTCAGCTTTTCGCTCATTTTGACTTCTTCTACTAAGTCTTTTTTTGGTTCATCTGGCAATACTGTTTCCGGAATTTTAGGTCGTTTCTTTTTATTAATCTTTTTCTTTCGTATTTCAACATCTTCCTGATCACTTTCTTCTTCGTCATCACCTTTGATATAAATTACAGATTGAGTTGGTTTTTCTGGTGTCCATTCCGTTATCATCATAACTTCATTTTCTTCATGCTTCTTGAATGGTTTAAGTTTGATATCTTCAGGAGTATCAACCGGTTTTTCTTTTTGAGGTATTCTGAACTTAACTTCCTCTGGTTGTTCCTCTTCGGGCTTTTTGGGAAGCCCTTTTTGCAAAATAAATTCTTCAGTTTCCGGAGCTGGTGTAATCGTTTTCTTTTTAACGTATTTAGTTTTATCCTTTGGCGGCTTATCTTCTTCTTCTTCTTCTCTCTCAGGACCTACATATTCTAATTTTTCGATTTCGTCTCTATCTATATCAAATGGTTTGAAATCAATACTATCTTTAATTTCCTTAGGAGGTTTATGGGTAGGAAGTTTTTCATCGTCTTGAGGTTTAGGTTTAATCTTTTCTTTTTCAGGTTCTGGTTCTTCAACAGGTTTCTGTGGAACCTTTTTCAAAGTTATACTTTCATCTGGAATTTCAGGTTTATCTGGAATATTACCTTTACCAATTTTAATTGTTGTAGTACTATCCTCTTCTGGTTCTTTTGGTTCTCTTGGCAGTCTTTTGAATTTGATAGTTTCTGAAGGTTCTTCGAGTTCTGGTTGTTTAGGTTCTCCAAAATCGAGATCCACTTTTTCAAGTTCAACGGATTCAGGCTCGTCATCCTTTATTTTAATTTTTCGTTTAGTCTTCTTGATTTTCTTGGCTTCTTCAATATTTCGTGATAGTATACCATTTTCTTTTATAGCGCCTATTTCAATAATTTGTAATTTTTGCAACACCTCCGATAATGGTGGGAAATCAATAAAGTTTATTCTACTTTTTAGCCTACGTTTAGGTATTTTGATAGTTTCTTCTGTCTTTTTAGCGGGAGTTTTAGATTTTTTCAATTTTATATCAGCAAGATTAATAGGATCGGGTGCAACTTCTTGTATTTTCGCCTTTTGAACAATAACTTCAACTTTAACAATTTTCATTAAAACTGGTTTTTCCTTCTTTGGTTTTTTTACCTTTTTCCTATATTCATCATCTACCTTTTCGGGTTCAACTTTTTTAAGCTCTTCGAATTCCTTATCTAATTTTTTCAGATCTTTAACTTTAATTACCTTCTTTCGCCTAGGTTTTACTTTTTCAGCCTCTTCTACATTTCTCGATAATATTCCATTTTCTCTCACTGCGTCTATGTCAACAACAGTAAGTTTTTGTAAGATTTCTGTTAAAGGAGGAAAATCTATATAGTTGATTCTGCTTTTTAACAAAACTTTTGGCATTTTCTTTTCAGCCACTTCTTTTTTAATTGGTTTTGCTTTCTTTAATTTTATTTCTGCAAATTCAGGTACATTTTCAGTTATAATTGGCTTTTGAGGTTTATCGGCAGGTATATGTTTGATCACTAAACGTACTGGTTTTTGTGCTTCTGGAATTGTTTCTGCAGCCTCTTCTTCTTTAGGTTTCTTTGTTTTAGGTTTAACTTTTTTAACTTTGTGGATCTCTTGAGTAGATTCTTCAGTTGTTTCTTCTTTAATTGTGACTGGTTTTTCTTCCAACAATTCTTCAGATGATAAATTAACTAATTCAGGAACTTCTATTTTTTCTACAATTAATTTTTCTTCTTCTGCCGTTTCCTCGACTTGTTCTTCTTCTACAACTTGCGGCTCATCAACAATATGTTCCTCTTTTGCTGAAAGTTTCGGTTTTTTAATTTTTTTAACTTTTTTCTTTTGAACCGTTTTTGTGGTACCTTCTTCTATTTCTGTAATAATACCAGGTTTTTCTAATTTTTTCGTTTCTTCTTCTATAAACAGAACTTTTTCTTGATCTTTTTTGAATGGTTTAAGAGATATTTCTTCTGGAACATCTTCCGGTTTATCTTTCTGTTTGTATTTGAGCGTGATATCTGGTTCTGGTTTATCTTCTTTAGGTTTACCTTTTCCTAGTTTTATTTTAGTTGTCTCACTTTCTGGTTCTTTCTTTTTCTTTGTCTTTTTTGGTTTTATAGTGACTTCTTCTTGCGGAGTTTCATCGATTTCTTCCGGAATTTCAGTTGGTCTGTACTCATCTAATTCGCGTTCCGGTTTATCAGAGTCTTGAGGTTCAAAAGGTTCTAATGTTGAAGTTTCATCGTCTTCTGTTTTTTCCGACTTCTTATCCAATTTCTTAGCTTCGTGTATTTTCTTTTCTTCTGGTTGTTCTTCTTCAATAGGTTTTTTAGGTATTTTCTTAAGTTTTATAGGTTCTTCTGGCTTTTCTTCCTCTGGCAATTTTCCTTTTCCAAGTTTAATTGTCTTCATTTCATCTTCAATTTTTTCAGGTTCCTGTTTTTTCGTTTTAGGTGTTTTATATTCGTCATCGACTTTTTCAAGTTCTTTTTTAGATTCTTCGAAATCTTTGTCCATTTTCTCCAAAGCTTTCAAGTCCCTGTCCATATCTTTAACTCTAATACGTTTCTTTTTAGGTAATTTTTCAGATTCTTTTATGTTTCTTGATAAAATAGCATTATCTCTGTATACTGGTGGTAGTTCTTTAATCTCAGGTATTACTTCCTTTTCATTTTCAGGAGGGAAAGGAACATGTACTATTCTACTTTTTAGCAAAAATTTAGGCATTTTTGTTATTTTCGGTTCAGTTTTTCTCGGTTCTTTAGGTTTCTTTAACTTAATTTCATCTAACTTCACAGGTTCTTCTACAGCTGTAATTTTCGGATATTGTGCTTTGCTAGGTGTCTCTATGACTTTCAGCATTTCAATTTTTCCTTTTTGTGAAATTTCTTCTGCTGATGGTAAATCTTCAATAATTGGTTCCTCAACTGTACTTTCTTCTTGTTTTGCGTCCTTTACAATTTGTTTTTTCTTTTTTATGACAGTTTTCTTACGTTTTTTGTCCTGTTCTGCCTCCGGTCTTTGTCCTTCAGAAGTGTCTTCTTCTACTTCTTCTACTTTTTTAGGTTGGGCTAATTCATCTACTGCTTTCTCAAATACGACAGTAATTTCCTCTTCAATAGCTAATTGAGATTGAGCCATTTGTTCTTCTTTAGCAATGTCAACAAATTCACTTTCATCAGTCTCTGGTTGTATTTTGTCTTCTGTTTTCTTTGGTTTCGATTTTGGCTTTTTAATAATTTTTTTCTTTTTAGATGGCTCATCAATTTTTTCTGTTTCTATTTCAAAGGTTTCATCTACTTCTGTAGTTGGAATCTTTGAAAGTTTCATGGGGCCTTCGACATCTAGTCTATTCTCTTCTTCAATTTGATCTTTTTTGAATGGTTTTAACTTTATATCGTCTGAAGCTGGCTCAGGTTTAGGTTTCTGTTTATATTTTAGAGTAATATCCTCATCTTCTAGTTCATCTTTTGGTTTAGGAATTCCCTTTTCTATAATCATTTCTTCTGTCTCAGGAGAAGGTTTGACTTTTTTCTTTTTGGGTGTTTTAGGAACTTCAGGTTTGGGTTCTTCTTTGTCTTCTTTTTCAGTATCGAATTTTGCAGGTTCTTCTTTCTCAATTTCTTCTCTTTCAATATCATAAGGTTCAAATTTAATTCTTTCTGTATCTTCGTCATCTTTTTTGACTTTTGGTTTAGCTTCTTGTGGTTTTTTCTTTATTTTCGGTTTTTCGCTAGGTTGTTCTTTATCAGTTGACTTTTCAGGAACAGCTTTTAGTTTTACTTGGTCGTCTATTTCTTCTTTGTCTGGTATTTTGCCTTTCTTTTTAATAATTTTTTTAGGTTCCTCTTCAGATACTGACTGCTGCCTTGGTTTGCCTTCATATTTGAATGCATCATCGACTTTTTCCAGTTCCTTTTTCTTTAGTTCATCTAATTCAAGATCCAATTTTTCTAAATGTTTGTTGTCCAAATCTTTGTCTCTAAGGCGTCTCTTTTTAGTTTTTGGTACTTTTTCTGCTTCCTTTACGTTCCTTGATAATACTCCATTGTCTCTGTAGACAGGTTCTAGAATAGATATTCTGGATTTTTGTTCTATTTCTGTTTTTGAGGGGAATTCAACAAAAGTAATCCTGCTCTTAAGCAAAAACTTGGGCAATTTTGTTTTCTGCTCTTTTCTTTGGACTACTTTTGGTTTTCGGAGTTTAATTTCACCCAACAAAGGCATTTCTTTAGTTTCAATTACTTGAGCTTTTTGTGGCTTAATTTCTTTACGCTCAATTGGCATTAAAACTGACATTTCTCTTCTGAGTATCTTCTTACCTTCTTCTTTTTCTTCAGGTTTTTCCAGTTTATCAACTTCTTTTGGTTTTTCTTTTTTCAATTCCTTCACTTTTTTCTTTGTGATTTTCTTTTTCTTTACTTTTTCCTCACCTTCATCTACTTCCTCTATAACAACACTTGTTTGTGGCTTTTTACCTTCTTCTTCAATAGTGACTATTTCAATGATTTCATCTTTTATACCTTTTGGTTTTCGGAACTTTCTCTTCGTTACTTTTACTTCGGGTTGTCCTTCAATTACCTCTAATTTATTAAGAATAACTTCTTCTGCCAACTCTTCTATATATGCAGGAATAAATCCTTTAACCGTTGGAATAGTTTCTAATGAATCACTAGGAATTTCTTTTTCTTCTATAACTACGGTCGTTTTTGGCCTCTGACCTTCTTCCATTACAGTGAAAATTTTTGTTACTTCCTCTTTATTTCCAACTCTTTTCTTCAATACTTTTTTCTTTGAAATATGTTTCTTTGGTATTCCTTCTTTGTCTATAAATTCTATTATTTTTGTTTCTTCGGGGATTTCTTCTATATACGATGGTTCGATAGGCAATTCTTCAGTATCAGAAATATCGATTTCCTCTATGGTTACTGTACTTTGAGGTTCTCTATTGTCTTCTTCTATTGTTTCAATTTTAATAATCTCATCTTTGCTTCCTTTGCGTTTTTTAAGGATACGTTTTTCAACTACTTTCTTTTTGACTTTGCCTTCTTCGTCTTTCGTTTCTACAATTTGTACTTCAGTCGGAAGTTCTTCGATTATTATTTGTGGAATATGCGGTAATTTGACTTCTTCACTTATATCAACTTCTTCAATAACTACTGACGTTTGCGGCACTTTGCCCTGTTCTTCTGTTACGGTGATGTCTGTTGTTTGTATTTTGTTACCTTTACGTTGTTTTATTATTTTATGTTTTAATTTAGTTTTTTCTACTCCAGTAGGAGTTACTTTTTCTATTAGTCTAACTTCCTCAGGAAGTTCAATGAGATATTCTGATTCATCGATAACCAGTTCTTCAAAAGGAACGTCGATTTCTTGAATTACAACAGAAACCTGTGGTTCCTTTCCTTCTTCTTCCCTTGTTACTATTTCTGTGATTTCATCTTTACGGCCTTTACGCTTTTTCAAAACTTTTTTCTTTACAATAATTTTTTTATCATCTTCAACTTTCACTTCAACTTCTTCCGGCATTTCAATAACTACAGCCGATAATGGTTCTGTCCATTCTTCCTGAATCACCTGCTCCTCAAAGGGTACTTCTTCTATTATTACAGATGTTTTTGGTTCCTCTCCTGGTTTTTCTTCTGTACGAATTTCCACTATTTCCATTTTGTCATCTTTTTTCTTTTTAAGAATTCGTTTTTTAATTTTTATTGTTTGAGGTTTGCCATCATCTGTTTCTGTTTCAATAAATTGTATGACCTCCGGTAGTTCTTCGATTATCATGGGTCTTTCGTATATTAAAACAGTATCTGTTTCATTACTAACTTCTGTAATTGGCAAGGCGAGAGCTTTTTTCAAAAGTTCAAGTTGAACCAATTCTACAACTCCTTTGGTGTTTTCCTTAGCCTGTGCGAGCGTTGGAACAAACAATATATTGTCTTCGGTTATAAGTTTTACTTCTTCTTCCTTAGTCTTCTTCTTTTTCTTAACAATTTTCATCGGTTTCTGAACTTCTTCTATTGTTTCGGTAGTCTCCGGCTTCTTGCCTTCCTCTTCAATTGCAATATATTCCGTTTTTTCAACAATTCCATCGTTTTCTTTTTTAATAATTTTCTTTTTCGTTACTTTTTTCTTTTCATTCTCTTCGATTACTTTCTCTGGGATATCTTCAACCATGGTAACCATTTCCTCAGGTAGAGTTTCTTCTGGAATCTCAAATTCTTCTATAGTTACTGTTGTTTCAGGTTTTTTACCTTCCTCTTCAACAGTGATTATTTCAGTTTTTTCTTCTTTACCACCTTTTTGTTTTTTAATAACACGTTTTTTAACCGTTTTATCTTCAGTTGTTTCAACTTCTTCTACAGTGACTGTGGTTTCAGGTTTTTTGCCTTCTTCTTCAACTGTAATAATTTCAGTATTTTCTTCTTTACCGTCTTTATGTTTCTTAATCACTTTCTTTTTAATAAGTTTATTCTTCTTTTGACCATCGTCGGTTACTATTTCAGCCACTTGTATTTCTTCTGGTAGTTCTTCAATAA
Source organism: Hermaeophaga mercurialis (assembly GCA_951812935.1). NCBI lineage: Eukaryota > Metazoa > Arthropoda > Insecta > Coleoptera > Chrysomelidae > Hermaeophaga > Hermaeophaga mercurialis. The sequence continues at coordinate 23,183,827 of OX638358.1, read as the reverse complement.
TATACGGCTGTTCTTCTGTTGAAATTTCTTCTATAGTTATTGTTGTCTCAGGTTGTTTTTCTTCTTCTGTAATAACAACTTCTGTCTTCTCGTCTTCTCCTTGTTTTTGTTTTTTAATAATTTTCTTTTTAATGATTTTTATCTTCTTTTCTTCTTCTGTATCTTCAGTTTCTTCAGGGAATTCTACAACAATATTTTCTTCTCTAACTGTACATGTTTGTGGTTCTACAAATTCTTCCTCAACTACTAGAATTTCAACCCCTTCTTTATCTATTTGCTTTTTAACTACCTTCTTTTTAGTAATTCGTTTCTTTGTAGTTTCCTCTTCAATTACGGGAGTAATTTTAACTTCTTCTATTTCATTTGTTATTTCTACAAAGTGAAGAAAAAATGAGTACTATTTATTTCTTAAAAAAGTATTTTTTTTAAGTTAATTTTTTTAGTGAGAGTGGTTTTTTGTATATTGATAAAATGGTTCCGAAGTTTTAGACTATCGATAGTTCCACAATGGAATTATCGACACAATTGACATTATGAGGAGCAGTAGTAATAATGTAAAAAGATTTATAAAAAAATAAATATATCCAGGTAACCTATTTAAAATTAAAAAATGACTTAATGTGATCTGAAACAATTTTTTCTGCCTTATAATCTCGTAAATATCAACACCTAAAACTTCGTGGTCCCCGTATAAGTTACCTTCTTTCGGAGAAATATCTTCAGGAAGTTTGTCAATTGGTTTTTGTGTCTGGACTGCTTCTATTACCACACATTCCTTTATGTCTTGAACAATTTCTCCTTGAATTATTAAATTAGTGGGCTTGGATTCTAAAACATATAAAATATGTTACAGGGTGTCGAAATAACATTAAATGATATGTTCTCTTACCTAGTGATATATCCTGTGTATTTTCGGATGTGTAAACTTCAGTGATTGTTTTTGGGGTATGTGGTGTTATTATTGGTGTTATAGTTTCGCTTGTGGTAGAATGAGGTTCAAGTGTGGAAGTTGAATCGGTATACTCATATACGTTTACAGTTTGTACGGGATTTTTATTGTCTTTTAAAATGGTGATAATTTCTGTAGCTTCTACTTTTGGACCTAATTTTTTGAGAAGTGTTCGTTTCTTAGTAATTTTTTTAGAAGGTTTTTTACCTTTGGTGCTTATTTCTATAATGCTGATATCTTCTGGCAACTCAAGTAATGCTGCAATTGGATGAGACTGTTCTTCTCGCTTAACTTCTTCCCTAATATCTACCGTTCTATCAGGAGATTCCCCATCTTTTTCATGAGTATAAATATCAATAATTTCAAACTTTTCCCCCTTTTTCTTTTTCAGTGGTCTTTTCCTTATAGTTTCTATCCGACCATCTATCAAAACATGTGAAGTCACTTCTTCAGCAAATTCAAACACTACTTGACATTTTCCTAAGGATACATTCAACTGTAAAGGCATTTGTGGTAATGGATGAGAAAGGTATTTCTTAATCATTTCCAATTTTAGAATCTTTAATATTTCTTCCTCCGTAAAATCACATTTAGCTTCAAACAAAGTTGGAACAAATAATATTTTTTCTTCTGGAATTTGTTCTTCTACAGTTACTGATGTTTTAGGTTTTTCACCTTCTTCTTCAACTGTAATAATTTCAGTTTTTTCTTGTTTCCCATCTTTCTGTTTCTTGATGATCCGTTTTTTGGTAACTGTCTTTTTCTTTTGACCATCTGGTGTAACTATTTCTGTAACTAATACTTCTTCTGGAAGCTCTTCAACTACTGTTTCTTGCGTAGGTACAATTTCTTCAACAGTATCCAGTTCTTCAACAGTTACTAACGTTTCGGGTTTTTTGCCCTCTTCCTCAACGATAACTATTTCAGTTTTTTCTTGTTTGCCGTCTATCTGTTTCTTAATTACTCTTTTCTTGATTAATTTCTTTTTCTTTTCTCCATCTTTTGTAATTACTTCGGTAACTTCAACTTCTTCGGGAAGTTCTTCAATAATAGTCACTGGCTCTTCTGGTTTAATTTCATCTGAAGTTTCTATTTCCTCGACAGTTACTATCATTTCAGGTCGTTTACCTTCTTCTTGAATAGTTAATATTTCAGTTTTTTCCTGTTTACCGTTTTTGTGTTTCTTGATCACACGTTTTTTAGTAATTTTCTTTTTCTTTTCACCTTCTTCGGTTACTACTTCGGTTACGTTTATTTCTTCTGGTAGCTCTTCTACAATGCATAATACCTGTTCCGGAGAAATGTTTTCTTGGTTTTCTAATTCTTCTACTGTTACTGTTGTTTTTGGTTCCTTGCCTTCTTCTTCAACAGTTAGAATTTTTGTCTTTTGCTCTTTTCCATCTTTTATTTTCTTTATAACACGTTTCTTTGTTATCTTCCTTTGTTTTTTTCCTTCTGATGTAACTGTTTCTTCGACTTCTTCTTGTGGCTGTTCTTCAAATACAATTTCGTAAGTAGGCATTTTAGGAAGATGTAACTTATCATCGACTTCAGGTTTAATGATTTGGTCGGTTTTATCTTTTTTAAATGGTTTTAATTTAATATCATTCATTTCATCTTCAGGTATAGGTTTTTGGTTATATTTTAATGATATGTCTTCTTCGTCTGGTGTATCTTTAGGTTTCGGTATCCCCTTTTCAAGGGTCGATTCTATAGTTTCAGGAATATTTTTCGGTTTTTTCTTTTTCTTTAGTTTTTTAATCTTAATATCTGCTTGTTCTGTAGCTTCTTCATCAGTACTTTCTAAATCTGGTTTGAGATTACTGGTTGTTTCATCTTCAAATTCGGATGGTTCAAACTTGAGTCCTTCCACATCTCGTTCTTTTTTAATTTTATTAAGTTCTTCTTTCGGTAATAATTTCGATTTGGCTATTTCAGTATCGTCATCTGGTAACTGCTTTCCAGGTACTGGTTTAAGTTTAATTACTTCTTGATCTTCGATATTATCTGGCAGCTTTCCTTTCTTTATCAACAACTGTTTTGACTTTTCTTCTGGAGATAATTTCTTTTTCGGCTTTCGTTGATATTTAAATGCTTCGTCAACCTCTTCTAATTCAGATTTCTCTGGCATATCGACTAGATCTAATTTTTCTAACTCTTTTAGATCTAAATCTTTATCTCTAAGTCGTCTTCTTTTCGTTTTCTTAACAGATTCAGCTTCTTTGATATTTCTTGATAAAAAGCCGTTTTCTAGATATACTGGTTCAAGTATTGAGATACGGAGTACTTGCTCACGTTCAGAATGCGAAGGAAATTCAACAGGAGTAATTCTACTTTTTAACAAAAATTTGGGTAATTTTACTCGATCATCTTTTTTCGGCATCACTTTGGCTTTTTTAAGTTTTATATCCGATAATAATGGAATTTCTTTAGTATCAACAACTTTAATTTTTTGAGACTTGATTTCTTTTCTTTCAATAGGCATCAAGACAGACACTTCTTTTCTTAGAATTTTATTTTTGTTTTCTAGTAATGCTTCAACCTTTTTCTCCGGCTTTTTCTTAGGTTTTAATGGTTTTGTCTTAGATTTATTTAATTTCGTATCTTCTGAAAATTCAGTCTCGTCCACTGCTACTATTATATCAGGTTTATTTTCTTCTGAAATTTCTATCTCTTCTACAACTACTGTCGTTTCAGGTCGTTTACCTTCTTCTTCAACAGTTACTATTTCAGTTTTTTCGTCTTTGCCATCTTTGTGTTTTTTAATTACTCTTTTTTTGATAACTTTCTTTTTCTTTTCTCCGTCTTTTGAAATTACTTCAGTAACTAGAACTTGTTCAGGCAGCTCTTCAACAATATAAGAAGGTTGTTCGAGTTCGATTTCTTCGGGAGATTCTAATACTGCTACAGTTACTGTTGTTTCCGGTTTTTTTCCATCTTCTTCAACGGTAACAATTTCCGTTTTTTCTTGCTTACCGCCTTTATGTTTTTTTATTACACGTTTTTTTATTACTTTCTTCTTCGTTTCTCCATCTTTTGTGACAACTTCACTAAACTGAACTTCTTCAGGAAGCTCTTCAACAATATATTCTGGCTTTTCTGGTTTAATTTCCTCTGGAGATTCTATTTCTTCTACTGTTACTGTCGTTTCAGGTCGTTTACCTTCTTCTTCAACAGTTACTATTTCAGTTTTTTCGTCTTTGCCATCTTTGTGTTTCTTAATTACTCTTTTTCTGATAACTTTCTTTTTCTTTTCTCCGTCTTTTGAAATTACTTCAGTAACTAGAACTTGTTCAGGCAGCTCTTCTACAATATAAGAAGGTTGTTCGGGTTCGATTTCTTCGGGAGATTCTATTTCTGCTACAGTTACTGTTGTTTCCGGTTTCTTACCATCATCTTCAACGGTAACAATTTCGGTTTTTTCTTGCTTACCGCCTTTCTGTTTCTTTATTACACGTTTTTTTATTACTTTCTTCTTCGTTTCTCCATCTTTTGTGACAACTTCACTAAATTGAACTTCTTCAGGAAGCTCTTCAACAATATATTCTGGCTTCTCTGGTTTAATTTCCTCTGGAGATTCTATTTCTTCTACTGTTACTGTCGTTTCAGGTCGTTTACCTTCTTCTTCAACAGTTACTATTTCAGTTTTTTCGTCTTTGCCATCTTTGTGTTTTTTAATTACTCTTTTTTTGATAACTTTCTTTTTCTTTTCTCCGTCTTTTGAAATTACTTCAGTAACTAGAACTTGTTCAGGCAGCTCTTCAACAATATAAGAAGGTTGTTCGAGTTCGATTTCTTCGGGAGATTCTAATACTGCTACAGTTACTGTTGTTTCCGGTTTTTTTCCATCTTCTTCAACGGTAACAATTTCCGTTTTTTCTTGCTTACCGCCTTTATGTTTTTTTATTACACGTTTTTTTATTACTTTCTTCTTCGTTTCTCCATCTTTTGTGACAACTTCACTAAATTGAACTTCTTCAGGAAGCTCTTCAACAATATATTCTGGCTTTTCTGGTTTAATTTCCTCTGGAGATTCTATTTCTTCTACTGTTACTGTCGTTTCAGGTCGTTTACCTTCTTCTTCAACAGTTACTATTTCAGTTTTTTCGTCTTTGCCATCTTTGTGTTTCTTAATTACTCTTTTTCTGATAACTTTCTTTTTCTTTTCTCCGTCTTTTGAAATTACTTCAGTAAATAGAACTTGTTCAGGCAGCTCTTCTACAATATAAGAAGGTTGTTCGGGTTCGATTTCTTCGGGAGATTCTATTTCTGCTACAGTTACTGTTGTTTCCGGTTTCTTACCATCTTCTTCAACGGTAACAATTTCAGTTTTTTCTTGCTTACCATCTTTCTGTTTCTTAATCACACGTTTTTTAGTTACTTTCTTCTGTGTTTCTCCATCTTTTGTGACTACTTCACTAACTTGTATTTCTTCAGGAAGCTCTTTAACAATATATATTGGCTTTTCTGGTTTACTTTCCTCTGGAGTTTTTATCTCTTCTACTGTTACTGTCGTTTCAGGTCGTTTACCTTCTTCTTCAACAGTTACTATTTCAGTTTTTACGTCTTTGCCATCTTTGTGTTTCTTAATTATTCTTTTTCTGATAACTTTCTTTTTCTTTTCTCCGTCTTTTGAAATTACTTCAGTAACTAGAACTTGTTCAGGCAGCTCTTCTACAATATAAGAAGGTTGTTCGGGTTCGATTTCTTCGGGAGATTCTATTTCTGCTACAGTTACTGTTGTTTCCGGTTTCTTACCATCATCTTCAACGGTAACAATTTCGGTTTTTTCTTGCTTACCGCCTTTCTGTTTCTTTATTACACGTTTTTTTATTACTTTCTTCTTCGTTTCTCCATCTTTTGTGACAACTTCACTAAATTGAACTTCTTCAGGAAGCTCTTCAACAATATATTCTGGCTTCTCTGGTTTAATTTCCTCTGGAGATTCTATTTCTTCTACTGTTACTGTCGTTTCAGGTCGTTTACCTTCTTCTTCAACAGTTACTATTTCAGTTTTTTCGTCTTTGCCATCTTTGTGTTTCTTAATTACTCTTTTTCTGATAACTTTCTTTTTCTTTTCTCCGTCTTTTGAAATTACTTCAGTAAATAGAACTTGTTCAGGCAGCTCTTCTACAATATAAGAAGGTTGTTCGGGTTCGATTTCTTCGGGAGATTCTATTTCTGCTACAGTTACTGTTGTTTCCGGTTTCTTACCATCTTCTTCAACGGTAACAATTTCGGTTTTTTCTTGCTTACCGCCTTTCTGTTTCTTTATTACACGTTTTTTTATTACTTTCTTCTTCGTTTCTCCATCTTTTGTGACAACTTCACTAAATTGAACTTCTTCAGGAAGCTCTTCAACAATATATTCTGGCTTCTCTGGTTTAATTTCCTCTGGAGATTCTATTTCTTCTACTGTTACTGTCGTTTCAGGTCGTTTACCTTCTTCTTCAACAGTTACTATTTCAGTTTTTTCGTCTTTGCCATCTTTGTGTTTCTTAATTACTCTTTTTCTGATAACTTTCTTTTTCTTTTCTCCGTCTTTTGAAATTACTTCAGTAAATAGAACTTGTTCAGGCAGCTCTTCTACAATATAAGAAGGTTGTTCGGGTTCGATTTCTTCGGGAGATTCTATTTCTGCTACAGTTACTGTTGTTTCCGGTTTCTTACCATCTTCTTCAACGGTAACAATTTCGGTTTTTTCTTGCTTACCGCCTTTCTGTTTCTTTATTACACGTTTTTTTATTACTTTCTTCTTCGTTTCTCCATCTTTTGTGACAACTTCACTAAATTGAACTTCTTCAGGAAGCTCTTCAACAATATATTCTGGCTTCTCTGGTTTAATTTCCTCTGGAGATTCTATTTCTTCTACTGTTACTGTCGTTTCAGGTCGTTTACCTTCTTCTTCAACAGTTACTATTTCAGTTTTTACGTCTTTGCCATCTTTGTGTTTCTTAATTATTCTTTTTCTGATAACTTTCTTTTTCTTTTCTCCGTCTTTTGAAATTACTTCAGTAAATAGAACTTGTTCAGGCAGCTCTTCTACAATATAAGAAGGTTGTTCGGGTTCGATTTCTTCGGGAGATTCTATTTCTGCTACAGTTACTGTTGTTTCCGGTTTCTTATCATCTTCTTCAACGGTAACAATTTCGGTTTTTTCTTGCTTACCGCCTTTCTGTTTCTTTATTACACGTTTTTTTATTACTTTCTTCTTCGTTTCTCCATCTTTTGTGACAACTTCACTAAATTGAACTTCTTCAGGAAGCTCTTCAACAATATATTCTGGCTTCTCTGGTTTAATTTCCTCTGGAGATTCTATTTCTTCTACTGTTACTGTCGTTTCAGGTCGTTTACCTTCTTCTTCAACAGTTACTATTTCAGTTTTTTCGTCTTTGCCATCTTTGTGTTTCTTAATTACTCTTTTTCTGATAACTTTCTTTTTCTTTTCTCCGTCTTTTGAAATTACTTCAGTAAATAGAACTTGTTCAGGCAGCTCTTCTACAATATAAGAAGGTTGTTCGGGTTCGATTTCTTCGGGAGATTCTATTTCTGCTACAGTTACTGTTGTTTCCGGTTTCTTACCATCTTCTTCAACGGTAACAATTTCGGTTTTTTCTTGCTTACCGCCTTTCTGTTTCTTTATTACACGTTTTTTTATTACTTTCTTCTTCGTTTCTCCATCTTTTGTGACAACTTCACTAAATTGAACTTCTTCAGGAAGCTCTTCAACAATATATTCTGGCTTCTCTGGTTTAATTTCCTTTGGAGATTCTATTTCTTCTACTGTTACTGTCGTTTCAGGTCGTTTACCTTCTTCTTCAACAGTTACTATTTCAGTTTTTTCGTCTTTGCCATCTTTGTGTTTTTTAATTACTCTTTTTTTGATAACTTTCTTTTTCTTTTCTCCGTCTTTTGAAATTACTTCAGTAACTAGAACTTGTTCAGGCAGCTCTTCAACAATATAAGAAGGTTGTTCGAGTTCGATTTCTTCGGGAGATTCTAATACTGCTACAGTTACTGTTGTTTCCGGTTTTTTTCCATCTTCTTCAACGGTAACAATTTCCGTTTTTTCTTGCTTACCGCCTTTATGTTTTTTTATTACACGTTTTTTTATTACTTTCTTCTTCGTTTCTCCATCTTTTGTGACAATTTCACTAAATTGAACTTCTTCAGGAAGCTCTTCAACAATATATTCTGGCTTCTCTGGTTTAATTTCCTCTGGAGATTCTATTTCTTCTACTGTTACTGTCGTTTCAGGTCGTTTACCTTCTTCTTCAACAGTTACTATTTCAGTTTTTTCGTCTTTGCCATCTTTGTGTTTCTTAATTACTCTTTTTCTGATAACTTTCTTTTTCTTTTCTCCGTCTTTTGAAATTACTTCAGTAAATAGAACTTGTTCAGGCAGCTCTTCTACAATATAAGAAGGTTGTTCGGGTTCGATTTCTTCGGGAGATTCTATTTCTGCTACAGTTACTGTTGTTTCCGGTTTCTTACCATCTTCTTCAACGGTAACAATTTCCGTTTTTTCTTGCTTACCATCTTTCTGTTTCTTAATCACACGTTTTTTAGTTACTTTCTTCTGTGTTTCTCCATCTTTTGTGACTACTTCACTAACTTGTATTTCTTCAGGAAGCTCTTTAACAATATATATTGGCTTTTCTGGTTTACTTTCCTCTGGAGTTTTTATCTCTTCTACTGTTACTGTCGTTTCAGGTTGTTTACCTTCTTCTTCTACAGTTACTATTTCAGTTTTTTCTTCTTTACCATGTTTATGTTTTTTAATTACTCGTTTTTTGATGACTTTCTTGTTCTTTTCTCCTTCTTTTGAAATTACTTCTGTAACTAGAATTTGTTCTGGTAGCTCTTCAACTATAAATGGTATGTGTTCCGGAGCAATTTCTTCGTGATTTTCTAGCTCTTCTACGGTTACTGTTATTTCAGGTTCTTTACCGTCTTCTTCAACAGTTAAAATCTGTGTCTTTTGTTCTTTTCCATCTTTTATTTTCCTTATAATACGTTTCTTTGTTATCTTCCTTCGTCTCTTTCCTTCTGGTGTAAGTGTTTCTTCGACTTCTTCTTGTGGCTGCTCTTCAAATACAATTTCGTAAGAGGGCATTTTAGGAAGAAGTAACTTATCATCGACTTCAGGTTTAAAGATTTGGTCGGTTTTATCTTTTTTAAATGGTTTTAGGTTAACATCATTCATTTCATCTTCAGGTGTAGGTTTTTGTTTATATTTTAATGATATGCCATCTTCATCTGGAGTATCTTTAGGTTTCGGTATCCCCTTTTCAAGGGTCGATTCTATAGTTTCAGGAATATTTTTCGGTTTTTTCTTTTTCTTTAGTTTTTTAATCTTAATATCTGCTTGTTCTGTAGCTTCTTCATCAGTACTTTCTAAATCTGGTTTGAGATTACTGGTTGTTTCATCTTCAAATTCGGATGGTTCAAACTTGAGTCCTTCCACATCTCGTTCTTTTTTAATTTTATTAAGTTCTTCTTTCGGTAATAATTTCGATTTGGCTATTTCAGTATCGTCATCTGGTAACTGCTTTCCAGGTACTGGTTTAAGTTTAATTACTTCTTGATCTTCGATATTATCTGGCAGCTTTCCTTTCTTTATCAACAACTGTTTTGACTTTTCTTCTGGAGATAATTTCTTTTTCGGCTTTCGTTGATATTTAAATGCTTCGTCAACCTCTTCTAATTCAGATTTCTCTGGCATATCGACTAGATCTAATTTTTCTAACTCTTTTAGATCTAAATCTTTATCTCTAAGTCGTCTTCTTTTCGTTTTCTTAACAGATTCAGCTTCTTTGATATTTCTTGATAAAAAGCCGTTTTCTCTATATACTGGTTCAAGTATTGAGATACGGGGTACTTGCTCACGTTCAGAATGCGAAGGAAATTCAACAGGAGTAATTCTACTTTTTAGCAAAAATTTTGGTAATCTAACTCGGTCATCTTTTTTCGGTACCACTTTTGCTTTTTTAAGTTTTATATTTGATAATAATGGAATTTCTTTTGTGTCGACCACTTTAATTTTTTGAGATTTGATTTCCTTTCTTTCAATGGGCATCAAGACGGAAACTTCTTTTCTTTTAATTGTATCCTTCTCTTCAGCTTTATTTTTTTTCTCTGGCTTTTTCTTAGGTTTCAATGGTTTAGCATTAAAACTATTTGGTTTTAATTCTTCTGGAGATTCGAACTCCTCCACAGTGACTGTTATTTCAGGTTTTTTACCCTCTTCTTCAACAGTAACTATTTTAGTTTGTTCTTGCTTACCCTCTTTTTGTTTCTTAATTACACGTTTCCTGATGACTTTATTTTTCTTTTTCCCATCTTCAGAAATTACTTCGGTAACTTGAATCTGTTCTGGTAGTTCTTCTACAATATATGCCGGTTGTTCAGATGTTATTTCTTCAGCAGGTTCGACCTCCTCCACAGTTACAGTTGTTTCAGGTGTTTTACCTTCTTCTTCTACAGTAACTATTTCAGTTTTTTCCTGTTTACCATTTTTTTGCTTTTTAAGTACTCTTTTTTTGATAACTTTCTTTTTCGTTTCTCCTTCTTTTGTAATAAATTCGGTAACTTGAACTTGTTCTGGTAACTCCTCAACAGTGGTAGAAAGCTCTAAACTTGGTACTGCCAATGCTTTTTTCAATAATTCTATTTGGATCATTTCTTCTACATTTTCAGAATTTTCTCTAGCCTGGGCAAGTGATGGCACAAATAAAATATTATCGTCACTAATTAACTTAACATCATCTTTTTGTAGTTTAGTTCTACGTTGTTTCTTTGAAATGCCATTTATGTCTTTGGATGGTTTCGTGGCATCCATTGGAATATCAAATTCTTCGACATTGACTGTAGTTGTAGTAGGCTTTTCCGGTACGCTCGCTTCAGGAGTTTCACATTCCTTTACAGTAACTGTAGTTTCAGGTTTCTTGCCTTCTTCTTCTACAGTGACTATTTCGGTTTGTTCTTGTATACCGTCTTTGTGCTTCCTAATCACACGTTTCTTAATGACCTTTTTCTTCTTCTTGCCATCGTGAGTTATAATTTCACTGACTTGAACTTGTTCTGGCAGTTCTTCTACTGTATAAGTAGACTTTTCTGGTACAGTCTCTTCGGGAGCTTCAAATTCCTCAACAGTAACTGTAGTTTCAGGTTTCTTACCTTCTTCTTCTACAGTGACTATTTCGGTTTTTTCTTGTTTACCGTCTTTGTGCTTCTTAATCACACGTTTCTTAATAATCTTTTTCTTTTTCATGCCATCGTGAGTTACAATTTCACTCACTTGAACTTCTTCCGGCAGTTCTTCTACTATGTATGTAGGCTGTTCTATTACGGTTCCTCCGGGAGATTCGAATTCCTCAACAGTAACTGTAGTTTCAGGTTGCTTGCCTTCTTCTTCGACAGTGACTATTTCGGTTTGTTCTTGTTTACCGTCTTTGTGCTTCTTAATCACGCGATTCTTAATAATCTTTTTCTTCTTCTTCCCATCGTCAGTTACAACTTCACTCACTTGAACTTCTTCCGGCATTTCTTCTACTATGTATGTAGGCTGTTCTATTACGGGTTTTTCGGGAGATTCGAATTCCTCAACAGTAACTGTAGTTTCAGGTTTCTTGCCTTCTTCTTCGACAGTGACTATTTCGGTTTTTTCTTGTTTACCGTCTTTGTGCTTCTTAATCACACGTTTCTTAATAATCTTTTTCTTCTTCTTGCCATTGTGAGTTACAACTTCACTCACTTGAACTTCTTCCGGTAGTTCTTCTACTATGTAAGTAGGCTGTTCAATTACGGTTTCTCCGGGAGATTCGAATTCCTCAACAGTAACTGTAGTTTCAGGTTTCTTGCCTTCTTCTTCGACAGTGACTATTTCGGTTTGTTCTTGTTTACCGTCTTTGTGCTTCTTAATCACACGTTTCTTAATAATCTTTTTCTTCTTCTTGCCATCGTCAGTTACAACTTCACTCACTTGAACTTCTTCCGGCAGTTCTTCTATTATGTAAGTAGGCTGTTCTATTACGGTTTCTACGGGAGATTCGAATTCCTCAACAGTAACTGTAGTTTCAGGTTTCTTGCCTTCTTCTTCGACAGTGACTATTTCGGTTTGTTCTTGTTTACCGTCTTTGCGCTTCTTAATCACACGTTTCTTAATAATCTTTTTCTTCTTCTTACCATCGTGAGTTAAAACTTCACTCACTTGAATTTCTTCCGGCAGTTCTTCTACTATGTAAGTAGGCTGTTCTATTACGGATTCCCCGGGAGATTCCAACTCCTCAACAGTAACTGTAATTTCAGGTTTCTTGCCTTCTTCTTCGACAGTGACTATTTCGGTTTGTTCTTGTTTACCGTCTTTGTGCTTCTTAATCACACGTTTCTTAATGATCTTTTTCTTCTTCTTGCCATCGTGAGTTACAACTTCACTCACTTGAACTTCTTCCGGCATTTCTTCTACTATGTATGTAGGCTGTTCTATTACGGTTTTTTCGGGAGATTCGAATTCCTCAACAGTAACTGTAGTTTCAGGTTTCTTGCCTTCTTCTTCTACAGTGACTATTTCGGTTTGTTCTTGTATACCGTCTTTGTGCTTCCTAATCACACGTTTCTTAATGACCTTTTTCTTCTTCTTGCCATCGTGAGTTATAATTTCACTGACTTGAACTTGTTCTGGCAGTTCTTCTACTGTATAAGTAGACTTTTCTGGTACAGTCTCTTCGGGAGCTTCAAATTCCTCAACAGTAACTGTCGTTTCAGGTTTCTTACCTTCTTCTTCTACAGTGACTATTTCGGTTTTTTCTTGTTTACCGTCTTTGTGCTTCTTAATCACACGTTTCTTAATAATCTTTTTCTTTTTCATGCCATCGTGAGTTACAATTTCACTCACTTGAACTTCTTCCGGCAGTTCTTCTACTATGTATGTAGGCTGTTCTATTAGGGTTTTTTCGGGAGAATCGAATTCCTCAACAGTAACTGTAGTTTCTGGTTTCTTGCCTTCTTCTTCGACAGTTACTATTTCGGTTTGTTCTTGTTTACCGTCTTTGTGCTTCTTAATCACATGTTTCTTAATAATCTTTTTCTTCTTCTTGCCATCGTGAGTTACAACTTCACTCACTTGAACTTCTTCCGGCAGTTCTTCTACTATGTATGTAGGCTGTTCTATTACGGTTTTTTCGGGAGAATCGAATTCCTCAACAGTAACTGTAGTTTCTGGTTTCTTGCCTTCTTCTTCGACAGTTACTATTTCGGTTTGTTCTTGTTTACCGTCTTTGTGCTTCTTAATCACATGTTTCTTAATAATCTTTTTCTTCTTCTTGCCATCGTGAGTTACAACTTCACTCACTTGAACTTCTTCCGGCAGTTCTTCTACTATGTAAGTAGGGTGTTCTATTACGGTTCCTCCGGGAGATTCGAATTCCTCAACAGTAACTGTAGTTTCAGGTTTCTTGCCTTCTTCTTCGACAGTGACTTTTTCGGTTTGTTCTTGTTTACCGTCTTTGTGCTTCTTAATCACGCGTTTCTTAATAATCTTTTTCTTCTTCTTGCCATCGTCAGTTACAACTTCACTCACTTGAACATCTTCCGGCAGTTCTTCTACTATGTAAGTAGGCTGTTCTATTACGGTTCCTCCGGGAGATTCGAATTCCTCAACAGTAACTGTAGTTTCAGGTTTCTTGCCTTCTTCTTCCACAGTGACTATTTCGGTTTTTTCTTGTTTACCGTCTTTGTGCTTCTTAATCACACGTTTCTTAATAATCTTTTTCTTCTTCTTACCATCGTGAGTTACAACTTCACTCACTTGAACTTCTTCCGGCAGTTCTTCTACTATGTAAGTAGACTGTTCACTTACGGTTTCTCCGGGATATTCGAATTCCTCAACAGTAACTGTAGTTTCAGGTTTCTTGCCTTCTTCTTCGACAGTGACTATTTCGGTTTTTTCTTGTTTACCGTCTTTATGCTTCTTAATCACACGTTTCTTAATAATCTTTTTCTTCTTCTTCCCATCGTCAGTTACAACTTCACTCACTTGAACATCTTCCGGCAGTTCTTCTACTATGTAAGTAGGCTGTTCTATTACGGTTCCTCCGGGAGATTCGAATTCCTCAACAGTAACTGTAGTTTCAGGTTGCTTGCCTTCTTCTTCGACAGTGACTATTTCGGTTTGTTCTTGTTTACCGTCTTTGTGCTTCTTAATCACGCGTTTCTTAATAATCTTTTTCTTCTTCTTCCCATCGTCAGTTACAACTTCACTCACTTGAACTTCTTCCGGCATTTCTTCTACTATGTATGTAGGCTGTTCTATTACGGGTTTTTCGGGAGATTCGAATTCCTCAACAGTAACTGTAGTTTCAGGTTTCTTGCCTTCTTCTTCGACAGTGACTATTTCGGTTTTTTCTTGTTTACCGTCTTTGTGCTTCTTAATCACACGTTTCTTAATAATCTTTTTCTTCTTCTTGCCATCGTGAGTTACAACTTCACTCACTTGAACTTCTTCCGGTAGTTCTTCTACTATGTAAGTAGGCTGTTCAATTACGGTTTCTCCGGGAGATTCGAATTCCTCAACAGTAACTGTAGTTTCAGGTTTCTTGCCTTCTTCTTCGACAGTGACTATTTCGGTTTGTTCTTGTTTACCGTCTTTGTGCTTCTTAATCACACGTTTCTTAATAATCTTTTTCTTCTTCTTGCCATCGTCAGTTACAACTTCACTCACTTGAACTTCTTCCGGCAGTTCTTCTATTATGTAAGTAGGCTGTTCTATTACGGTTTCTACGGGAGATTCGAATTCCTCAACAGTAACTGTAGTTTCAGGTTTCTTGCCTTCTTCTTCGACAGTGACTATTTCGGTTTGTTCTTGTTTACCGTCTTTGCGCTTCTTAATCACACGTTTCTTAATAATCTTTTTCTTCTTCTTACCATCGTGAGTTATAACTTCACTCACTTGAATTTTTTCCGGCAGTTCTTCTACTATGTAAGTAGGCTGTTCTATTACGGATTCCCCGGGAGATTCCAACTCCTCAACAGTAACTGTAATTTCAGGTTTCTTGCCTTCTTCTTCGACAGTGACTATTTCGGTTTGTTCTTGTTTACCGTCTTTGTGCTTCTTAATCACACGTTTCTTAATGATCTTTTTCTTCTTCTTGCCATCGTGAGTTACAACTTCACTCACTTGAACTTCTTCCGGCATTTCTTCTACTATGTATGTAGGCTGTTCTATTACGGTTTTTTCGGGAGATTCGAATTCCTCAACAGTAACTGTAGTTTCAGGTTTCTTGCCTTCTTCTTCGACAGTGACTATTTCGGTTTTTTCTTGTTTACCGTCTTTGTGCTTCTTAATCACACGTTTCTTAATAATCTTTTTCTTCTTCTTGCCATCGTGAGTTACAACTTCACTCACTTGAACTTCTTCCGGCAGTTCTTCTACTATGTAAGTAGGCTGTTCAATTACGGTTTCTCCGGGAGATTCGAATTCCTCAACAGTAACTGTAGTTTCAGGTTTCTTGCCTTCTTCTTCGACAGTGACTATTTCGGTTTGTTCTTGTTTACCGTCTTTGTGCTTCTTAATCACACGTTTCTTAATAATCTTTTTCTTCTTCTTGCCATCGTCAGTTACAACTTCACTCACTTGAACTTCTTCCGGCAGTTCTTCTATTATGTAAGTAGGCTGTTCTATTACGGTTTCTACGGGAGATTCGAATTCCTCAACAGTAACTGTAGTTTCAGGTTTCTTGCCTTCTTCTTCGACAGTGACTATTTCGGTTTGTTCTTGTTTACCGTCTTTGCGCTTCTTAATCACACGTTTCTTAATAATCTTTTTCTTCTTCTTACCATCGTGAGTTATAACTTCACTCACTTGAATTTCTTCCGGCAGTTCTTCTACTATGTAAGTAGGCTGTTCTATTACGGATTCCCCGGGAGATTCCAATTCCTCAACAGTAACTGTAGTTTCAGGTTTCTTGCCTTCTTCTTCGACAGTGACTATTTCGGTTTGTTCTTGTTTACCGTCTTTGTGCTTCTTAATCACACGTTTCTTAATGATCTTTTTCTTCTTCTTGCCATCGTGAGTTACAACTTCACTCACTTGAACTTCTTCCGGCATTTCTTCTACTATGTATGTAGGCTGTTCTATTGCGGTTTTTTCGGGAGATTCGAATTCCTCAACAGTAACTGTAGTTTCAGGTTTCTTGCCTTCTTCTTCGACAGTGACTATTTCGGTTTTTTCTTGTTTACCGTCTTTGTGCTTCTTAATCACACGTTTCTTAATAATCTTTTTCTTCTTCTTGCCATCGTGAGTTACAACTTCACTCACTTGAACTTCTTCCGGCAGTTCTTCTACTATGTAAGTAGGCTGTTCAATTACGGTTTCTCCGGGAGATTCGAATTCCTCAACAGTAACTGTAGTTTCAGGTTTCTTGCCATCTTCTTCGACAGTGACTATTTCGGTTTGTTCTTGTTTACCGTCTTTGTGCTTCTTAATCACACGTTTCTTAATGATCTTTTTCTTCTTCTTGCCATCGTGAGTTACAACTTCACTCACTTGAACTTCTTCCGGCATTTCTTCTACTATGTATGTAGGCTGTTCAATTACGGTTTCTCCGGGAGATTCGAATTCCTCAACAGTAACTGTAGTTTCAGGTTTCTTGCCTTCTTCTTCGACAGTGACTATTTCGGTTTGTTCTTGTTTACCGTCTTTGTGCTTCTTAATCACACGTTTCTTAATAATCTTTTTCTTCTTCTTGCCATCGTCAGTTACAACTTCACTCACTTGAACTTCTTCCGGCATTTCTTCTACTATGTATGTAGGCTGTTCTATTACGGTTTTTTCGGGAGATTCGAATTCCTCAACAGTAACTGTAGTTTCAGGTTTCTTTCCTTCTTCTTCGACAGTGACTATTTCGGTTTGTTCTTGTTTACCGTCTTTGTGCTTCTTAATCACACGTTTCTTAATAATCTTTTTCTTCTTCTTGCCATCGTCAGTTACAACTTCACTCACTTGAACTTCTTCCGGCAGTTCTTCTACTATGTAAGTAGGCTGTTCTATTACGGTTTCTACGGGAGATTCGAATTCCTCAACAGTAACTGTAGTTTCAGGTTTCTTGCCTTCTTCTTCGACAGTGACTATTTCGGTTTGTTCTTGTTTACCGTCTTTGTGCTTCTTAATCACACGTTTCTTAATAATCTTTTTCTTCTTCTTGCCATCGTGAGTTACAACTTCACTCACTTGAACTTCTTCCGGCAGTTCTTCTACTATGTAAGTAGGCTGTTCTATTACGGTTTCTCCGGGAGATTCGAATTCCTCAACAGTAACTGTAGTTTCAGGTTTCTTGCCTTCTTCTTCGACAGTTACTATTTCGGTTTGTTCTTGTTTACCGTCTTTGTGCTTCTTAATCACACGTATCTTAATAATCTTTTTCTTCTTCTTGCCATCGTGAGTTACAACTTCACTCACTTGAACTTCTTCTGGCAGTTCTTCTACTGTATAAGTGGGCTTTTCAGGTACAGTCTCTTCGGGACCTTCGAATTCTTCAACAGTAACTGTAGTTTCAGGTTTCTTTCCTTCTTCTTCTTCGACAGTGACTATTTCGGTTTGTTCTTGTTTACCGTCTTTGTGCTTCTTAATCACACGTTTCTTAATAATCTTTTTCTTCTTCTTGCCATCGTGAGTTACAACTTCACTCACTTCAACTTCTTCCGGCAGTTCTTCTACTATGTAAGTAGGCTGTTCTATTACGGTTTCTCCGGGAGATTCGAATTCCTCAACAGTAACTGTAGTTTCAGGTTTCTTGCCTTCTTCTTCCACAGTGACTATTTCGGTTTGTTCTTGTTTACCGTCTTTGTGCCTCTTAATCACACGTTTCTTAATGATCTTTTTCTTCTTCTTGCCATCGTGAGTTACAACTTCACTCACTTGAACTTCTTCCGGCAGTTCTTCTACTATGTAAGTAGGCTGTTCTATTACGGTTTCTACGGGAGATTCGAATTCCTCAACAGTAACTGTAGTTTCAGGTTTCTTTCCTTCTTCTTCGACAGTGACTATTTCGGTTTGTTCTTGTTTACCGTCTTTGTGCTTCTTAATCACACGTTTCTTAATGATCTTTTTCTTCTTCTTGCCATCGTGAGTAACAACTTCACTCACTTGAACTTCTTCTGGCAGTTCTTCTACTGTATAAGTGGGCTTTTCAGGTACAGTCTCTTCGGGACCTTCGAATTCTTCAACAGTAACTGTAGTTTCAGGTTTCTTTCCTTCTTCTTCGACAGTGACTATTTCGGTTTTTTCTTGTTTACCGTCTTTGTGCTTCTTAATCACACGTTTCTTAATAATCTTTTTCTTCTTCTTGCCATCGTGAGTTACAACTTCACTCACTTGAACTTCTTCCGGCAGTTCTTCTACTATGTAAGTAGGCTGTTCTATTACGGTTTCTCCGGGAGATTCGAATTCCTCAACAGTAACCGTAGTTTCAGGTTTCTTGCCTTCTTCTTCGACAGTGACTATTTCGGTTTTTTCTTGTTTACCGTCTTTGTGCTTCTTAATCACACGTTTCTTAATAATCTTTTTCTTCTTCTGGCCATCGTGAGTTACAACTTCACTCACTTGAACTTCTTCCGGCAGTTCTTCTACTATGTAAGTAGGCTGTTCAATTACGGTTTTTTCGAGAGATTCGAATTCCTCAACAGTAACTGTAGTTTCTGGTTTCTTGCCTTCTTCTTCGACAGTGACTATTTCGGTTTGTTCTTGTTTACCGTCTTTGTGCTTCTTAATTACACGTTTCTTAATGATCCTTTTCTTCTTCTTGCCATCGTGAGTTACAACTTCACTCACTTGAACTTCTTCCGGCAGTTCTTCTACTATGTAAGTAGGATGTTCTATTACGGTTTCTCCGGGAGATTCGAATTCCTCAACAGTAACTGTAGTTTCAGGTTTCTTGCCTTCTTCTTCGACAGTGACTATTTCGGTTTGTTCTTGTTTACCGTCTTTGTGCTTCTTAATTACACGTTTCTTAATGATCCTTTTCTTCTTCTTGCCATCGTGAGTTACAACTTCACTCACTTGAACTTCTTCCGGCAGTTCTTCTACTATGTATGTAGGCTGTACTATTACGGTTTTTTCGGGAGATTCGAATTCCTCAACAGTAACTGTAGTTTCAAGTTTCTTGCCTTCTTCTTCGACAGTGACTATTTCGGTTTTTTCTTGTTTACCGTCTTTGTGCTTCTTAATCACACGTTTCTTAATAATCTTTTTCTTCTTGCCATCGTGAGTTACAACTTCACTCACTTGAACTTCTTCCGGCAGTTCTTCTACTATGTAAGTAGGCTGTTCAATTACGGTTTCTCCGGGAGATTCGAATTCCTCAACAGTAACTGTAGTTTCAGGTTTCTTGCCTTCTTCTTCGACAGTGACTATTTCGGTTTGTTCTTGTTTACCGTCTTTGTGCTTCTTAATCACACGTTTCTTAATAATCTTTTTCTTCTTCTTGCCATCGTGAGTTACAACTTCACTCACTTGAACTTCTTCCGGCAGTTCTTCTACTATGTAAGTAGGCTGTTCTATTACGGTTTCTCCGGGAGATTCGAATTCCTCAACAGTAACTGTAGTTTCAGGTTTCTTGCCTTCTTCTTCGACAGTGACTATTTCGGTTTTTTCTTGTTTACCGTCTTTGTGCTTCTTAATCACACGTTTCTTAATAATCTTTTTCTTCTTCTTGCCATCGTAAGTTACAACTTCACTCACTTGAACTTCTTCTGGCAGTTCTTCTACTATATAAGTAGGCTTTTGTTTAGTATCCAGTGAAGACTCGGTTATTTGGAATTGATCGGATGTTTGTTCCAATTCAACAATATCTACCCCCGGTTTTGATTTTTTATTTTCGGGTAAACTTTCATGTAAAATTTCATCTATAACGATATCTCCTTCATCGTGTTCTTTCCTCTTCTTTTTTATAGTAGTTCTCTTAATTTTTATATTTTCCGTACCCTCTGGGGTGGACCTAAAGTTAGTGATAAATTCTGTTTCCTCTGTGTCAATATGTTGTTCGATATCAGTTTTTATGTGCTGTAGCGTATTCTCCTGGGTGCTTGTACGTGTTTGTTTGGCTTGTGTTTTATGTATTTCTGGTGCTTCCAGTAAGCCTGTAATTTCATGTGCATGTAAATATTATGTATTATATTAAAATGTAATAATGTGTTTTTGTGTATGATATGGTGTATGGATTACCTACTTATGTGTTCTAATATTAACTTACCCTCTTGTTCATGCAGCAATACTTCACTTATCTGTAGAGTCGGTGATTCTTCGCCCATAATAACTTTTACGGTTTTTGTTGATGGATATAAACTTTCTAGACTTCCCAAATCATCTTGAGGGATTTGCTCATTTGTAATAATTTCGTGTTGAGGAAAATCAACATAAGTTAGTTGGCCTCTACGTAAAGATAGTTTTTCAGGTGCCATAATATCATGTGATAGCAGTGATGTAATTTCTTCATTAGTTACAACTCTCTTTTGTAGAATTTCTTGTTTTGCTGTTGTTTCTACAGCAGAAGCTTCTTGAATTTCGTGCCCCGTTTGTCCTTGAGTAAGTACTTCAATTACAGTTATACTTTCTTGAACTGTTATAGATTTATTTGCTGTAGATGATCCAGGCATCTTTGTGGTAAATTCATTTGTAGTTGCGTGTACTACTATGTCAGCCTCAGTAACGCCATGCATAATATCTTGTCGAGCAATAGCTTGTTGAAAGGGTTCTTTTCTATCTAATGTTAAATGTTCTACATTTTCTAGTATCCTGACATTTTCCTTTTCTACCACGTTTTGTTCTATGATGCTTGGAGTTGCTTTTATTTCAGTATATTTTTCTATTGCAAGTGGCAATTCGCTTTGATTAGAAAATGTTTCAGTAGTTTCGGCTGTTTTTCCAGGACTTTCTAAAGTAATATCTATTGATTTTTCTATTTCAATTATTTTATTTTCTAAGTTAGATTCTCTCTCTGAAACTATAGTCTCTAATATATTTAGCGGTTTAAATGGTACGTGGTCTTCAAGAGCATGCTTTTCTTCTTCACTCTTTATTATAATATTTTCAATATTTTGTTCTGATTTTATTTCTGTTATTTGTGTAGCTTCATGAGAGGTAAAAGTTTTTTCAGCGCTGGACAAATCCAGAGGTTTGTCAACCATTATTTCTTCTAGTTCATTTGCTACTGTTTCCAATATGGATAGTGATTCTCCAGCTACAAATTCTATATTAACTGTTTTGTTTTCCACTGATTTTTGTTCCATGGGTTTCTCCGTCTCGTGAACGTGTTTTTCCATGATAATAACACTTTCATATTCACCTTGAAGCTGCTTAGCATTATCCGTAAATGATGAGGTTTTTTCAAATTTTTCTGTGGTATCACCAGCTATTATTTCTGATTGCGTAAGTGATTTATATGGTACAATATTCACTTCAGATTTTTTTTCCTCGTATTCAATTGATTTTAGTGGAATTTCATCCTCACGAGTAATTATTTCTGTTATCTTCAAACTATCTTTTTCAGTTATACTTGTATCAGCTGTTTTAAGGTCTCCAATGGGAATATTTACGAGATCCGTTTCAGTTTCGTGTATTATATTTTCAGTTAGTATAACACTTTCAAAAGTGTCTCTATTCACTTGAATATTGGATTCTGAAATTTGGTCTACTTTTAAGTCTACGATATTCTCATTCGTAATTACCTCAGAAGACTCCAGATGTTTTACAGTATCTAATTGTTGTTCTGCTCTACTGCTTAGAACAGGCGATTCTTTAAATTGTTGAGCTAGTCCTTCGGAGTGTATCTCACCGACAGTAAGCTCTGAAAGTATATCTTGTTTTAGGAGGGCACTTTTGCAATCCATTTTAATTGGTCCATCAAAATTATCCACACTTTCTATAATTAAGGGTTGGTCATAAGTTAAACTTTCTGAAGGATTATAATGAGGTGTAGCTTTGGCAGGTAGAACATCATCTGTTTTTACATCAGCTGTTAATAGATGGGTTAAAACTTCTGTAGTTTGGGAACTAGTGTTTTCCAATATGGACGCAACCGCCGACGCTGATTCAGGTTGATTAATTTTACCGAAAGGTATTTCAGTCTCACCAGTTACCACTTGAATTCCGGAAACTGCCATTTCAATATCTACATGCGCTTGGGCCTGCCTTTGGTTGGCCTCTAAAGATACATAATCTGATTCGCTTTCTTGAACTTGATGAATGGTTTCAATTAATCCTTGATATGGTACAGTTTCTATATTAGCTTTTGTAGTGTCTTCAGATGTTAGACTTAAATCTTTGTATGAATCCACGGAATTTGTTTCAGATTTTTCTGGAAGAGTTATTAATTGCAAATCTACAGTCGCCGTTTGTTGTGATGCAGACTGAAAACTTTCTAATGTATTTTCTTTTTCTTGTATTACTAATTCTGTTATATTTAAACCATGGGATTTCTCTTCTAAAATAATATTTGCTTCGGTGGTCGATGGTTTGAATTTTCCGGTGAACTCGACTTCATTTTCCTGGATAATATCTTCAGAAATAATCAATGGATTCAAAATTTCCTCACTTTCTCTTGCTACGACTTCTTCTGGTTGTATTGTTTTGTGAATACCTGTAGCTTCTATAATATCACTTAGATTTTGTTCAGCGACTTTATGATTAGTGTCAATTTTACTTTCTGCTTGTTTGGATTCTGGAATATTAAATTGACTAAGTTCACCTTCCTTTTGTCCTAGGACTTCTTCGTACAATGAGACCGATTCTCTAGTATCTATAGCCACTGATGCTGAAATTTTGGTTTCTTTAATCATCGGAGAGAATTCAGTTTCTATATCCATAGTTACTTGTTCTGATACAGTTAGAGAGTCATATGGTATTGTTGACTCAATCGCTTTAATTTGATCTGATACCTCACTTTTAAGATGTTCTGTACCATATTCTACTAATATTTCTGACTGCGACACTATGCCTTTTGCATCAACAATATCTTCAGTTGCAAATGTACTACTTACTGGAGTTTCCAATAAGTCTTGTTCGTTTTCGTGTACCATTACTGTTTCAATACTGACAGTTTTATCTTCGTCTAGTAAAACTGATGCTTCTTGTGTTTTAGGTTTTTGAGCTTCTGGCCTTACACTTTCTAATTCAGAAGTTATGGTTTCATAAAGAACTGCTGTTGGTAAGCTTGGTATTTCAGACAGAGCAGTTGCCTCCGTTGGTTTGTCTAGGACAATATCTTCTACGGTATCCATTGTCTTATGTTCAGTACTTAAAGGTGTTGTGTAGAAATCCAAACCTGGTACAGCCTTAATTAAGTCTGGACTGCTTTCTGTTTTTAAGGCCGATTCATTTTCATTAATAATTGTTTGTGTGATTGTAATACTTTGATCAGCAATAAATGTAACATCAGCATTTTTAGTTGGCACATCTGTTTTATCAAAATAAGTTTCAGAATCTTGTACTAATGCATTTATTTGGATGATAGGTTCTAAAGTAGTTTGTTCAATGCTTGCTTTTAATAATGCACCTTCCTCAATTACAACACTGTGAGTTGATTCTTCTGCTAGTGTAATACTAGTTTCAGCAACCTGTTGAACATCTATAGATGTTGTTGCTGATTTACTTTCAGTAGCCTGAGGAGATTCATATATATTTTCTTTTTCTGTAAGAATGACTTCAGATGTTTCAGAAACAACTAATTGTACAAAATTTACTTCAGCACTTTGTTTTATTGGCTTAGTTTGTTCGGTTAGAGTACTCTCTTTTTCACCGATCACTGCTTCAGCGTTTATAAGGCTCCGATGTTCTAGTTGTGTTTTTGTAGCAGATTGTGTAATTATTGCTTCTTTTTTGAATTCATCCACGGTATCATTTGCTAAAACTTCTTGAATTTCTACTACATCTTGTGAAATTAAAGTAGAATTCACTGTTTTCAGGTCCGGCTGTTCACTCGTAAGAGGCTGTTCTTTCATTTCTGAGGTAACCGTAGTTACAGATAAGCCCTCTGAAGGTTGATACTCTGCCTCAGCTTTCTTTTCGGAGAGTTCAATCTGAGACAAAATATTTTCCGATTCCAGTGAAACAGACTCTGTAGTCGTTAAACTGTCTACTGGTATATAATCTGATTTAGCTTTATCAGCACACACATCTTGTTTTTCGAATGACTTCATGGATTCAGTAGATACTGTTTCTTCTGTAATTGCACTTATATATGGAATTACAGACGATTTTCCTTCAAGCCTTTCTAAAGGTTGAGCTTCCGGTAAAATATTTTCTTTATCATCTGCTGTGATTTCAGTTATATGTAAGCCGACAATTTCAGATATTTCTAAGTTAGCCTGTTTTTTGTCTGGTACTATATCTTCCAGTTTATCCGCTTCTTTTTCTCCAACAGTAAATTGCGTTTGTACTAACGGTAGCGTTATATCTTGACTTCTGTTAGCAATGTGAGTTTCAGGAATTTTATGCTCTAACTCAGATGGTACAGATCCAGTTAGAATTTCTTCACTAAGTGCTACTTTTTGTTCATCAATACTAATATGTGCTAAAGATATTTCAGTTTCATGTATTTTTAGTTCACCCTCCTTTTGATCTACTTCTATTTCAGTAATTGCCAGTGCTTGTCCTGGTAAAATGTCTACATTTGCAACTTTTTCATAAGGCAAAATTTCTTTAGGCAACATGTTTTCGATATCAGTTACATTAGTTTCGGTTACTATAAGTTCAACAAAAGGTTTTGTGTATTTTTTTGCGCGTCCAGTTAGTGGTTCCTCTTCCTCTATAAAATCTGCATGTACCACACTTTCAATTTCAGAAGTAACTATTACTTCTTGTGTTGTTAACGCTTGCGATGCTAAAACTTGCAATGGTTTAGGGGCTGATTCATATACATCTTCTTTTTCATTTAATACGACTTCGGAAATATTTGTTCCCGACAGAAATTCAGTCAAATTTACAACTATATTCTTTGTTTCTGGTTTTGTTTCTACATAGTCCTTTTCTTTTTCTGCTGTTTCGTGTTCAATAACTTCTAATGTATTTAACGCTTCTTGCTCTGAAAGCGCTGTGATTTCTTGAGGTTTGTCTATTTTTAGAATATTTGTATTTTCATGAGTTTCTGTAAAAATGTTGCTGGCTACCTCTCTAGCAGAAATTTCAAGCAATGCTTTTACACCTGTAGGCGTTTCCCCAGGTATAAATTTTTTTTCACTATCATCAGTATGTACTTCGATTATATTTACTGCTTCATTTGGTAATAATGACTGTATAGCTTTCTTCGATTCAGCTGTGTCCTCAATAATATTTTCTATATTTTCTGAAGCTAGTGCTTCAGATATAACTACTTCACTGTGTACTGTTTGTTGAATGTTTGCTAGGCCTTCATCTTTTTGAACTGGTTTAATGTCTTTGACACTATGTTCTACCATTGTTTCTTCAGTAACACCAATAGGAAGTAGATTTGATTGAACTTGTTTAATTTTTTTAGAATCTGGCAGGTTAAACTTGGCAAGATCCTCTTCCATTTCAAGTGTATGAGATTCAGTTATCGAAACTTGTTCTAACGGCCTTGTTAACGAACCTTCTAAATTATGGCGTTCTGCTTGAGATGTCTCATAAATAGTTTCTGACTCTATTACATTTGCTTCGGTTATATAAGTGGCTTGCTGAGTTTCAATATCTAAAGAAGCCACATCTGTTTTGAATTTAAGATGATATTTCAAATCTTGTGGTAATTCACTAGTTTCAACTTGCTCTACAGTAAGCGATTCGTTTGGAGCAACTGATGTTTCTGGAAGAATTTTTTTGGGATGTGAGTATTCTGGTAATTCTTTTTCGGATTCTTGTGCAGTTGTTATTGTTTGGCTACTACTCTCCAAGTAAGTAAAGGAAGATTCAGCTTTCTTGAAATCAGTTTGTTGTTCTTCATATTGATTTTCTTTCTCATTATAAAATGTAGTTTGCGACACTAACGGTTCTAACGGTGAAATTTCAACTGCACTTCTTTGTAAGGGAAATGGTTCCGATGAAATTTCCACTTGAGGTTGTTGAGAATCTACGAAACTAATAGTTATACCTTCTAAGAGGTCTATATTTTCAACTGCTTGTACAATTTCATTAGAGAATTGTTTCTCTAGTTCTACTTCTTTTTCAGATGTTTCAGTTTGAGAAACGATTACTCCCTCACCACTTGTAATAGTCAAGTAAGCTGTTTGAGATGGAGGTAGCCTTCCTGCTGCATACTCGCCTTCAAGTTCTGGAGCAACTGTTTCAGTTTGCAATAGAGATTTTTGGGCAATAATATTTCTTGTAGCTACTTCAGTGGCAACAAATGCCTCCGGAAAGTGTTTTCCTGTTTTATCTTCTGCCAAAACTTCTTCAATGATTAAGGGTTCCCTTGCTTCTATATTGTATTTTGGATTTACCGTGCTTGGCTTACTTACATGGAGATCCTCTTCGGCTACAGCTTGATGAACTTCTTCCACATGTATGCCTTCTTTTGTAGAAAAAGTAGGCTGTGCGTAAACTTGAGTCGGCTTAGGAAATTCACTAAGGTCAGTTTCGTTCTGTGAAACTTGCACGTCAGTAATACTTTTAGCCACTTGAGAAATTATTGTAATATTCGCGGATTCATTTGGCAAATGAATTTTTTGTATATCAGTGGGAACGTCTCCTAAATTATGTTCCTCAATTATTAAACCTTCTCTAGAAATAAATTCAGGTGTAACATTTGATAAAGTAGGTTTCGCTTCAGAAATATAATCACCTGTCGAACTTTGAATTGTTGTCTCTGTAATCTCGAATGTTTCTATGGCATCAATAGATTTAGTAGCAAGAGAAGTTGTTGGTTCAAACCTACTACCAACTTTTTCTTGCTCTTGAACATATACTGTTTCCCCTACTACTGCAGTATGTGGTAACAAATCTACATTTGCTTTTCCTTCTTGTCTTCCTTCATTTATTTGTGTAACTTGAATTAATGACAAAGCTTCTGCGAATATAGCAGATTCATTTATTTGGAGGGGTTTTACGTTTTCAGCTGCAGTAGGAATAAAATCTTTTTCTTTCAAAGAAATTTCTATTTCTGAAATTGTCTTTGCTTCTTGTGGAAGAACAGATACACTTGCTTGGCTATTTTGAGGAATTCGTTCCTCATAATTGGTCGAAGTATCACATATCGTAATTTGTTGAATCTCTATGCTTTCAAATGGCTGTAAAACTTTAGTGGCACTTGAACTTGTTGGTGTAAATATTTCATCAAATTGTCCTGGAATAGTGTGAATGCATTGTTCTGAAATTTGTATAGCCTCAATATTATCGAATTTTGTATCTGCGGTGGCAGATAAACTTATGGTTCCTTTATAGTCCTTTTCAGTTTCATTTGAAAGTACCTCTCTTTCGATTATAGCGGCATGTGGTAGAATATTAATGTCGGCTCTTAAATCATCTGTTCTTTTATTTAAGTGAGTTATTGCTCCTGTTGTAAAAGCCTCTTGTACAACTTTTGATGAACTTAATGGCAATTCCTTTTGGGATGGGGTTTCCACATCTTCTAAGGACTTTAGATCTTCCTCATCGACTTTATACACATTAGTTCGGGGTTTATTCAATCTAATTTTCTTTTTAATATCACGAGTTTCATCGGTAATTTCCTCTATTTCGACTTCTATTTTTTTCTCTTTTTCTGGTTCGGTTTTTATTTCCTTTTCAACAATTTCCTCAACTTCTACTTCGGTTTTACCATCTTTTTTCTTTTCGCGCCTAATTTTAGTTACCTTCTTTACAATATTTCGATTTTCCTCAACAGCTTCGATATCCTTTTCTTCTTTTAGTTTTTCATTTGACTGCAGTTCCGTGATTTCAGTAATTTCTACTGAATGCTTTTTCTTGGGATATACTTCTCCTTTTACACTTCTCTCAGTGTCTTCTTGGACTTCAACGGTTTCTGTGAAAGTGTATGTATGATAGATAGTTTTGAGTGTTGTATAAATTATTCAAAGGTTTTTATTATGTGCGTAGAAGGCTAAGCATAAGCTGAAGCCTAAATAATTTTTGTGGCGAAAAGTAGGTATGAGCATATTAATGGAATGCGAGTAATAGTTTTGTAGTGGGTAAAGTTAATTAGATCTAAAACCACTCACCTCAGCTGAGGCGGTTAACACTATAAAGCCATTACACTATTTTCTATCTAGGCACTATGCAAAAGCTTCTCTTTTATTTTCACTAATAAACTAATTTTGATTAATGTATCGGTAACTATTAATAGAAATTGCTACTAGTTTTAATGCGATTACTTTTTTAATTGTTCATTGCTTAAAGGCGTGCTGTAACTTTATGCATTGCATTAAATATAATAAAATAGATTCAAGAGGAAAATAATGTCAACAGTTCATTTTATTTCAATTTTTCCTAAAAGCCATCAGTTTTCACTAGCTGTACTTACTAACAGACTAGTGCTCATTTATTCAGAATAAACATAAATAAGCATACAACATTTATTCAAGTAATCTTACCTTCAATATCATCTTTCTTCTTCATCTGCTTTCTTATAACTTGTCCTGAATCTGAAGCAAAATGTATTTAAGTTTAGTTTAAAAGCTTAATCATATGCTTATTTTTAATAATAAAACTAAGAGAAAAATCCCCTTACCTTCTAAAATTTCAATTTTCGTACCATGAGTAACAGTTTCTAAAACTGTTTTTGAAGTAACCTACAAAAATATGAATATTATATTTTGCATATTATTTTTAATTGTTTTTAATGACTAGAGTCTATTGCGCATTCATCAATCTTACCAATATAACTAAAATATATGTTTTTTAATTTTAGTATTTATTATTTTATAATTATTAGTTGTTGCTGTTTGGTTTGTTTTTGATTTATCTAATTTACCTCAGTTACTTCTGCTGTTTCCCACAATCTTTGCAGAAAATCTTGAGGAGTAAAGCTTGTAATAACTTCTTCGATGGTGACGTAATTGGCTTCTATCATTTTCATAAAAGCTCGGAATCCAACGGTGGCTGCAAGTTTGTTTTCATCCACGGCGCTCTCTTCGGTTAATACTTCAGATACTAAAGGCCCAAATCCTTTCCTTTCGACCACGTTAACCAAAGCAGACTGAGCCTGGGGTGATTTCAATGATGGAAATCTGTCTTCTTCGTACAAAACTGTTACTTCTCGTACAGTGATACCATTTTTGAGTAAATATCCGATCTCAGCAATTTCACGTAAAGGATTTTCGCCGGGACCAAATTCTTTCGGGCTCTTGAACTTAAGCATTTGCGTAACTTCTTTAGCCATTTTGAGTTCACTTTTACGAATAATCTTTTCACACCGATCAATAATTTGTTCTAGATTGACTTCAGTAATATCAGCTAATTCTGAAGCTCCAGATTGGGTTGTTCTTGTTGCTTTTGTAGTTCTAGGAAGAATTTTTTCGATATCTTTTATTATTTCTTCGGTTAATATCTCTTCCAGGTATGTTGCATCAGCAGGAGAAAGCAGTTCTGTGGCTTTCTCTAGAGGTACCTCTTCAGCATGTTCATCAATTTTCTTTGCTGTAGCTGTTGCTTCAGTCTTCAAAGGTTGTTGTATATCCAAAACAGGTTTAGCCTTTTCTGGTTTCTTTATGTCAGGTATTTCTTTAGTTGATTCTATTGCTTGCATTTCAGTAACGTCTAATGGTTTTTCTTCATCTGTCATTGTTTTAATACCTCGCTTTCTTTCTATTTTCTTTTTTTCTATTTTTACCCTTTCCTTTTTCACTCGTTCCTCTTCCTCTTTAGCTCTTCGAATCTTAATCTCTTTCTTTTTATATTCCGGAATTTCTTGGACATACAAATGGGCCTTAGTGATTGCTTCACCTACTTCACTAACAGCTTTACAAACATATGTCCCAACATCGTCGTTAGTAACATCAGTTATAGTTACGCTAGTTTTATTGTCTTCAATTCTTACTTTGACACGGTCAGTATTGCGAATTATTTTATCGTTACAATACCAAATCACATCTGAAATAAAAATATTGTATAGCTATTTAATAAAAAATAAAAAAACTAATGCAGTGCATTTTGCAATTAATATATTTGTTTACCTGGTGTCGGTGTACCAGTTATAAAGCATTCGAATTTTATTGTTTCGGCTTCAGTTGTTCTAACATCAGTAATTTCTCGTATAAAAGTTGGGGGACTTTGTGCGGCTAAAATGTTAAAACAATTAATTAGTAGTTCTTCACACACAAACACACACACACACACATATATATAGGCTCTGTAATTTTATTCCGTAGGAATAGGAATAGTAAGCACGATTTGACAACGTTTTGCTTTTCTTCTCTATTCACTAAAGATGAAAATCACCACTCAACCAAAGTTGAAATGCTTTTCTCATGGTAGATATGTTGCAAAAATGCCAAATCGTACGTTGATCAGCATAATGTTTAAATTATTAACAAGTCTATGCTCGGAGTAAAATTACACAACCTATAGTTTATCAGCATGCATTTATTCTCTCACTTAAATTCACAAATTAAAACTTGCAGCAACCAACACTTGACAAAAAACTAACCTGTATAAAACGAATTAATCATTATTTTTTTTAATGAAACTTAATATGCTGGAACTAATGCTTTACTAGCAGGTCGAAAAAGGTATTTTATATTTATTTTAAAATGCAGTTTTTATTTATTTTGGGTAGTTACCTGTTGTTTCAAATATCATTGTCTGGTCATGCTGGAGGTGGGAATTACTGGTCTAAACAAAATGCAAAAAAAATCGACAATTACAACATTAGTAACAAACATAAATTAAGGGTTAGTTTACCTTTGGAATTGTTTGTATTGTCAAAAGTGGAGTCTTCATTGGTGGGCACGAAAGCAGAAGCCAAGCCACAATCTTTTTCGTTATCGCCCATGCATTCGCTTTCTAACAACAAAAATTCTTGAAGTTCCTCTTGACTGTCAGCAGTATGCAATTGAAAGAAACCGCTAGGATCTATTTCTCTAGGTTCTAAAGGATACATTGGGCTGTTATCACTATTTTCATAATCATCTTCGTCTTTGAGATAACTCTCGTTTTTCACTCTAGGAAAAGTTAAATATTTCTCGGGCAAATATCTCATATCTACCGGTTCAGAAGAAATTGCATTACAAGAACTAGAATATTTTCCTAAAGAATCATAAATGTATTTTTTTTTATCAGAACCGCTACTTCCTTTTAAGCTGCTGCTTCTTGTTGATGGTTCGCTTTTTTCTTCTATGGGCGATAATATATTAAACAATTCTGTCTGAGTTTCTTCTTCTTTATTAGAAGTAGTCTCTTCTGGTTGAATATATTCATCAAAATGCCTGTACAGATTTCGTTCAGAAAATGATGGTGAGTTGATTAGTTCCATAACGGAGCTTAACGAGTGTCTATGAGAATTTAAATAATCGCTCATTGCTGTGTTAATAAAATCATTATTGCTTTTTGATTTATTCGAAATTGGTTCACTTTGAACCGAAGTATGTGAAACCGCTTCTATCATAGATGCTTCGTTTGATGGACTTTTTAAATAAAATGGCTCTTTAGCTGTTAGTTTTTCGCTTACATCATGCTTGCTTATTACCTTACCTTCGGATACTCGTTTTTGAATAGTTTCTAAGCTATCAGCTGACAACAACAAATCATGCGAAAAATTTCCAGACTTAGTATTACCTTTTAAGGCCGTAGATAACTCTTCCATATGCGTTACCCATTCAGGTTTGCGATAATCTTTGGTGCCTATAATACCTGTAAAGGATTTTTTTTAAGTACGTATATCTAAATAAAAATATAATATTGTGTTGCGCTGATTGTGAATGCTTGTGGAAGTGTCGTGTTAAGTTTGTGGAATTTTAAGGAAGGACAGGGAATTTGAAGCAAGATAAATTTTGCTGAAATTGAAGCTATCATTAACGGAATTTCTTTTTAGTCATACAAAATAAATTACCTTCTGTTGTTTCTACTAGTAGTTCTGTTGTGGTAACTGCAACCCCCAGAGGGTTAAAGGCTTCGTAGCTTATTGACCCAGTATCATCTGGGAAGACTTCTGTTATAGTTAGAGTTGAAACTCCGTCATCCAGGTTTTCAATTATAAATTCATGGGATGGGATAATTTCTTGTCCTTCTTTGAGCCACCTACCTTCTGGAGTTGGTTTACCAACAACTTGTACTTCGAATCTGAACAAAAAATATATGATATATTTAAATTTATTTAGTTAGTATACTTAAAAAATATTTATTGATTAGACAAATTCGAAAAAATATTTATCTTAAATACTATATTTAGTTCAGGTTAATTACTTTGTAACTTCTCCGTCTTTTGCGGAAATTACTTGTGGTAACTTCTTAATAATTTTTGGTGCTGTTTCTACTTCAGTGTCAGATGGGAAGAAGTCGGTTTCACTTATAGTCTGGAAAAATAACTGATAGTAAGTAACCTCATAGATGTACGATATAAGAATATAACATATATAAAATTAAACAAAGAATTAATTAGATACAATAACAAGGTATTTTTACTTTAGATACATATTACCGCTTAAGCCAGATATGTGTTTTACCTTGTCTGCTAGTAAATCTTCTTCAGATCCTGTCATGTGTCCTAGCTCCGAATCGGGAATATATTCATAGGCTTCAACGATCAAGGAAGACTTACATATTGCCTCACCAACGCGATTAAGAGCAATACAAGTATATTCTCCGGCATTTTCGGGAAATACTTCGCTTATAGCTAGGGTGCAAAGTCCTTCTGTATCTTGATAGATTGTAACGTCTTTGGCTTCATTAACGAGGCTATCATTATGATACCATTGTACTCTAGGCACAGGTTTTCCTGTAACAACACAGCTGAATTCCACTCTCTCGCCATCCATAACTCTGACAGGAGATAAGCGTTTGATAAATCTGGGATATTCCAATTCTTTTGTTTCTTCCCACTCACTTTCTTCGATAACGTGCAATGTTGAGGTACAAGTTACTGATCCTGCAGCATTTTCTGCTCTACATGTGATGGATCCCGCAAATTCGGCAGTTACCTCCGTAATAAGCAGAACTGATTTATTATCTTTTGTTACAACACGACGTGCTTGCGATGGTGTAATTGGCATTGATTCATGAAACCACTGGAACGTAGCTTCTGGAAGAGCTTCAACTGTAGCTTCCAAGATAACAGTGTCTCCAACTGAAGCTTTTTGAGGTTTGATGACTTCTATGAAACGCGGAGGTTGAGCTTCTGAAGTTTGTTCGACTACTGTAACTGATCCGGAAGACCTAGCTTCACCTCTGGGGTTAACCGCTCTGACTTCATATTTTCCACCTTTTTGTTTCTTAGACACTTTCTTTTTAATTATAAGTTTGGTAGTATTTTTTTTAGTTTCAATGCGATAATCGTTGTTTGGTTTGATTTCCGTACCATTACGAAGCCATGTTATTTCTGGTGTAGGTGTACCTTCGAAACTTGCTTCTAATGTTATTTCGTCTTCAGGTTTAACTAAAACGGCTTGGACGGGTCTAGTTATCTTTGGAGCATGCATAATGATAGGTTGGGTAATAGATAATGAGTTTGATATTACAAGATTAGCTCGACATTCTGCTTGTCCGAATTTATTTTCTGCTTTTACACTAAAAACTTTTTCATCTTCAGCTGTTGGTTTAAGGATCTCTAAAGTAGCAAAACCAGTTTCCGGATTAAATGTAAGTTTATGATTAGGTGTTGGTTTAAGCGGTTTCCCTTCTTTCAACCAGGTAATATTTGGTGTAGGTTGACCAACTACAATACATTCCATTTTGGCTATTTCTTTTTCTTCGACTATTTTAGGTTGTAAGGGTTGAATGAAGTGTGGGGCAACACCAGTTTCTTCTTTCTCTACAATAAAATTATTAAGTTTTTTATAATACCAACAACATATTTTTAGGAATAAAAGCGTTAAAAACTGCGAAGCGTATTCATATAATTTCGAGCTATAGCGCTTTCAAATTACTTCTAAAAAAATGATTATTATGACGTATTTTGTCAACTCTATTCTGGCTAAATGCCAGATATACAAAAGCAGTATAAATATGGTAAAACAACACACATGTCACACACAATTATTTTTATACCTAAAATAACGAGATTTGCAGTTGAAGTGGCAACGCCAGCAGGATTGGATGCTTTACAAGAATATATGGCTACATCCTGAGGTTCGACTTTGGCAAATTCTAATGTAACCGTATTTTCCACAATATTTACAAAAACTCTTTCAGAACTCTGGAATATTTTTTCGTTTTTATACCAAGCAATATCAGGAAATGGTGTACCTTCAACCTTACAAATCAAAAAAGTGGATTTTCCTTCTTCGGCTACAACAGGTTCAACTCTTTCAATAAATCTAGGAGCAA
Organism: Hermaeophaga mercurialis; assembly: GCA_951812935.1. NCBI lineage: Eukaryota > Metazoa > Arthropoda > Insecta > Coleoptera > Chrysomelidae > Hermaeophaga > Hermaeophaga mercurialis. The sequence goes on along the minus strand of OX638358.1, from coordinate 23,149,460 downwards.
TTGTTTTTGTATGAACTTTTTTCCCAATAGTTTTGTGTAGAATAGATTTGTGAATTTCCGATTTATCTTCTACCCCGGTTTTCTCTATGACTTTTTCTTCTGGAATCTTTTCTATTACTTCAGTAACGCGTTTCTGAGATATAATTTCCAATTCTGGAATAGGTTGGCTATCATCAAAGGTAACGGTCTTTTGCTTTTCTTTTTTAATTTTCTTTGACTTAATTTCGACGGTTAACTCTTTTTTAAACGGTATTTTTTCTGCTTCATCTTTCGGTTGTTCTGGTTCTTTTTCTTTTGGTTTAATGGTCTTCTTCTTTTCAATTAGTATTATTTGAGCATCAGATTTTTCAATCTTAGACTCTTCTTCCATATCTTGAGCAGTTTCATATTCTTTTGATTCCTCTTTTACTTTATGTTTCGGTTTCTTGGCTTTAAGATCCTTTGGCATACCTTCGTCTTCCTTTTCTTTTCTTTCTATAGGTTTTAATGCGATTTTATCATCGTGTTCTTTTAATGAAACTTCAGTGGCGTACTCGCGTTTTACAGTTTCAGTTTCAATTTTATATTCTTTAGTTTCTGGATATGCCTTAGATAATGGTTTCAGTTTAATATGTTCTTTCTCCTCTTCAGGAAGAGGCTTCCTTTTACCTGTAGGCATTGTTGTGAGTTCTTCTTCCTTCTTTGGCTTTTCTTTTACAATTCTTCTCCATGTGGTCTCCGGTTTTTCTGGATATGGTTCTCCATCACGTATTTCTTGTGTAATTGATACAGGTTCTTGTTCGATAATTTCAAGTTTCTCATTAGTAGTTTTCGGAATAGTATCTAATTTAGATGTCTCGTAATCTTTTGGATGACCATCAGATTCTGGTAATGGTTTGAATATAGTTTCTTTAGGCAGTTCTTCGATTTGTTTAGGCTCTTTCTTTATTGGTTTCAATTTTACCTCTTCTTTAGTAAATTCCTCCTCGGGTATTTTTCCTTTACCAATTTTTAGTTGAATTTTTTCTTCCTTGGGAATTTCTTTTGTTGGTTTGTCTTTCCGACGCCATGGTGCTTCTACTATTTCTTCGACTTCTTTCGTTTTTTTGTCAAATTCTATTTTATCAGGTACTTCTGGTACGTATCTTTCAATTTCTTCAGGTTCTACAATATCTTCTTCTTTTACTTGCTTTTTCTTTTTAATTTTCTTACCTGTTTTTTCTTCAGGTTGTGTTTCTACTTTGGGAATAGGTTTTAATGTCACTTGTTCTATTTCAGCTTCTTCTGGTTTGGGTTGAATTCTAGAAACAGGTTTAAGTTTGGGTACTTCCTCAGCTTTAATTTCCATTTGCTCAAACTTTTTGGGAATCTTTTTTATAGGTTTTTCTTCTTCATCTAGTTTTAAAATTACAGTATCTTGAACTTCAACAATCGTTTCAACAATAACAGACTCTGGTAGTTTTGGTAATTCTGTATCAAGCTGTACTACTTTTTCATCTTGTATTTCTTCCGTTAGTTCTGCTTTGTCTGGTTTTATTTTCTTTTGCTTCTTTTTTGTTTTACGCTTTATTTTTTCTACTTCTATTTCTTCCAGTTCCTCTTCGGAAGAAGATTTAGTTTGTTCCTCAGCCTTTGAAACTTTCACAGATTTAAGTTCTACTGTTTCTAAAGTTTTCGTTTCTGTAGGATGTGTAATAATTGGGGTTTTCTTTAATTGTATTTTTTCGAGTGTAATCTCTTCTTCAGGTTTAGCCTCGGGTTTAATTTTTTCTGGTACTTTTGCTTGTTCTACTACTTCCACTTTAGCCTGTTGCAATCGAGTTTCTTCTTCTTCTTGTACCTTTTCCACAGGTTTAATTTCTTCCTTTGGTTGAATTTCTTCTGGCTTTGAAGGTTGTCTTGGTTTACGCCAAGTTTTTACTTCTGTTTTGGTTTCTTCCTCAATGTGTGGAATATCTTGTGGTTTTACAGTTTCGTCAGGTTTAATAGGCTGTTCTTCTCTAATTTCATCTTTAACAAGAGTCTCCTTGTCTTTTTTAATCCTCCTAATCACTATCATTTTATCTTCTTTCTCTTGATCTTTATCTTCGATTTCACGGACAAATGCTTTATCTTCACTGTGTACTTTCTTCAAGGGTTTCAGATCAACTTTTTCAAGATCATCTTTAATGATTTCTTTTTTCTCAACTTTCGATCGTTTAAGTACAATTCTTTGTTTATTCCATGGAACAGCTTCTTCCTCAGCTTGTTGCAATCTAGATTCTTCTTCTTGTACCTTTGCTATAGGTTTAATTTCATCCTTTGGTATCTCTCTTTCTGGTTGTGTTTCTTCTGATTTTGAAGGCTGGCTTAGTTTACGCCAAGATTTTACTTCTGTTTTGGTTTCTTCCTCAATGTGTGAAATATCTTGTGTTTTTATAGTTTCATCAGGTCTAATAGGCTCTTCTTCTCTAACTTCATCTTTAACAACAATCTCCTTCCCTTTTTTAATCTTCCTACTCACTATCTTTTTAACTTCTTTCTCTTGATCCTTATCTTCCATTTCATCGACCAGTGTTTCTTCTTCTTCAGTGTGTACTTTCTTTAAGGGTTTAAGGTCAACTTGTTCAAGTTCATCTTTAATGATTTCTTTTTTCTCAGTTTTCGATCGTTTAAGAACTATTTTTTGTTTATTCCACGGAATAGCTTCTTCCTCAGCTTGTTGCAATCGAGTTTCTTCTTCTTGTACCTTTTCTACATGTTTAATTTCTTCCTTTGGTTTCTCACCTTCTGGTTGAATTTCTTCTGGTTTTGAAGGTTGTCTTGGTTTACGCCAAGATTTTACTTCTGTTTTGGTTTCTTCCTCAATGTGTGAAATATCTTGTGGTTTTATAGTTTCATCATGTTTAACTGGCTGTTCGTCTCTAATATTATCTCTAACTATTTCCTCTTTATCTTTTATAATCTTTTTGGTAATTATCTTTTTCTTTTCTATATCCTGATCATCAGTTTCACTAATAAGCGTTTTTTCTTCAGTGTGAACTTTCTTGAAGGGTTTAAGGTCAACTTTTTCAAGTTCATCTTTAACAATTTCTTTTCTTTCAACTTTTGATCGTTTAAGAACAATTTTTTGTTTATTCCATGGAACAGCTTCTTCCTCAGCTTGTTGCAATCGAGATTCTTCTTCTTGTACCTTTGCTATAGGTTTAGTTTCATCCTTTGGTTTCTCTCTTTCTGGTTGTGTTTCTTCTGGTTTTGAAGGTTGTCTTGGTTTACGCCAAGATTTTACTTCCGTTTCAGTTTTTTCCTCAATATGTGAAATATCTTGTGGTTTTATAGTTTCATCATGTTTAACTGGCTGTTCGTCTCTAATATTATCTCTAACTATTTCCTCTTTATCTTTTATAATCTTTTTGGTAATTATCTTTTTCTTTTCTATATCCTGATCATCAGTATCACTAATAAGCGTTTTTTCTTCAGTGTGAACTTTCTTGAAGGGTTTAAGGTCAACTTTTTCAAGTTCATCTTTAACAATTTCTTTTCTTTCAACCGTTGATCGTTTAAGAACAATTTTTTGTTTATTCCATGGAACAGCTTCTTCCTCAGCTTGTTGCAATCGAGATTCTTCTTCTTGTACCTTTGCTATAGGTTTAGTTTCATCCTTTGGTTTCTCTCTTTCTGGTTGTGTTTCTTCTGGTTTTGAAGGTTGTCTTGGTTTACGCCAAGATTTTACTTCCGTTTCAGTTTTTTCCTCAATATGTGAAATATCTTGTGGTTTTATAGTTTCATCATGTTTTATTAGTTGTTCTTCTCTGATGTCGTCTCTAACTATTTCTTCTTTATCTTTCATAATCTTCTTGCTAATTGTCTTTTTCTTTTCTTGATCTTGATCATCAGTTTCACTAATAAGCGTTTTTTCTTCAGTGTGAACTTTCTTGAAGGGTTTAAGATCAACTTTTTCAAGTTCATCTTTAACAATTTCTTTTCTTTCAACTTTTGATCGTTTAAGAACAATATTTTCTTTATTCCATGGAACAACTTCTTCCTCGGCCTGGTGCAACCGAGATTCTTCTTCTTGTGCCTTTTCTACGTATTTAATTTGTTCCATTGGTGTCTCACTTTCCCGTTGGGTTTCTTCTGGTTTTGAAGGCTGTCTTGATTTACGCCAAGATTTTACTTCTGTTTTAGTTTGTTCCTCAGTGTGTGAAATGTCTTGTGGTTTTATAGTTTCATCTTGTTTAATTGGCCGTTCGTCTCTAATATTATCTCTAACTATTTCCTCTTTATCTTTTATAATCTTTTTGGTAATTATCTTTTTCTTTCCTGTATCCTGATCATCAGTTTCACTAATAAGCGTTTTTTCTTCAGTGTGAACTTTCTTGAAGGGTTTAAGGTCAACTTTTTCAAGTTCATCTTTAACAATTTCTTTTCTTTCAACTTTTGATCGTTTAAGAACAATTTTTTGTTTATTCCATGGAACAGCTTCTTCCTCAGCTTGTTGCAATCGAGATTCTTCTTCTTGTACCTTTGCTATAGGTTTAGTTTCATCCTTTGGTTTCTCTCTTTCTGGTTGTGTTTCTTCTGGTTTTGAAGGTTGTCTTGGTTTACGCCAAGATTTTACTTCCGTTTCAGTTTTTTCCTCAATATGTGAAATATCTTGTGGTTTTATAGTTTCATCATGTTTAACTGGCTGTTCGTCTCTAATATTATCTCTAACTATTTCCTCTTTATCTTTTATAATCTTTTTGGTAATTATCTTTTTCTTTTCTATATCCTGATCATCAGTATCACTAATAAGCGTTTTTTCTTCAGTGTGAACTTTCTTGAAGGGTTTAAGGTCAACTTTTTCAAGTTCATCTTTAACAATATCTTTTCTTTCAACTTTTGATTGTTTAAGAACAATTTTTTCTTTATTCCATGGAACAACTTCTTCCTCGGCCTGTTTCAGTAGAGATTCTTCTTCTTGGATCTTTTCTACAGGTTTAATTTGTTTCTTAGATGTCTCAATTTCCGGTTGTGTTTCTTCTGGTTTTGAAGGGTATCTTTGTTTACGCCAAGGCTTGACGTCTGTTTTCGGTTCTTCCACAGTTTTTACAATATTTTGAGGTTTTATAATTTCATCAGGTTTAAACTGCTGTTCTTCTCTGATATCATCTCTAACTATCCTATCCTTTATAATCTTTTTGCTTATCATCTCTTTCTTTTCTTTATCTTCATCTTCATTTTCACTAATAAATGTTTCTTCTTCAGTATGAACTTTTTTGAATGGTTTTAGGTCAACTTTTTCAACTTCATCTTTAACGATTTCTTTCCTCTCAATTTTGGATTTTTTAAGAACAATCTGTTGTTTATTCCATGGAATAACTTCTTCCTCAGCTTGTTTCAATCGGGATTCTTCTTCTTTTACTTTATCCGCAGGTTTTGGTTGTGTTAGTTCAATTTCATTATCTTTTTGCGGTTGCAATGTTTGATCTGGTATTTTTGAAATAATTTCTTTGCCAATTATCTGTTTTTCGCTGAGGGTTTCGCACTTTATAGATTTGAGAGCCACTTCTTCTAAAGATTCCTTTTTGATCTCTTTTGGTTGTCTAGGAGTTCTCTTTAGTTGCATTTCTTGTTTGTTCCAGGGAATTGGTTCCGTTTGCAGAGGTATGGATTCTTCCTGCTTTAGTGTCTCTTCTGTTGGCTTTTTCATGCGCCAGTCTTTAGAAATTGCAGACTTTTGCTTGATTTCCATTTCACGTTCATCTAATTTCAGTAAAGTTGTGTCTTCTTCATGTACTTTTCTTTCCAAAGTTCTTTCTCTTGATCTACGCCAATCTTTCTGCTCTAATTTCTGATCTGTTCGTTTAAGCTTTTCACTTTCATGTTCACTTATTGAAAGCATTGTAGAATCTTCAGTGTGAGCTATATTTTGCACTTGTGTTTCAGGTTGTTGTGGTTTACGCCAATCTTTTTTCTTTAGCTTCTCTATTCTAGCAATTTCTTCTTTTTCGGTTTGACTTAAAGACAAAAGTGTGGAGTCTTCTGTATGAATCACTTTTTCAAGATGATCTGGTCTTCCTGATTTCAGTGTAACTTCTTCAAGCTTTTCTTTCTGTACTTCTTTTCTTTCTCGTTTTGTTGCTTTCAATTTAATTTGTTCTTCAGTCCATGGTTGAACTTGTTGCGTTTTTGATTCTTCCAGAGTTTTCTGAAATTGTATGGAATCTTTTCGGGTTACTTTAGAAGAAATTTTTTGTCTCCAAGGTAATGTTTCGTCACCTGCTGGTAGTTCAATAGCGTCTTGAGGTTGTGAACCTCCTTTAGAACCGAGTGTAGCTTTCTGTATCGTTTTACCAGGACCGCCTGGACCAAGTTGGTCTTTGATGTAAATTTGTTGGTCATCTTTATCGGATACATCTGTTTTTGAAGATTTTCTGTATGTTCCAACACGCCCTGTAATATTTTAGGTTTTGTAATCATATTGGGCTAAAAATTTTAGGTGCATAAAAAGTTGCAAGCTTTATGATATACATATGTAGGTTTAGAGTTAACATTTTTTCGTAATAACTATTGTTTTTTAACAAATATATTATAAAAAAATAAGTAATGAATATTTGGTTTCCTGTTCAAAAATTATTTTAACACTATTCAAATATTATTTTGAGATTTATGAAACTATAAGTATGACTTTTTTAAGTTGAAAGTTAAAATGCAAAAAACTAATTTCATGAATAAATTTAAATATTTAAAATAGAAAAAAGTTGTAAATTTTAATATATTTATTTTATGTTTATAAACGTATACTTCATAATAGTTATTAATATGATTCATTTTTTTCAGTCACACACGCAGGGATTCGAACCCACGACCGCAAGATCGGGGGTCTGAAGGTACGAGTATAAACACGCCCAGCGAAGTAGACCACTGAGGCATATGTAACTAATATTTAATTTAATATTTTCAGGATTGTACTTTTTCTTCTTCTTTATTGTCAGGATATAAGTATAATTAGTTTAGAACTCCAGGAGTAAGTTTTTTTCTTTGTTTGAGTAATAACATGGACTAATATTATAATTTTCTATTATTTCAACGTGGTTGGAAGTTTTGCCTATATGATAACTTTTTAACAATCTTTAATGATAAAAATATATAAAAAACTACGTTTACAAGTATTATTAGGGCTACAACCAATATTTTTAAGAATTTATCATTTTTATAAGAATTTAACAAGCCATTAATAACAGTAGTAGCTTTATTGAATAAAAAAAAGTATAAACTTTGTTGCAAGTATTTCATCTTAGATAAACTAAATATAAAAATACATTAAAGATAGCAAATATATCAAAACTAATACACCCATTAACTTTAAAAGGATATATTTAGGAGTTAAGAGAGTGTTATTTATTAATAATAATATTTTTTATAGGACTCACAGACCCTGCTGCTGTCGAAAATGAGCCAAATAAGAATCAGCTGTTGTCTAAGTATTAATCACCTGTGTCATAATGTTTTATTTTACGAATAAATGTAGGATTTATTTAAAAAATAACCCATCTTTTGTAAAATGTAAATTTATTTCTAGTTCTGAGAAAAGTTTTATTACAGGTAAATAGTTTATGTAATATTCATCTAGTATCCAGATCAAATAACATCATTAATGTAGAGAAAAACTTCAGGTATGTTTGGTTTTAATTGAAAAAAATACCCTAAATAACACTTACTATACCAAAAATTAGTTGACATTTATTACAATATAAGACCAAATCAATTATTTGAAAATTCCTTCTCTTAATGTATAAAAGCCTGGATGTGCCGTTTAAAAAAGAAAGAAAAGATTTGAGTCACTTGTATACAAAACAAAATAAAAAGTTGAACAATTATAACAAACTGTAATAAAAACTGCCACCCATAAAAGATTAGTCCTTGTTGTTTTCTTATATATGTATAGGATATCATTTCAAATTATAACTTTCATGTTTAACTGTATGAAATACCATTTATATTTCAAAATATTTTATAATGTGATGTTTGGTACTCTCTATATTTTCCCCCTCTCTCTTAAAACAATGGAACTCAAGTAGGTACAAGTTGATTACCTGCGTATCCTTTTCGTGTTGGCTAAACTTTGAAGTGTTTATTGGGCTTAATAAATGATTTTCATTCAATTTGTTTAAATGATTTTTGACACCTTTATAACTATTATTTATTATCAGAACGAAATTGTTTTCTAATGTGTTGATGTATTTTTAGAAATATGAGTTTACATTAATTAATATTTTATGTACATCTATAAAAGATTAAAATAAAATACAAAAGGTTCTCCATGTTGCTCCTATGTGGTAAAGTGGAATAATCCAAAAAAACTCAAAATCGTACCATAATAAATTTTATTGAAAATCCAAAGTTTTCTAAAAGAAAACTAGTTTCGACTTCTCACAAAAGTCATCAGCATGTCTAATAATAAGGACACAGGAACAGTAAAAGTCAGATAAAAATTTTAATTAACTAAATTAACATTAAAAAAATTAAGTGGTAATGAAACATTTTTGACATAAAATTAAAATTGAAATGTATTAAACATAGGTACCAACTAGTGAACTTTAAATCCTCTCCGATTTACCCTGTTTCCGCATTTATTTCCTTTCCAGTTCTTGGTGGGGCCATTTCGTACATCCTCCCCTTTCATTGCCCTTAACGTCCTTCGTTTATTTCCTTATTTTAGTCCCCTTCATCTCTAAATTTAAATGCATTAACAGTTTAGTCATACATAGTTTATACCAAAAGTCAGTTTCAACAATTTGCAATTGTTCTTTCTTAAATTGTTCAATGTTTTAAGTTTACTAGTTGGTTTAATACATTTCAATTTTAATTTAATGTCAAAAATTTTTCATTACCACTTAACCTTTTTTTATGTTAATTTAGTTAATTACATTTTTATCTCACTTTTACTGTTCCTGCGTCCTTATTATCAGATCTGATGATGACTTTTGTGACAAGTCGAAACTAGTAGTCTTTTAGAAAACTTTGGATTTTCAATAAAATTTGTTGTGGTACAATTTTGAATTTTTTGGATTAAAGATTAAAATATTTAATTTTAAAATCAAATCATAAATTTGTTTTTTGGCCAGTGTTCGACAACATAAATGTTTTAAAGCCAATACATCGGGTGCAACTCTATACAATATATTTCAGCTTCTGTACAGTAAACTAAAACATGTAATAATTATTTTTAGAATTCGAGTGAATGCGCTACCTCTCCAAAAGTCCAATTAAAAATAGTCCATGCCTTCTGTTAATCATATCTCCCGCGTATGTACCATTTCAAAAAATAAGTCTATTTTAAATAAAACGACTCCCTGTGCCCAAAAACGACCAAGTTTGGCCTACAACCGACAGCTATTTCGGGAATAGTGATTCAGAGAAAACAATGGAAAAAAGTAAATAGAGTTCATTTGTGCACACGGTGACACCCCACCACCGAGCAATATTCAAAATGTAAACGTAAGATCCACCAGACTGAAGGTTTCTGGCAATTTCTGAAATAGTTGTGTTTTCGTTAACCGGGAGTGAGGTTAGTGGTGGTGAATAGTGAACTTTTACTACATATAATAGTGCTGTGAAAAATATGATCGCCACATAACATTATGTTCATAAAAGATACCTCATATTATCAATATAATTTTTCCGATTTTTGAAACCAAGAACTTTTTTTTTGTAAACTCTTTTTACGCTAGATACTTAAATTCCTGTAAATTTATTACACCTAACTACATAATATTGGAATAATTCAAAAATAAAAAGTTTTGTAGGTACACTTTATCTATAATCTTATGTGGCGGCATTTGAACCGGTTAGACCGGTTATTGTACTTAGTATTTTGTTCAAGTTCCAAGTCCAGGATTTTTACAAAAACTTTACATTTCACATATCATGTAAACAATACTGTAAAAATGAATATAAATGTTTCATAATTTTGTTAAGCGTTATTTATTTCCATCCTGTGTATGCATAAATGCCAGGTGTAAGATTTTTGGATGATTTCCAGTAATTTTTGATTTTGTAAAATGTGAGTCACCAAATTTAAATACGAAATGAACTAAACACGTTCAGAATTTTGGGCGTTGATGGATTAATTACAAATACGTTTGGCAAACGAAGTCGAAAAATATTTTACGATTGCTATTTTCTAATTTACGATCTCGTAACTCTTGTAGTAAGTAGTTTTCAACCAAAAAATGTTCAATAAATGAAGTTAACGAGCACTCTGTTGAAAAGGTATAATAATTTAGGCGCATCTGCCAATGTGCAGAGCAGTCCATGGGTCTCCTAATTTAGACTGTAGAAAATCTTAAAAGTTTTAAAATAGTTCAGCGTGTGTCATGTTGCACACGACCCCACGGTTTTACTTAAACTAAATGACTTTTTGTTACGTCCGAAAAGCGAAATTAGAACATTTGATATTACACATGAAAATTATTTTAACTTTACTGTGGGATTTATTTTTATCTTTGATAGACACAGGTGACAGGCAGGTAGGTCGACTTTGGGTAATTTCGACAGTTGTGTCGGATTACACGGTGTCGTTGCATTTACAGTCACGATAATTATATTTCTAGATGTGGCCAATTTTGCCTAAAGAGCCTTTTTCCTTTAAAAATGTTTAGTACCCGCGCAAGACATGGAGCAATATATTTTTGGACGATGTAATGTAATATAATACTTGAAAAATATTGTTCTTTCTCAGTCTTCAAAAAATAGAAAAAAATTAACAGGGCTTTTTTTATAAAGCTTTTAAATTAATGTATCTTTAAATTACTCTTGTATCTGTACTGAGTGTTAACGAAAAATTAAGCAAGTGGGGTGGAAATATTAACAAAATTATAATTAAGCCACATGCTTCAATAATATTTCTCGCTTCCGAAATGTAACGCGTTTTTTTTCCTATTAATAGTAGTCTAATAAAGTAATACATTCTACAGAGAGTTTCATTGGTAAATAGCCTAACTGATTAGACGTCTCTGAAGTGGTTCTACAAAACCTATCTAATGATAATAGAAATACAGGGTTTATCGACTTTACTCATTTCTTTCTAAGGTCAAAATTAACGAACTACAAGGTATATTTTTTTAGAATTTGAATGAAGTTAATATGTATTTAAACAATTAATAAATAAATAAATATGTGTAATGTATGTATTTTAAACATTTTGAAATACATTGTACGTATATATTTTAAAATTAGGTTGCACTATAACATGTTGAGATTACAATTACAACCCTTTTCTTTCTTTTAAACTTTTACTTTAAAAATTAAATTAAATATGATTTGTACAAGAAAGCATCTTGAAGTTGAATTAATTGTTTCAACCGTTACTTTGTTAAAATTAATCATAATAAATATGAAAGGATAAATTGTATTTATCTTAATTTTCACCGTATTCCAAGGCTTTTTTTATTATTATTAGTCTGACTACTAGTTTCATCACTCATGTGACAGATTTTAACAAGCTTCACATCACAAACATTTCAACCAACCACCGTTAAGATGTTCGTCTTTCTAAAAAATGTTTGGTCATTATTATATAGATATCTAGTCCTAAAGGTAATCTAAGATAATTGAACTTCCCAGGTTTAATTGTTCATTCAATACTGTATATTGAGGATCTTTTAGGTGTTTCTTTATTTCATATTCCTCCAAAAAATCAAGAAAGAAGAAATTCAAGTTAATGGTAAACATTTTACATACTCATAAAATTAATGCACTCATCAATATGCAACTCGTTCGCAATATTTCCGCACTCATATGTAAAATCCTGTCTGTCTACAAGTAATGCAAACTGTAATGTACTGTTCATAATTTAGTATTAAAAATCCATAACGAATTTTTAACTCTTTAAATGCACACAAAATTTTACTAAAATATGATATTTTATTAAATATATTTTAAATATGATCACTTTGTTATTCACTCTAGAGATAACTTTGGCCACATCAGAAATTATAACGATTATAACAGTAAATGCTATACCACAAATTTACCATAAATTTGGGTTACTTGAAACTCAAATACTTTTAACAATAGCATTTTATTAAATAAATTATTGCATTTATACAGATTCATAAATATAGTTTTATAAATAAGCCAGCATTTAGCATATTAGAGCCAAAGCTGAATTCATTCCATAATTATCACTTGGAAATTGAACAAATTATCATTGGAAATCACCATCACTAACCTACTTCAAAATAAATTCTCAATGCGACGATTCATTGTTAAAAAGATTTAGCAACTTTAAGCTGTTTCTTTATAACTAACAACAACTAGATGGAGAGAAATGGACATAGTCAAAATTATTGATATTTTTTACAAACTCTTTACAAAACGGTACTTAAGGCATTCATTTCTTACTTTTTACTATAAGTCTGGCTGATTGCTCTACTTGACCGGCTGATGATGTCGCCCTACAAGTAAAAACTCCAGTGTCTTCTTCGTAAGTCGAAGATATCAGCAAGATAGCATTGTTTCCTTCTTGAATCATCTGCAACAAATGAAAATTTTTTAAGTGTGTTGTATAAAATTCACCCAAAATTAGACTAAATAAAATAGTATTATTGAAAGGAAAATTGGGAGAAATAATTCATTTTATTCTCATAGCCTCAGATTTTATTTTTCATAGAAAAAAAGAGAATGGAACTACCGGTTTTGTGGCTCAATAAGCCACATCTTCAGGTGCACAATAAAAATTTCTGAATTTAAAAATTTAAATGACAAATAGTTTGGTGTAAAATAGTTAGTTTGTATATAGATTTGTAGATAAAGGGTTATTTTTAATTTTAGGATAAAAAGATTTTTATTTTTAATGTAGAATGTTATTTTTAGAATTTTAATTTATTTATGTAGTTGATAGGGATTATTTTAGTAGTAGATTTTAGTTTTTAGTACCATAGTTTTATAAATATAGTATTAATTAATTAAGTAGGATATAAATTAAACAAAACTTTATGTTGTAAAATAGACTAATTAGTCTTACACCAAACTATTTGGTTTAATCACAAAAAATACATGCCGAAAAGATGAAATTGGATAATAAAATTAAATAACATGAATTAGAGCAGCCTAAAGATAAGAACACAAATATATTTAAAATTAGGATAAAATATATGAAAATCTGAAATATGTTATCTGACTATTTTAGTCTACTACAAATCTATATACAAACTAACTATTTTACACCAAACTAGTTGTCATTTTTATTTTTAATAACAGAAATTTATATTGTGAACCTGAAGATGTTGCCTATTGAGCCATAAAACCGGTTGTTCTATTCTCTTTTTTTTTTGATGAAAAAATAAAAGTTGAGACTGTATAAAAGTACTTATTTCTCCAAATTTTCATAAATCTACACTCACATATGATAACAACAACCCACAAAATAGTATTAGTTTTCCTTTTTTATTATAATGGAAACGTTTTGATTCTGACGTTTCAAAATTTACTAGTAAAATAATTATTTAAAATGCTACTAATTTGTTGTAATTCTGGTGACGAAAATAATGAAATAATTCATTCAAACAAACTCTATATATCTGAAATTAGCAAAGTAATCAGCAAAAATATAACAATAGAATAGAATTAAAATAATTTGACAGCATCATGGTAATTATTAGACACTACTGAAAGGCGTTGTAAAATATTTTAATTATATTTTAAAAATTAATGTCATAGTTGACTTATACTACTATCATTATAAATTTGAAATTATGTTTTAAAACTGCTAAAAATTCTATAAATAAAGTTAATCAACTTATTTACTAAATCCAATATTGGGCAAAATGTTTCAATGATACAGTTATATTTTATTTTAGGCTAATCAGAACAAGATCAGAAACACATTCCAATAAGATAATAAGACACAAACTAAAATTGTTTCTTTATATTATCCAAGATCTAATTAAACTCGAACTAGATATTATTTCGTAATTTCTTGGGAGGTGCTTCTAAAAATAACGTCCATTTTAATTATAACTTGGCTTGTGCTTAAATTTAAAATAAACTACTGGATTTAGATTTTCTAAACAGATCGTTTTTCATAATTTATATATCGTGTTGTATAAATAGGACTATTCTGGTAATGCTCAAAATAAAAAATATAGAAAAGTATAGAATATTATTTAAGACTACATAAAATACAAAAATTAATAACTTGAAAAAGTGAGCCTTATTGTAAGACTAATGATAATGAATATATAAGGTGTTCTTTAATTATCTTACCTGAAAATCTGGAGACTCTGGAATAAGGAATCCTTCTCTTAGCCATTGAATGGTAGGTTTTGGTTTTCCCGAAATGGTTGTTTTGAATTGAGCAGGGCTACCTTCAGGTACGGTTACATCTCTCATGGGAGTCAGTGATGGAGCTACTTCTTGTACTTCTGGTGCTAAAACTTTAAGTTTGGCTTGAGTAGTTACAGTTCCAGCAGGATTTTCGGCAACACATTTGTATATTCCTTCGTCTTCAGGGAAAGCTTCGGATATTTTAAGGGTACAGAAATCTCCTTCTTTAGTCATTTGGAAATATTTGGAGGGTTTGATGACTTTATCTGCTTTTTGCCATTTTATAATTGGTGCAGGTTTAGCAGTTATCTTACATCGAAATACTACAGCTTGTCCTTCTTTAATAGACTGATCCTTTAGAGGTTCAACAATGCTAGGGGCTTTTTCAGAACCAGGGGTAGTTGGTTTTGTCGATTTTTGGGGTGTAGAGGGAGCTGTTACTATACATTCAGCCTCACACCTACATTCACCAGCGTTGTTTATAGCGACACATTCGTATTTGCCGGTATCTTCAGGAACAACTTCAATGATTAGAAGTGTATAAATTTCGTCTTCTTCCAAGGTTTTATATCTAATATCGGAAACAATTTTTTTACCGTTCTTTAACCAGTATACATCAATTGGTTTAGTGCCTTCTATCTTGGCATCAAATCTTACTAGTTGGCCTACATTTGCTTTGGTACTCTGAATAGTTGCTGTGAAACTAGGAGGAATATTTCCAGATCTGCCTTGCCTTCTTCTTTCTTGTACAACCAAATTGGCACTGCATTTGGCAGTACCTCCACGGTTTTCTGCTACTGCACTGAAAACACCAGAGTCTTCCATAAATACTTGTCTTAATTGAAGGATAGATTTCGTACTAAATGTATAGACTTTTAGATCTGGCGAGCTGGTTATAGGGAAGTCTTCTCTATACCAAGTAATTTTGGGTAGGGGATCTCCATCAAATTCTACTTCAAATTTAGCAGAATCATTCTCAAAAGCCCTAACTGGCTGAATTTTCTTCGTAAAGAATGGAGGGTTTGATGGTAATACTTGCCCTTGGACAAGCTTTTCTGATGTTTTGGCTTTGTGTTCAACATCAGTGGTTTCTGTTGCAGTTATATTTCTCGTTATTTCTAGATCACCACGTTGTTCCTTTTGAGTTTGTTTTTGTTTAGTAACATATACTTCCCTCCCATGTATGCCTGATTCAGTGGGTTGCGGTTGATATGGTGGTCCTTTTTGTATCGTTTCTACTTCAACCTCATTTTGTATAAATTCTTGTCCTTTATCTGTTTTTCTTAATCTGACTTGCTCTTTGTGCGGAACAGGTTTTGGTGGTTCTGCTTTAGGTAATTGAGGTACTGGAGCCAAATTTATATCATAGTTTGGTTTTTCATCCCTGAAAAAAATATGTATGTTGTAAATTCTATTTTTACTATGCAATAACTTCAGTAGAATATATTAATAATTCATTTTTTTACTTACAAATTTTGTTCGTATTGCTGAGCCATTCCCTTGGAAATAGAACTGCTAACAATTTTTTCACCAGGAATTGTATATTGATGAGATTGTTCACGAAGTCTAATTTCTTTAATAACTTGTTCATTTTCGAGTTCCTGTATTTTACCATAATATTCTTCACCCTTCTTGTTTTTCACGTTCTTTTGCCATTCTGTTTCTGGTTCTTTGAATTCTTTGGGTTGAACGTGAATACCGGTAACATTAACTCCGCTTTCTCTTAGGGTAGTATTACGCTCATCAAATACTCGTTCGAGTTCGGTTTCTGTGCGTTCTTTTTGATATTCAGCTAGTTCTAGATCATACCATGCTGGGAAAATAAGAAAATTAGATATATGGTTTTAAAATTACGTTAAAAATTTTTTAAATACAACTAAAACGTCCACATGACACATAATGCACCAGCGATATTTATATTCGTGCAAAACTACAAAAAGCTCTCAACATTTAAGGCATACCTGTTTAATATCCATTCTGCAGAAAGCTTAATTAATATTCCTCGAGAAGTGCTTGAAAGCAGTAACCTTGGTTGTTCAGGAAATAGTGGAAGGTTTTAGGTTGGGCAAGGAAAAATATAAATGATATTGTTAATGTATTGTGCGAGAATGCAATCTATGCTTGTAGCTTGGTGAACTGTGCATTGTGTGAAGTATAACCGTAAGTATAATGTATTTGTAGATCTTTTCAAATGAAACTTACGTCTTGGCGAATTCTTAAGAACTCCTCTGTAATCATCGTGTCTTGGAATAACTTTTAGTTCAGTTTCAGCAATCGCCTCGCCAACAGAGCTTCTTGCGATTACTTCTACTTTACCAGTATCATATTGACGAGTTTTTGGAACATCTAGATGGTACATTCCATCGTAAGTAAGTTTGTATCTTGATCCATTAACTACAGTGTGCCCGTTAATGAGCCACATTACACGTGGACGTGGGTGGCCTGTTACGCGACAACAAAATCTGGCCCATTCTCCTTCCTCAACGGTGCATGGATCAGGTTTGCTTACAAATATGGGGGCTTGTCTTGGTTTAGACTCTTCTACAGCTTCCTCGGGAACACTGAAATGTGATAATTCCTTTTAAATGAAATAAAAGTCAAATTAAAAATGTTTATTTCGCACTTAGGCTTCTCCATACTCTCATTCTGTTCATTAGGCATCAAACGTGGCAGCATTGCAGCTCTTGTATAATTATTTAAGAGACTTGAGAGACTATACTACCGACATTCTCATTCACACCAGTTTTAATTTAAAATATGTCGTCAGAATCTATTATACTTACACTTGCCAAGCGGCTTCAAGTTCTCTAATCCTCTCGATACTTTTCATTCCTTTTGGTAACTGCGAATCGTAAATAATACCAGGTTTACCAGCCGTTTTGATTACTGCTCTGGTTTCATCCATGCCATATAAATTAGTTGCTCTACATAAGTATTCACCACTGTCTTCTGGATATACCCAACCGAAATTCATCGCAACATATCCAAAATCATAAATAGGTGTAAATCTGTTCTCTGAAATTATATATACATTAAAATAAATCAGTTAATTATTTTTTAATATTAAACTTACTGTGTGGAAGAGGTTTTCCATTAAGGAACCATTCTACTTTCATGTTTGGATCTCCAACAGGAGCCAATTGACACTCGAATTTGGTCGTCTGCATTTCAACAAGATCCATTTGGTCTTTAATTTGTGTTACAAATCGAGGTGGTTGTTTTTTCTCAATATCGTACAAGTCATCTTCAGTAAGGTAAATCTCTGAGGTATATTTTTTTATAGCTGCCTCCATCTGCATTAACGTTTCAGATTTTTTCATTCCCTTTGGAACTTGATTTTGCAAAATAATATTGGGAAGTTTTTTGCATGACACACTAGCTTTTGTAAAATCTTCTCCATAATCATTAACTGCTCTGCAAACATACTCTCCTGAATCTTCGGCATATACATAAAGAATATCAAGAGAAACGAATCCTAAATCGAAAACAATCCTATAACGATGACCTGAAGGTAATAGTTTGCCGTTTCTGTACCACTCGATGCGAAGTTTAGGATCATCTTTAGGTTCAACATGACATTCAAAATGAACAGATTCCGATTCTTCAACTGTTGAAGACTCGATTTGAGTAATAAATTTAGGAGGTGAGTAAGTTTTTTCTACATCTGGAGGTTGAGACACAGGTCCTTTTTCAAGCTCTTTAAGTTTTTCTGCACTCATTCCAGACGGTAGTTGACTTTCTGTTTCAATATTCTTTTTGGTTGTCGTAGTAACTGTGGCTTTTGTTGTCGCTGTTCCCCATTTGTTGGTAGCACGACAAATATATTCACCTGCATCTCTAGTATATGAATAATCAATGTCCAAAGAAATAAAACCAAAGTCGTTTATCTGGTGTACTCTGGAACCAGTAGCAAATGGTCTACCATTATGGAACCAATCAATTCTCATCGTGGAATCATTTACTGGTTCAACTCTGCAATCAAAATGAATAGGACCTCCTTCTGGAACGTCAACATTATCTTTAATTTCAACAATAAATCTTGGTGGATTTGGTTTTTCTTCTTCTGATAAAATTTCTTCTTTTTTATGAAGAAATTCTTCTAGTTTCTGAATGCTTTCAGTACCGCTGCGGAAATTAGATGGCAATTGTGGTTCCATTATGATTCCTTGCCTACCTTTCACTTGCAACTGACAAGAAACACTTGCTTCTCCGTGACGATTGGTAGCTTTACATGTGTATAAACCAGAATCTCTCTGATAAACTCCTGAAACTTCTAAGATAACGAAGCCAAAGTCATTTATTGTCTTTATTCTTGATCCTGCCCAAAGAGGTTTGCCGTTATGGAACCATTCCACTCTCATGCTCTGGTCATTTACAGGGATAAGCCTACATTCGAAATGCGCTAAACCGTTCTCATTCAATATTAAGTCTGAAGGAGATGTTATAAACTCAGGAGGTCTGCCTGTATCATCTTCGGGAGTTATTTGGGATGGCGCAACACCCAGGCCTTCAAGTTCTGCGATTTTGTCAATGGTTCCCTCCATTCCTTTAGGTAACTGTGATTCTAAGATTATGCTTCTCTTACCAGATACTTTCATTGTGGCTGTAGTAACTGCTTCGCCATACTCATTTAATGCTCTGCATGAATATTCTCCGGAATCTTCTGGATATACTGGAGAAATTTCTAGAATTACAAATCCAAAATCGCAGAAAGTGCGGAATCTTGAGCCAGTTCTAAGAGGCTTTCCGTTCCAGAACCATTCAACTTTAAGTTTAGGATCGTCAGTTGGAATAAGCCGGGCTTCGAAATGAACATTTTCTCCCTCACGAAGACTGTCAATGTTCGATAAAGGAACTGTGAATACAGGAGCTTTGCCTACCTTCGTTTCTTCTTTTTCATCTCTTGTCCGAATCATGGCATCCTCTAGAGTCTGTATTTTTTCTAATCCACCTTCCATGCCCTGAAAAATCAATTAAACTAAGAAAACATTTTTTTAACATTAAAGCATAATCTTACCCGCGGCAGTTGCGAGTCCAGAATTAAATTCGTTTTAGATACGCATTTCAAATTGGCTTTAGTGGAGTCCTGTCCAAATTTATTATATGCTCTGCATTCGTATTCGCCTGAGTTTTCCTCATAACAGTAAAGAATATCAAGAATAACAATTCCAAAATCATGGAAAGTGCGGTATCTGTGACCATGGGGTAGTTTCTTTCCATTATAGTACCACTCTACTACCAGATCTGGATCAGTTACTGGGGTAAGGCGAGCTTCAAAGTGAGCACTTTGACCTTCAACCAATTTAGTAACATCTTGTATTTGGGTAATGAATTTGGGTGGTTCGGTAACCGGTGATGATGGTGCTTGAGCATGTTGACCTTGCATGCTTTCTAGTTCTCTAATTTTAGCAAGTGACTCAGGTTGTAAGCTATCACTAAATACACCACCTCTTCCGTGAGCAGAAATTGTAGCTTTAGTGAAATCTTCGCCATATTTATTGTAGGCTCTACAAACATATTCGCCGGAATCATGATTTTGGATGTATGAAATATCCATAACTACGAAACCAAAATCGGAAACGGTTTTTATTCTGTTTTTCTCCAAAATTGGTTGGCCATTATGATACCATTCAACTTTAAGGTCAGGGTCATTAACTGGTATCAAAGTACATTCAAAATGAGCAGATTGTCCGTCTTTAAGTCCAACAATATCCTTAATATGGGTTGTGAATTTTGGTTTCTGACCACCAATCCTTTCTGTACAAGCTAATTGTACGCTCTGTTCGGCTATGCCCCATTTGTTTGTTGCCTTGCAAGTGTATGTTCCAGAATCTTCAATTTTTGTACCTAATATTTCTAAAACTACCATTCCAAAGGCATGTACAGTTCTAAATCTGTGAGAAGCTTCTATTGTTTTACCGTTATAGAACCATTCGACTGTCATGGTTTGATCTCCAACTGGAGTTAAGCCCGCTTCAAAGTGAGCTATTTCACCTTCAGTAATGTTTGTTAAGTTAATAAATTCTGATGTAAATACGGGTGCATGTCCTTCTTCAGCTTCTGCTTTTGGTATTTCTGGCCTATTTAGAGAATCTTCCAAATCTTGAATTTTCTCGAGACCTTCCTGTCCTTTTGGATGTTGTGTTCGTTCGATAAGATTTGATTTACTGGTACAATAAATTGTTGTAGACGTAAAAGCTTCTCCAGATTTATTTGAAGCTTTGCAGGTATAAATTCCTTGGTCGCGTTCATACACGTCAGTAACATCTAACGTAACAAATCCAAAGTCTTGGGTAAACTTAAATCGACTTCCATGATCAATAGATTTTCCATTAAAATACCATTCGATTTTCATATTAGGATCTTCTTTTGGTTCTACGGTACCTTCTAAGTGTAAAGGTTGACCTTCAGTTAAATGGAATTCAGGGCTAAGAGGGACAACCCAGACAGGTTTACCATATTCTTTTTCGGGTGCTGATGGTTGCCTCTTGTATTTACCAGCAATAGCATCTTCGACGTCCTGTACTGCTTCAAGACCAGCTTTTCCTTGTGGGTGTTGGGTATCCAAGTAAATACTTTGTTTAGCAGTGCACCGTAATGATCCAGAAGTTGTTGCTGAACCCTTGCTGTTGGATGCTTTGCAAGTGTATATTCCAGAATCTGTTTCATATGAGTGAGTTATATCCAACGCTACATAGCCAAAGTCATAAGTTGATTTATATTTGGCACCTGTGGGTAATACTTTTCCATTGACAAACCATTCAATTTTAAGGGTAGGATCTTTTGATGGCTCGACATTACATTCGAAGTGCACATTATCGCCTTCCATACATTCAACATTGTTGAGATGAGTAATGAAAATGGGTAGCTCAAAAGTAGGTTCAGGAGTTTCTTTTTTAACATCAGTCGATTGTTCTAATGCTTGAAGTTTTGGAATAGCGTCAGGATGTAGAGTGTCTCCCAACAACCAATGACGATCTGCAATTTTTAGTGTACAAGTGGAAATTGCTTCTCCTAGTTTATTAGTAGCTCTACAGGTATAAATGGCTGAATCGTCATCTCTTAAGCCATTGATTGAGAGTGTTACTAGTCCAAAATCAAAGGTACAGCGAAGTCTAGCACCAGTTGCTAGTGAGATGCCGTTTTTAAACCACTCGATACGAAGGTTGGGATCGGCTCTTGGTTCTACTTGAGCTTCTAAGTACACATGTTGACCTTCAACAAGATTGTCGTAACTCTTTAAATGAGTTGTAAATACAGGTGGTTGTTGAGGAGTAGTGTCGACAAAAGAAGGTGGAACTTGGTTCATTTCTGCTTCCTTAAGTTGAATCTTTTGCCAAGCATCAGGTTGTAGTGGCTCTCCGACGATGTTAGATTTAGATTTCACTTTCATAGAGATTGAAGAAACAGCTTCTCCAGATTTATTGATAGCTTTGCACATATACACTCCAGAGTCTTCTTTAACAATGGACATGATATCCAATGTCACGAAACCAAAATCGTGAGTGACTTTAAATCTTGATCCAAGTTTTAATTCCATTCCATTAACGTACCACTCAAATCTTAAATCCGGGTCACCAACTGGCACAACTCTAGCTTCGAAATGAGCATGTTGACCTTCCCAAAGTTCAGTAGGACCTGTTAGCAATTGTGTAAATATTGGTTTTTCAAATACATGATCTGGTTGTTCTGGTCTGGGTGCCAGTGGTTGCTCTAGTTGTGCAATTCGTCTCTGAGCTTCTGGATGTTGTGTATCCAGCAGAATACTGGCCTCAGCTAAAAAAAACATAAAAATAAATAATGAATAATAAAGGCCATTGTTTGAAAAAAATATAAGAATAATGAAACTTACTCCTAATTTTCATAGACGCAGTCGTAACAGCTTCTCCAAGTGGATTAGTCGCTCTACAAATATACACACCTTCATCTTCATCTCTAACGTGAGTAATATCGAGCGAAACAAAACCAAAGTCATGTATTTTAGTGATACGAGAACTGTCTTCTAGTAATTTTTCATTCCTGAACCATTCAACTTTAAGTGTGGGATCACCAACAGGAATCAAGCGGCATTCGAAATGAGCTGTTTGTCCCTCTTTGATAAAGTCAATGTTTTGCAGAGGTTGAGTAAATACTGGTCTTTGCCTGGTCACAGCGTCAACAATTTCTGGTCTTTTATATGGTTGATGTTCTTCGAGTTGTCTAATTTTGTCTAATCCTTCAGGCCTTTGAGATTCCATTATAATATTACTCTTAGCAATTACCTTGAGATTAATTGATGACACACACTGGCCTAAATTGTTTATTGCTTTTACTGAATATTCACCTGCATCTTCGGGAACCGCATGACCAATATCTAAGGCTATGTAACCAAAATCGAATGTTATATGGAATCTAGATGAAGCTGGCAACGGTTTTCCGTTATGATAGAATTCAATTCTTAAATTTGGATCGTGAATGGGTTGAACCTGTGCTTCAAAATGAGCGGTCTGTCCTTCATAGATTTCTGTGGTTCCACGTAATTCTGTAACAAATCTTGGCGGAATTGGTGCAGGTTCTTCAATTTCTAAACGAGCATGATGGCCTTGAGCTTCAAGTTCTCTGATCTTCTCAAGCCCTTCTGGATGATGGGTATCAAGTAATATGCTCTTTCTGCTACCCACTTTAATATTGCAAGTATTGACTGCTTCCCCAATTAGATTGGTGGCTTTACACATGTATGTGCCACTATCTTCAGCGTATGAATACAATACATCAAGAGCCACATAGCCAAAGTCATGAGTAGTTCTAAACCTATGACCCGCACGGAGTTTGACTCCATTAACGTACCATTCAATCTTTAGATTAGGATCATTAACAGGTTCAACCCTGCATTCTAAATGAGCATGTTCACCTTCTTTAAGATTTTCTAAACTTACTAAAGGAGTAAGGAAAACAGGTTTTTGTGGTGCCGCTTCTATTTCTTCCTTCTTTGGTCTTTCGTAGCTTTCGAGTTGTTTAATTTTACTAAGACGTTGTTCATCTAGTGTCTCTAGGTACAGACCTGATTTGGCAATTACTGACACACCAGCAGTCGTCACTGCTTCTCCAACCGCATTTCTTGCTCTACACATGTATGTACCAGTGTCTTCGGCATAAGCATATAAAATATCTAATGCTACATAACCAAAATCATAGGTTGTTTTAAATCTATGACCAGTTTGTATAGGTCTGCCGTTGCAGAACCATTCTACTCTCATGGTTGGATCATTTACAGGAGTCAAAGTTGCCTCAAGATGACAGGTAGCTCCTTCTGGTAAATTTTCTATAGTTTTAAGTCCTCTTCCGAATTGTGGCTTTTCTAAAATTAGAGCATCTTCATGCGATACGCGCTTGTATTTAGAATCATTTTCCAAATGTTGGATCTTTTGAAGAGCACCTTGATGTTGGGTATCTCTAATGATAGATGACTTAGCTAAAATAAAATGTTATGGTTTTTAAAATTATAGTCCATATATTTAAAAACTTACATTTAACGTTAGTAACAACTGAGGAAGTAGCTTGTCCGATCTTGTTAGTTGCTTTGCAGGTATATTCTCCAGAATCTTCAGCATATGCAGTCAAGATATCAAGACTGACAAAACCAAAATCGTAAGCAGTTCTGAACCTGTGTCCAGTAGTCAAGGGTTTTCCATTGTGGAACCACTCAACCTTAAGATTAGAATCTAGGTATGGCTCGATACGGCATTCATAATGAGCACTCTGTCCTTCAAATATTTCTGCAGGACCATTTAACTTTGTTGTAAATATTGGTGCTTGAGTAATAATTATTTCTTCCTCTTCTCGACGTTGATATTTACTTGAGTCTTCCAATTGTCGAAGTTTGTGTAAAGCGCCTTCATGCTGTGATTCGATTTGCAATGAGGCCTTGGCTAAATGAATAAATAAATAATTAATAAAATAAAAAGCCAAATTTGTATTATAAGTGTGTAAAGATTCTTTAATGAAGATTAGAGTTAAAGAAAATTTATATTTTTCTCAAGTCAAAAAGTCGAGCGCTTTCGGCAATACAATGCCATCATCAGGACAACTAAAAAATTGTTAACATAAATAAAAATTACAAATTGAGAATTGTCGTACTTACAAAAATTACGTAAAACTAGACGGTAAAGGTTAGTTATGAAATTCTTTAAAACATTTCTAACAGTAAAAGTACATATTAATTAACTTAAAAAACAACAATGGACGAATAACTGTAACATTTTAAAAAGTTTATAAAGCCCAGGCCTGAAAGTTGTCTTTATTAACGACAACATGTACTTGAAAAACATGGAATTAAATATCATTAAAAATTTTTTTTGAAAATGACCATGCGGTTTTATCAAAATTTGAACTAAAGTGAGGTTAAAGTTTGTAAGAGGAAAAAGAGGAGGCCAAGATATTAGAAATATCTAATAATAATAATAATATCTAATATCTTGGCCTCCTCTTTTTCCTCTTAATAATAATTTAGTTATATTCAAATTACTTACATTGAACAAAGAGTGTAGCTGATGTCACTGCTTCTCCTAAATCATTAACTGCTCTACAAGTATATGTTCCAGAATCATCTGGGTTTACATACTTCATGTTAAGGGCTACATATCCAAAGTCATGCATTGTTGTCAATCGATTAGCTGAAAAAAACATTAAGTTTACAAATTACTACTAATACCTCTCATTTAAACTACTTACAAGCTTGTATTGGCACTCCATTACGTAACCATTCGACCTTTAAACGAGAGTCTCCTACTGGAATAAGTCTTGCTTCAAAATGAGCTGCCTGGTTTTCAGCAACTTTTAAATCTTTTATTGGCATTGTGAAACAAGGGGCTTGACTTACTGTTTCCTCCTGAACTGTCTTTCTTTGATAACGTGATGAATCTTCAAGTTCTGATATACGTTCCATAGCTCCTTCGTGAACGGATTCAAGATAAATTGATTTTTTAGATTGAACGTTGCAGACCGCAGATGTTACTGCTTCACCTAACGCATTAGTGGCTCTACATGTATAGGTTCCAGAATCTTCTGGGTACGTATACAAAATATCTAAGGCAACGAAACCAAAGTTATTGGTTTCGGTAAACCTCGAGCCTGATTTTAATGGTTGGCCATTATGGAACCATTCAACTTTCATTGTTGGATCGGAAACAGGAATTATTCTACATTCAAAATGTGCTCTTTGTCCTTCTTTAATATTGATATTCTTTAAAGAAGTTGTAAATATTGGCGCTTGTGTAGTAGTTTCTTCAATTTCTTCTCTTCTTTGATACTTGGATCGATCCTCAAGATGTTGTATTTGTTGCAAACCTGTTTCGTTTTGAGTCGAAGTAATAATTTGTCCAGATAGCCTACATCTCAATGTACAGTTTACTTCATCAGTGCCGACTAAGTTTGTTGCACGACAAGTGTAATTTCCAGAATCCTCAGCAATAAGATCAACAACGTCAAGTGCTACGTATCCAAAATCATGAATTGGTCTAAATCTATGTCCAACGGTTACATGACGACCATTTTTGTACCACTCAACTTTAAGATTGGGATCTGTCACAGGTTCAATTTTACATTCAAAATGAGCATGCTTTCCTTCTAACATGTTTTCTAAACTCTTTGGTTTTGTTACAAATTTAGGTTTGACAGTAACTTGTTCATCAACAAATTCAGTACGTTTGTATCTTGAGGAATCCTCCAAATATTGAATTTTTTCAAGGCCTGCTGGATGTTGACTCTCAAAAAGCAAGTCCTTTTTAGCAATTACTTTCACAGAACATGAAGTAACAGCTTCTCCTAATTGATTTCTTGCTTGACATGTGTAAATTCCAGAATCGACTGGATAAACACTTAAGAGGTCTAAAGCTACATAGTCAAAATCATATGCTGGCCTGAAACGATGTCCAGTTTTAACAGGAACTCCGTTAACAAACCATTCAACTTTCATGGTAGGATCACCAACGGGTTGAAGACGACATTCCATGTGTACGTTAGTTCCTTCTACTGTTTCGATATTATGTAATGATCTTGTAAATTGAGGAGCTTGCAAAACTGTTACATCTTCAGCAATGTGTTTGCGATAACGAGAAGAATCTTCTAGGTGTTGAATTTGTTCTAAAGATTGTTCGTGTTGTGTGTCAGTTATAATATCTGAACGGGATATTACTCTTACACATGCAGATGTATGTGCTGATCCAAGTTGATTCACAGCACGCACTGTGTATTCCCCAGAATCTGAAGCATTAGTGTGAATAATGTCTAAAGCAACAAATCCAAAGTCGTTGTAAGTTCTAAATCGCGAGCCCACTGTTACTGGTCTGCCATTGCAGTACCATTCAACTCTCATTGTTGGATCTCCCATGGGTTCTAATCGACATTCTAAATGGATATTTTTGCCTTCTGATACTGGTGGTGGATCATAAAGAGGTACTACGAAAATTGGTTTTGATTTGCAAAGTTCTTCTATGTGGTATTGTGGTTCAACGAACTTCGATTCTTCAATATGTTTTGTTTTATCGTACGCTCCGCGGTGCATACTTCTAGTGTCGATACTAGCACGAGCTGAAAATAAAATTATGATATTAAAATTGAAAAATATTATTAAGTTAATAATTGAAAATATAGTTACTATAAAGGCCAGTATTATATTAAGTTTCATAACCCAACCAGTTGCAACATTATGTTGTAAATGTAACTACTGTATTGTAAGAATAGTTTTATTATTTTCTAGAATAATTTATTTCTGATTGTTAATTAGTTTGTTATGCATTTATTATAGGTAACAACTACTTACTTTCTACACTCATACTAGCTGAAACTTGAGCTTCTTCCAAAGCATTTCTGGCAACAACGGTGTAAGTACCGATATCTTCTTCACGTACACTTAAAATATCTAGTGCAACGTAACCAAAGTCGTAGTACGTCTGGATTCTGTTTGCTGGCTGAATTGGTTTTCCGTTGAAATACCATTCAATTTTTAGAGTAGTGTCACTTTGAGGCTCTACTCTGGCTTCAAAATGTCCTCGTTGTCCTTCAACAATTCTATTTGTTCCTTTTAATGGTCCCAAAAACCTCGGTTTTTGTGTAACTTGTACTTCCTCTTTGGAAGTTCGGTTGTATCGACTGCTGTCTTCCAGGTGCTGAATTTTTTCTAGACCACCTGGGTGTTGAGAATCGAAGCTTATATCTTTTTTACTAACTACACTTAGTTGTGCTGTAGTAGTGGCTTGACCTACAGCATTGTATGCACGACAACTATAATGGCCAACATCATGGATAGTAACGTCTTTGATTGTCAGAGCCACGTAACCGAAGTTGAAGAAACTAGTAATTCTTGAACTAGCTTCTAAAGGACGGCCATCTTTAAACCACTCAACTTTAAGAGTGGAGTCACCTACAGGTTCTAAACGAGCTTCAAAGTGTGCAAATCCTCCTTCGCGTATTTCATTCTGATCTTTGATTGGTGTTTTGAAAACAGGAGGTTGTGTACTTTCTGGTTGTTCTTGAATATACTTTTGATGTGCTTGGTGTTGATAAGCTTCGAGTCTTTCTACTTCTTCGATATATTTCTGTTGTTCGGGAATACCGAGGTCACCTGTTACAGAAGAACGACTAAAAACTCTTATATTTGCCGAACTGATAGCTTCTCCTAAATGATTTACAGCCCGCACAGTGTACGTTCCTGCATCTTCGGCCCGTAGGTGCATTATGTTGAGAGAAACGTAGCCGAAGTTGAAGATGGTGGTAATTCGTGAACTGGCGGTGATAGGTCGGCCATCTTTGTACCACTCCACTTTCATGGTAGGATCACTTACTGGGGTCAGTTGGGCTTCAAAATGAGCGTTTCTGCCTTCTTGTAATTCTCCGAGATCCTGGAGTGGACGGATGAAATGTGGTTTTTGATTACTTCTTTCTTCCATACTGTCAGTTCTTTGGTACCTGGAATAGTCTTCCAAGTTTTGAATATATTGCAAGCTATCAGGGTGCTGACTAGATTGTTCAATCGAAGCTCTAGGGTTAACGCT